>ML661893.1:2644798-2987023 GCA_007570785.1 Antilocapra americana
CCCTCCACAGGCTCCACAGTCTCTTCTACCCACTCCCAGCGTGCACTGCGTTAGGTCCCTCCACAGGCTCCACAGTCTCTTCGACCCACTCCCAGCGTGCACTGCGTTAGGTCCCTCCACAGGCTCCACAGTCTCTTCTACCCACTCCCAACGTGCCCTGCGTTAGGTCCCCGTGTAGGCTCCGCAGTCTCCTCTACGCACCTCACCAGAGCTCACTGATTTGAAGTCACCTGAGCAAGCGTCCACAAAACCACGAGCTCCTTGAAGGCAGTCAAGACCTTGTCCATGTTCCGGATGCAGGCAGCAGGTATGGTCATCCTTGCCGAGGGCAGACAAATGTGTGCTGCTAAAATTGTTCACACCTGACCTCCTTTATATGTGCTCTCACGACCCTCGGTTCACCTCCCTGTGGGGCACTACGATTCTCTGCATTCCACAAATAAGGAAAGTGTGGTGCATTAAGTGAAGACACTGGCCCAAAATGGCCCAGGGAGAGAAGGAGGTGAGATTCAGAATCAGAACCATTACGAACACCTGCTGGGGAATGCAGCAGCCGGACTGGGCTCCAGGAAGGACGCAGAGATGAACTAGCTTGTCTCCTGTCCCCAGGAATCTCTGACGCTATCCCAGAGAGTGAGAACCAGCACTCAGGGCAGACTAGGGCTGGACCTGGTAGCAAGGTTTCGGGAGCCAGACGAGGCGGGAGAGGGTGGCAGCGCCTGAGAGTTCTGGGAGGATCTGTACGGATGCTCAGCAAGTTGAGATGTGGGGGAAGCATGCAGGCAAGAGCTGGGCTGAGAGCCCTGACCGGTGGATAGGTTAGGAGTTGGGGTAGAAGGGGGCCAGAAGTGTCAGAAGGCTGTGAGTGCCCCTGAATCTACTGTGTTGCTTGAGTGCTAAGTTGCTTCAGTTGTGTCCGACTCTTTGCGACCCTATTGACTGTAGTCTGCTAGGCTCCTCTGTTCATGGGATTCTCCAGGCAAGAATACTGGAGTGGGTTGCCATGTCCTCCTCCAGGGGAATCTTGCCCACCCAGGGATCGAACCCACATCTCTTATATCTCCTGCATTGGCAAATGAGTTCTTTACTACTAGTGCCACCTGGGAAGCCCTCTATCGTGCTGGAGGCATGCCTTTCCAGGGCATGGGTGGGTCTCCAGCAATGGAAAAGGCCTTCCCCAAACCAGGGCCATAGTAAATCTTTTAGGGAACATCCTGCAGCCGGTGCTGGGAGTGTTTGCAGAGGGCAAGGTGGGGCAGGTCCAGTCCTGTGGGAATGCCCCCCCACCCACGTCCTTCCTCCGGGGATGAGCCCCACCCCACCTTCTCCACCTGGGCCTGCCAAGGTCTCCATGGCCACTTCCCTCTGGGCAGCCGTCCCTTCCAGGGCCCTGGGCCACAGCAGGCAGGGAATGGAGTTACCTAGTAGTGGGCTATAGCTTCCCTCAGGAAAAACAGGTGGATTATCATCACTGTATGACCTTGGGTGAGTTACTTTGCCTCTCTGGACCTCAGTTTCCTCATTATTACAACTAGGGAGGTAAACCTGTGGCCCCCAAATATGGAAACTGGGCTGGCTGCTCAGAGTCACCCAGGAAGTTTGCTAAAAATACAGATATTCTAGGCTCCACCCTCAGGGATTAGGACACATTGGGACTGGGCAGGGCTCCAGACCACTGTTGTTTTCGTAAGAACCTAGTTTGGGAATTCTGTATTGAGCACCCCCCTTCCTTGGTTCCCACAGTCACACTGGGATTTAGTTATCGGCAGGCCCCACCCCAGCCTTTCTGCTTCCCCATCCTGCTCCCCTGACTCAGCTAGATCAATATTGACCATTGGCCCCTCCCCTGCCTCCTACTCCTGTCGCCCCAACCCCTGAAACTCTCTGAGACCCTGACCCTGGAGCAGCAGAGTCAAGGTCAAAGCAAGGCTTTTGGCGCAGAGGAATTTATTCCTGTCCCACTCCCCCACCCCAACCCAACATCCCCCACCTCCAACTGGTTTCACAGGACATACCAGCTCACTGAAGAAACCCTCAGGGCTCCTACTCAGGAAGTCCATCCTGCATGTGAGGACAACCCCTGAATCTGGCTCCAAAGAGGCGGTACTCCCCCCAAAGCTCTCCATGGCATGGTCACTGGCAAAAGGCTGAATTGAGCAGGCAAGGGCACAGAGCTCCCCTCTGCCCATGGCTCTCCCTCCAGTCACCTTTGTGGGGCACAACGAGTTTCTTGTCCAACCCATTCATCTTACTGATAGGGTCACTGGCCTAGCCTCCAAGGAACTTGCCATGGAGCTGGAAGTTTCAAGCCCTGCGCCTCCATCTTGGCTCTTCTCTGGCTCCACGTACAACACCCCCGCTCTGTTTCTTTATCTGGACAGCAGGCTCATGAGAACCATCCCACCTGGAGAATTTCTACATGCCATGTTTTATGTGTAGCACTTTAATCATTTTTTTAAGCTATGCATCAAGTAGCTGTATTATCTTATTTAATTTCCTGTTTTTCTCCCCATCTGAGTCTGAGGACACCTGGGTTCAGAGAGGGAAAGTCGATTCAGCTGGTCACACAGTCAGTAAGCAACAGAGTAAAGATTGGACTCTGGCCAGTGGATGTCCAAGTCCTCCTGGGCTGCTACCCACTTCAGTACTCAAAGGGATACAGTTCACAGATGCTGTGGACTTTAGCGGGAAAAGGCTTCCCTCACCCCTTGCCCCCACTGCACAAATGAAAAGTAATCCTGGATGGGGGCGCTGGGAGGAGGGCTCCGTGTGGCCAGAAGGGGCCCGCTTTGTCCTGGGGCGGGGAAGGTCAGGCAGCAGGAAGTCAGGCGGACATGGAGCAGGGGTGCTGACCGTAGCTCTGCAGGCGGAGGCTGCTCTAGACGCTCTTCCAGGGCAAGACCAGCGTCAGCGAGGCCTCAGGCCCCAGAGGGAGCGGTCTGAGCTCAAGGAGCCAAACTTTCCATGAGCCATTAGCAAAAAATGAGCCTGGAGAACAGTGTCCACCGCAGACCCGGAGACTCAGCAACCCTGGGTCACGTGGAATTCAGAGGGGCTGGGACTGTCTTAACTCTTCCCTGGCTGTCCCCAGTGCCACCAAGAAACTGCTTTCAGATTGATGTTGCACCCATCGTGCAAAGCTGTGAAGTGTCTGTGGGTCCCCTAGCCAAGACAGGCAGAGCTATAAATGACCCACGCCTGCATGGCTGAGCAGTGCACCCATCCCTCCCATGGTGCCCTGCTGCT
The DNA here is from genome assembly GCA_007570785.1 of Antilocapra americana. Lineage (NCBI taxonomy): Eukaryota > Metazoa > Chordata > Mammalia > Artiodactyla > Antilocapridae > Antilocapra > Antilocapra americana. The sequence goes on from ML661893.1 coordinate 2,648,045, forward strand.
GCCCCAAGCACTCGGGTCCAAGGAGTGTGACAAAAAGTCTTCATAATTCCATGAAATGGTTTGTCTCAAAAGACCATGAGTGCCCTGTGCAGGCTGGGCTGGGCTGGGCTGTCCGAGCTCGCTGGATGTAGGGCTGAGTCAGCCCCCATGAAGACTCCAGGAGTCCATACCTGGGTGCTGAAGACTGTATAGAGGTGGGCCCTAAAAGGATGGGCAGGATTCCAATGGGTAGATGGAGGAGGCACTAGGTCAGGGAGCCTGGACCTACACAGGGAACCATGCAGAGATGAACTTGGCTGGGGTGGTGAAGGGGAACGCAGGGGGCAGGGCCTGCTGAGGCTCAAACACCAAGATAACCGGTGTGACCCCAGTGTTATCTGTTGACCCTCACTTGACCTTGGGGATATGGCTGCTCTGATGTGTGGCCAGAAGCCTCTCTCTCCTCTTCCCCACCCCCACCCCCATTTGCTCTCACAGATCATAGGCTGGAAGTCACTGCATTTGGTCCAGGGCCCCATCTCAGTGCCTCCTGGCATTGCCCAAGGAAACACCTTTTCTCAGGAGTCCCAGAATAGGAATGGAGGGCCCCAGGCCATCTTCCACCATATCCCAGCCAGGCACATTCACTGCTTCCCAGAACCCTCCACCAGCCTCCCAAGGTCAGGGGTCCACAGACACAAAGATCAACTAAGACAGGAAGCAGAGGTGCTGAGTAGGTGTGGGGTGCCCTGGGCGGGGCTGCACTCTAGGTCATTCCCCCTGGGGATTCTCAGGCAAGCCCTGCCTCTCTGACTACTAAGCCCCTAAGTCTGCCAAGCTGTTGGCCTGCATTGAGGGCCCAACAGGAGGCCTTAATTGAGCCATGCTGCTTTATACCTTCTGAATCAGTTGCTCATATTTAGAAATGGGACATATTTTGTAAAACTCTAAATTTCCCTCTTCTCTTAAAAACCCAGAATATCTGGCAAACCGGGCCCACACTTCTAGGGGTAGGTAGCTGCTCCTTTAGAGAGACAGACTTTCTTTCCCAGCTCACCACAATCCTCACCAGGCCCTCTTGTCTCTCTAACACTCAGTAAGGGTCAGCTGCCACTTAACTCTCCCACTCATACCTACAGCTCTGCTCGCCCAGGTTCCCTGCCCAGCCCTGTAGGCACTTGGGTTTGGCACCTGCTGGAACATCCTAGGATTCCAGGCCAGGGTTCTACTCCAGACAGGGCCGATGTCTCCTCTCAAGTGAGCACTGTGCAGTCAGGGTTTCCTCCAGCTGTGGGTCCCTGACCTCCAATCAGCTCCCACTGCAGTCCAGGCCTAGCTGGCATCTGGTATAAGGCAGGGAGATATGAAGTCAATACGGGGACCAGGATAGGAGTAGTGGGGACATGGTGTGGGCAGCAGAGGGAGCAGAAGTGTGGTGCGGCAGGGAAGGCTGTGGGAGCAGCAGAAATGGGAAAAGCAGAAAAGATTGGAAGACTGGGTCAGGGAGGACAGTCCAGGAACTGCAGAGGCAGGAGGAAGCAGGGCAGGTGAGTGAGGCTGGAGAGGCTGAAGCTGGTAGAGGTCTGTAGAAAACTAGAATCCTCCAAATGCAGACTTGGAATCTAGGAAAAGAAAAGCCTAAACTCTTAGGATCCTGCATTCCTGATTCCCAAGACCCAGGCTTACAGCTCAGTCCTAGATCAAGTCCAGAGCGTGCTTCTTCCAGGGCCAGGGCAGCTCTGAGCAGGCTAGGCACCAGGGGCTCTGTGAGCAAGGCTTGAGCCCACCCCTACCCCCAGGGTGTGGGAAGAAGCCTTCTGAATTGTGATGGCCATTCCTGCATCCTTTGCAAATTAGCAAACCCATCTCGTCCCCCACCTAGGGCCCCAAAGAGGGGTGGAGCTGATGGGGCTCTGACTCTTTGTTAGGGGAAATTTATTAATATCCGAAATATGCAGCAGCCCCTCCTCTCCACCCCAATCAAAGCCTTTGCAGACACCTGGGCCTCGCATTTGAAAGGCCCTGGGGCCCTTTTATATTGGCAAGGTCCTGCCAGATGGGGGTGGGTAGAACCAGGAAATTCTTCCAGCCTGGGAAACTCTTGGCTCCTCCCAGTCCCTCTCTTGGAGCTCTAGCTGCTAGTGCAGGTAAGGCTGAGGAAGACCTGGGGAGAAAAGGAGGGCAGCCAGCCAGGGAAAAGAAGAGGACTGGTGGGCCCTGGTTTGTCCCTGGCTCTGCCTGTCTCCACTGGGTAGCCTTGAGCAAATCTCTACCCCTTAGTGGGCCTTGTTTGTCCATATGTATAATGGGAGACTAAGTTGTCATTAAGGACCTTCCTTATCATCCTTCCTAAGCCCCACCCACCCACCACTGCCTTGGACAAATCGCAAAGCTAGTGTCAGGCCAGGAGGGCCAGGAAGGGAGGCAGCTGAGCTTCAGTTTCCTTATCTGTCCACTGAGAACCAGAAAGTTCTGTGCTGCCCACTTGTGGCTCTCAGTGGCAAGGAGACAGGGTAAGGAGGGTGACTTCATTGGTGTTTATTAACAATAAGCCAACAGAACACAGATGAGTTGGAGAGACATTGGGGGAGAGAGAGAGCACAGAGGCTGGAGAACTGCTCCAGGCCACCCTGCCCCCCAGAGGATGCCCTGTGCAGGGAACCTGCTCAGGCATTTTCCCACCCCACTCTCATCCTTCAGGGAAGGAGGGACCCTAGCGCAGCCCCTCCCATGCCTGGGGATTGAAGACGCCAGAGTCTCTGGGTAACCTGTCCCCAGGTCACAGGCCTGGGGTGTCGGTTGCTCTCGGCCTCTACCCTCATGTCCATGCCCAGGGACCTGCATGCTGAAGCAGAGTGGGCCGCATTGGGACCAGACAGTCATGTGTGTGAACCAGCTCCAAGTCTCTTAGTTGTCTGGTGGTCCACAGCCAAGGTCAGTTCGCCAGCAATGCCTGGAGCTGGTGGAGACAGTGAGGGCTGCCAGGACAAGGGAGAGGGGAGGAGAGGGGCCCTAGGTCCTGACTATGACCCCTTGTCTCCACCTCCACAGGGCAGGTCAGATACCCCCTCCCCCAGTCCTAATCATGTCCACAGCTCCCTGCACAGGAGGAAATGGGGTCCAGTGAGGGAAGTTGTGGGGTTCTCCTCCTTTCCCTTCCCTCCACCCACTTAACACCCTAGCTTAGGCATTGGCCCCTGTGCTCTGTCTTCAGCAGGCTTCCCACCTCCACCCTGTGCACTGAGCCAGAAGTAGATTCTATCTAAAGCACAGAGTCATGCAAATGCCCTGCCAACCCACTCCCTGACTCCCCCACCCCTTAGTCCGCACCTGAATCCTGTTGTAACCTGAAAACACTTACTTCTCCCACCAGTCTCCCTGCTCACATGCCCTTTGTCACTCCCTGGACTGCCTCCTGGCCCCAGGGGCCGAAAAGGGGGCCATATTCTAACCTCCACACCTTGGCTGGGTGAGCACCTTGGCCAGAGGCCCTCCCCACCCTGCCCTCCTCTTTTTCTCTCTCTCTCCAAATCTGCCCATCTTCCAGGGCCTCAGGCCCCACCTCCTTTAGGAAACTTGGCCGGCACCCGTGACCCCATGGGGATCTTTCTCCCACTTGACTTGCTAACCCTTGATGGGGCCTCATGAACCTTGGGACACCCGAGTGTCCCTGCCCAGCTCAAGATTCTGACTGTATTGAAGTGTATGGGGTAGGCTCCCTTAGGGAAAGAGAGGGGACTGAGTCCTGAACAGAGATGAGAGGGTGGTGCCAACTGCCATGTGAGAAAGGGAGCTAGTTGGTTAGGAGGCCTGGGGTCCAGTCTCTGCCATGTGACCTTGGGTAAGTCCCTCCTCCTTGGCCTCAGTCTGTCGGTCTGTGAAGGAAGGGCTGAGCTGGCTTATCTCAGCTTTGAATGTCTGTGTGTGTGTAGGGAGCAGACAGGTTTTGGGAGAGGCAGAGGTCACAAAGAAGGACTTGCTTTGGGGACCAGCATCACCATGGCAGCCTCCAACAGCCTCAGGCCTCTCAGAACCCCAGAGGGTGTGCAGCTTCCCTTGGGGGCCGGCAGGGCCTGATGTCTGCCTTCTCTCAATCTCACATCATGGATTCCTCCTCCTCTGCAATCTCACGGTCTACTTCGATAGCTGTGTTCTCGAAGCTGGTGATGCCCCCATACTTGCGCATGTGCACCATCAGTGGCTTGGGTGACTGGCTCCCAGCCAGCGTAGCCACGTACATGCCTGTCCGGTTCTCCTCCAGTGATGGGCCCCAATCCATGGCGGGCCGGCTCGCCTGCTGAAGCCGCTGCAGCAAAGCAACCACAGGGGTGAGAACCAGGGCTGGTGGAGTGCTTCTTGTGGCTGAGCACTGGCAAAACCCTCACCAAGTCACCTGGATTAGTCTTTGCAAAAACCGGGGGAAAGGGAGGGGGTGCTGTCACTTCCCCAGAGGAGTGTCACATGAGTGGAGAGAATCCTGCCCTGCAGCTCACAAGTTGGGTGGGTGGTCTTTGGGCATGAAATTTAAGCCCTGCTTCCAGCATCTGTAACTTGGGAAACAGGATGCCTTCAAAGGATGGTTAGTAAGGCACTGAGATGAAGCTCTCAGCAGGGTGCTGGCAACAGAGTAAGGCCCAGTAAATGGTGGCTGTTGTTGTGGTTACGTGGCAGGCATCCTGGGAGTCCGCTCTGGGTCCCTTTCCCTAAATGCTGAGTCTTGAAGAGCTGGGAGCTTTGGTGGGACACCCATGCCCTAGGAGGATGGAGACAGAGTGACCATGTCTCTCTCTCTCTCTTTTTAATGTTTTAGTCACAGTGGCTGGCATGTGGAATCTTAGTTCCTCGATCAGGGATTGAACCCACATCCCCTGCATTGGCAGCGTGGAGTCTTAACCGCTGGACCACCAGGGAAATCCCAGAGTGGCCATCTCTGACATTCTGCCTCTGTTTTACTCTGATGTCCGACCTTTCCCTCTCCCCGTCCAGTTTCCATGGAAGGAGGGAGCTGACTAAGATGATGACTAAGCCTGGACATTCTAGGGTTCCGTCTTCCTCAAACCACAGTCCCAAAGCTCTCTGCCTGCTATGCCAGGAAGAAGAGCCCCAGACTCTTCAGTGAAGAAAGACACCAACAGCAAGTGAAGCCACGGGGTGTAGGTTCCAAGGGAGATAATGTACGTGAGCCTTGGGCTAAGGGCCTCGCACAGCCCCATGCTCAGAGCACAGTGATGTCCACTAAAATGTGTTTATTGGAAGCATGTTACCCCACTGATCAGAAACCTGCCCAAAACTTGTCATCTCACTTGGAGTGAAATCCGGAGTGCTCACCTGGCTTCCGTGTCTTGGCCCCTGTCTGTCTTTGTGATGTTGGCTCTGCCACACTCTCTCTACCAGCTCTGATCCAGTCTCACTGACCTCCTTGCTGGCCTCAAACATGCTAGCCCCTCCTGCCTCAGGGCCTTTGCACTGACTGTCCTTCTGCTAGAATGCTCTCCCCTTAGACATCTAAACCAGTCACCTTGGCAATTTAGTCAGGTCTCTGTCACCTCCTCAGAGAGGTCTCCCCTGGTCACCATGGCCAGAACTTCCTCCACTCCCTGTTCCTGTATTCTGGCTTGGTTTTGTTTTCAAGTAGTACACTTATGACTGCCTTCATATGTTTGTTTATTGTCTGTCTCCTGCATTAAAGCTCCCTGAGTTTAAGGACTGAACGTTGTTTCCAGCTGCACTCCAGTGTCTAGACGGGGTTTCTCACCCTGAGAGCCCTGCTGGCCCTGTGGTCAGAGAGGAGCTCTGCACACTGAACAGTGTGTAGCAGGGTCCCTGACTTCTAGATGCCAGGAGCATTCTTCCTCTGACCGTACCCTCTCAGGACAATCAAAAAGTCTCTAGACGTTACCCAGTGTCCCCTAAGGGCAAAATCACCCCTGAGTTTTAGATGATTTTGAACTGGCTTAGAACTGAGCCTCGTGCGTCCCAGCTCTGTGCTGAGGATGGGCTTATTTAATCCTTAGAGTATCCCTGTGAGAGGGTATTATTATTACCTCCAGCCCCACAGATACTATCTGAAAGAATGGTTCCAAGACATTAAATTGGCCAAGGTCGCACAGGGGTGAGGTGGTGGTGCTGGTGTTCGAACCCAGGCAGTCTTGACTGCATCCTGAACTTGAAAAATAATACCCTGCTTTTCTGTGTCTCACAGTACTGACTATGTTGATGAGCTTTTTTTCTTCTCACAGCAACCCTATGGGCAGGTATCACTGTACTTATTTTCCCCCCTTTTTTTTTCTAGGGAAAGCATGAATTCAGTCCCCCACTGCCACAAATTATGCAGTTGAGTTTCCTACATTTGGGAAAATCACAGGGGTCAGCACATCTGGAATGCAGTAGATGAACCACACCCTGGAAAGCCACCTTCGTGATCATGGCAAGTCCCCTGACAGGTAAGGTCACTGCCCTCATTTTAAAGACAGAGGAAGCAAGGTTCAGAGAGGTGCATTCACTTGCTTAGGATCCCAAAGGGGCAAGTGGCAGCCCCAGGACTCCTGCCCTAGTGTGTCAGTGCTGGGAGCCCTGGTCTCTGAAGGTGGCACTCCTGAGCTGGACAGTGACTCCTCTGTGAGACTCATAGAACCCCCAATGCCCTGGCCCTCTGCCTGGCTGTGGGTGGTGGTGGCAGCAGGACAGGAGGGAGACAAAGCCAGGCTTGGGCACCATGAACTTCCTCCTTCCCTTCACAGACACCCTGGTTCTCAACATGGAGACAAGTTTCCTTTAGTAGCACAGGTGGGGCTCCTGCCTCAGGTTCGGAGAGAGAAGGGGTTTGCCTCAAGTCACACAGCAGTGGGAGACAGAGCAGAGGCTGGACTCCAGGATTCTCCTGTGGTCTGTGCTGTGTTCACTTCTGCCAGGGAAGGGCTCTGAGCTTCTCTTCAGAGACTGGAAGGTGGGATGAGGGACAGCCAAGGAACAGTGAGGGTGAATGAGCAGTAGTGTGCTGGCTAGCAGGCTGGGGGGGAGTGGCAAGGCACAGGAGGCTGATTCCTAGCCAACTTCACTGTTGTAATTATTCCCATGCTTGTCAATTTCAAGTTACCAATAATTTAACAGCTGGCTCACGGTTTTCCTGAATATTGAACAGTTAGCTCTTGTGAAGCAGTGCTGGTGGCTCCAGTCCACTTCTGATAGTGGGTATGTACGTGTGCCTGTCCCAGGGCTGTCTCTGGGCCCTAGCATGCTCACTCAGCCCTGCTCACTGAAGCCCTCTTGCCACTGGAGGACTCCCCGCCCACTGCCTTAGAAGTGGAGGACTCAGTGTACAGAGGCCACTGGAGGTTCAGAGGGGGTGGGTATCCAGCAGCCACACAGCATCCCGACATGTCCACTGACCCACAGAGGGCCCCTACCCCCATCTTCCAAGCCTGCAGAATCCCATGCCAAACGGCTTGCACTCTGTATGCTTTTGGGTCTCCCCACAAGGCCCTGGCCATGGCCAGGGCTCCTGATCACAGGAGGAGGGTGACAGCTCATTCCTGGGGCCCCTCCATGTTGCTTCAGACCCTAAGTTCCATAGGAAAGCTAGCAACCCAAGTTCAAATTCTGACCCGTGCACAACTCACCATGGGATGGTGGGTAAACCCCTTGTCTTTTCAGGTTCCCCCAGGACAGGTGGGCATTGGCCAACATTAATGGTCTCTGGATTGTGCTTCTCCCCTGCCACAGGCCCCGCGTGGTATGAGAAGCCACAGAACAGGACTTTGGCCCTCAGAGCCTGCCACAGCCCAAGTTGATCTGAGCTGATTCACAACTCAGGCTACTGGTTAGGAAAAAATGCTCATCCCAGTTAAAAGCACCCTGCAGGCCCTGAAAAAAGTGTTGGAGTGTTGGAGCAGAGTTGTCTGCTCTAGAGGTCGGGCACAGAGCAGGGCCATGGGGTTGGGGGCTGGGGGCAAGCAGGGGTGGGGCAGACTCACCTCCCAGAGCGAGCCCTCCTCTCGAAGCACAGCCACCAGCATGCCAGCTGGGATCATGAGGCAGGACAGCAGGCCCATCAGGATGCCCAGCAGCTCCGCCCAGGCTGGGAAGCGGTAGCTACCATACTCTGAGGGCTGGTACTTGACGATGCTATACACCAGCAGGGCCTGCAGATGGGGGCTCCCAGCATCACAGAGGGCCTCTGGCAGGCCCCAGGGCTTGGGATAGTCCAGGTCTGAGCTACTGTAAAGCCTGAGATAGCTCAGCCCAGGGCCATCCCCAGGCCTGAGAAAGTCCAGCCCAGAGCCACCCAGTCTCTGAGAAAGCCCAGTCCTAAGTATACCAGAACCTGAGCTGGCCCATCTTTGGAGCCTTTGCAAGTCCTGAGACAGCCCTGTCCAAAGCTGACCCAATGCCAAAGCCCGAGACAGCCCAGCTCTGAGACGGCCTATCCCAGAGCTGCTCCAAATTCAAGGCTAAGAAGCACAGCCTTACCATCCCAGCCCTAAAGCTGTGAAGCCTAAGAAAGCCCCACTCATTCTGCCAATCAAATGCAGGGCTAGGCCCGGCACAGCTACAAAAGCTGGGGGTACCACAGGGGAGGGGAGCAGACCAGGATCCTGGTACTCACTTTATCCCCCAGCCCTGACAGAGGTCCACAGAGGGCCAGGGCAGTCCTCCCAGACTGAATGCCCAGAGGGGCCCCACTCTCACCCCTGAACCCCCAGCCAGCAGCCCTCCCTTCCACCTTGGTTACCAGGAGTGTGGCTGGGGACAGGAACAGCCAGCAGGCCCTGAAGTAGAAGCCCGGCTTGAAGCCCAGCATCATGTGGATGTCCCGGCAGAACCTCTGGATGCCTGCACGGGGAAAGGGGGGGAATGGCCCCACCCACAGCCCCACAGCCCCACCAGCCCCTCCTCTACCCCAGTTGCCCCCACTGGAAACCCTGGCCCTTGGGACCAGAGACCCAGTGCAGGGGGGCTCCAGGGTAGACTCCCATTCTCCCACGGTGGGGAGCCTGACTCCGCCTCTCATAGCCCCTCTCACCATACACCCGGGTGACGGCGAGGCACGTGGTGATCACCACCACCATCAGCCCGAAGCTGGCGCTGTAGTCGTCCAGAAGGACCAGCCAGTACATGCCACCCTGGAACACAAGTCACAGCTCTAGAGTGCCCTCATCCCAGCCTTGATCCCCAATGCTGCTCCTTCTCAGGGCAGAAAGTGAGCGGGGAGCAGGCAGGCCAGTAGGGAGAGCAAGATAAGAGGGTGACTACCCTCTGCGTGCCGAACCCTGTATACACACCATCTGATTTGAGTCTCACAACAAGCCTATGTCTTATATGTAGACCCCAGTTTATCAGTGGGAAAACAGGCTCAGGGAGGTGAAGCCACTTGTCCTTAGGTCACTCATCAAATGCAGGAATAAGGTTTGAAGACTTTTCAGACTCCAAAATCAGAACTCTGGGTCATAGGCCAAGCTGCCCCTTGAGAAAGAGGGTCTGGGGTGGACTAGCTTTCTCCCAAAGAGGAAGAAGCAGGTAGCTTGAGGCATGTTTGGCCTGGCCACAGACAGTGCTGCAGGTGTCTGCCCCAGCCTTGCCCACCAGTTGTCCGCCCACCCCATAGCACCACTCACGTCTGTGGTGAGGACCAGCCCCATCAGGTACATGGCCACGCAGATGAGCCCCGAGAACACAGCCTTCTTGGGCCGAAGGTAGTACGGGAACTCGTCCGTAACAGCTGTCACAATGGTCTCCAAGAAGGCAAACTGGGGGGGAGAAGGGGGTCAGAGTTCTGCCCCCGCCACACACATACAAACACACACAGAGATGTACATCCCACAGATGCAGGTGTACATACCACACACAGATCACACACACAGAAACATCACATGAAGACGTACACAGATACACAGTCATACACTTCACCCTTGGACAGATACACACAAACATAGATACACATACAGGCAGAGACACCCACGTCACACACGCAGCGAGACGCACACACATTGCAGACATGTACCCCGAGGCACACCCACTGGTCTGCTGGGCAGCTCACCTGGCTGTCCAAGCCGAGAGTCAGAAGCATGAAGAAGAACAGGAAGGACCAGAAGGGTGACAGAGGCAGCATGGTCATGGCCTGTGGGTAGACGACAAAGGCCAGGCCAGGGCCTGGGCCAAGGGCACACGGGGTCAGCAGCCTGGGGAACGTAGGGGCCCCACACGTGTACTTAAACACACATGGTTACTACTTACACCCACTTGGGCCAAACCCAGAGATGTACACTCAGTGCACACTTCCAACACTTTCTTAACTCCTAAGACACAGGCCAGCACACTGTCCGTGCTCCATAAACACAGGTTGATAAAAAAATGAATTAATAATGAATACATGAGGAAACACAAGACCAAATATAAACCCTCATTTGAATACACTTATGTACACAATCATTTGCACAAACAGTTCCACGTACACACACACTCACACACTCAGATACTCCCATTGGCGCAAGACACTGAATCACAACATCATTCAAACCCTCAATTCACTCACACAGGCACCTCCACACAGGATGTGACTCATATGGACAAGCAAGGCAAATTCCTGAGATGTGACAAAACATGACAGTCTCCTCCAGAAAGTCACTTCTCTCCAGACAGAGGTTGATACGTACTCATTTGCACACCCATCCTTTTGCACTTGAACACTCAGAAAACAGCTAAGACACATTCATGCATGCATGCAATGCAGGCACACACACACACACACACCATACCCATCCACAACCTTGCTGGTCCATATGTATGCTCACTTGCCCAACCCAGCTGCCCCTGACACACCCTCCACCCACCAGGGCCAGGCAGCCTGCCCACCTGCTTTGGCTACTTGGTCCACAGGCACACCCAGCTCCTGAGACATGTAGCCCAGCACGGAGAAGATGGCAAAGCCAGCCAAGATGCTGGTGATGGCGTTGCCCAGGGTGACAATGAAGGTGTCTCTGCCAGGAGAAGTCCAGGCACAGGCCAGGGTGAGTGGCCCCCCTCCTCACCCACAAGGCCCTCCCCGGCCAGCCACTCTCCTACCCACTCCAGCCGTCGGGGTCTGGGAGGCAGCACTGACCTATAGATATTCTGGTGAAATGTGTTGTAGGAGGCAAAGGTGAGGAGCCCTCCAAAGCCCACACCCAAGGAGTAGAAGATCTGAAGAGCAGCTTCAATCCACACCTGTGCCAGGGAAGGACACAGAGGGAGGGCAGAGAGGAGAGGTTGGCACACTGTGCTGCCCAGAGAAGGAAGGAGGTAGGTAGGGTGAGAGCCAGTTGACAGGCCCAGGGATGCTGTGGTGAAGGGCCTGGCTGCTGAGTGACAGCACCTGGGAGCAAGGCCCACTCTAACACTGCAGGACTTGGTCAAGTTCCTTCCTCTCTCTGGGCCTCAGTTTCCCCATCTAGGATCTAGAAGATACTCTCTAAGCTTGGTCCAGTTCTGAAGAAAGTAGTGCCTTGTATAAATTTTCAGTAGATGTGTGCTGACAGTCAGCCCCTGTAACCCTTTTACTGCCTCCCTAGAGTTGGAGGAATCTGGATTTGAATCCCAGTTCCCCCACTTATGAGCTGTGTAGACTGTCTAGACCAATCACTTCTCTGGGCCTCAGGTCCCCCGTCTGTACTGAGGGGACAGGAATGGCACTGCCTCATAGGCTGGTGGTAAGGATCACATGACCACATTATGCACAATGCTAGAGTAGGGGCAGGTGTAGTCATCCACCAACAAAGAAGAATGCTAGCTGTCAGGACCATTGTTTCTATTATTATTACTAATACCTTCCTTGGGTTTTAGAGTCAGGTCTGGGTGGAAATCCCAACTCTGCTGCTCCCTAGCCATGTGATCTGCTAATTCTTTTGGGCCTCAGTTTCTTCATCTGTAAAATGGGAGAATAATGTCTACAGCATAGGATCACGTATAGTAATAAAGGAAAAAGACACACAGTGCCAAGCTGGTGTGTACCAACCCCCTGGTACAGGAGGTTCACTGTGTGGAAGATCCTCTCCCCACTCTCTTTCCCCAAGGAATCTTCTTTCAACTCCCTAGCCTGACCTCTCCCTTACATGCTGGCCTTGAGGGTCTCACCTTGGAAGACAACAGGTGGTGGAACTGAGGGGTGAGATAGAACTGGATGCCTTTCCAGGCCCCAGGGAGGGTGACTCCACGGACCAGCAGCATGAGCAGGATGAGGTAGGGGAACGTGGCCGTGAAATACACCACCTGAGAGACAGTAAATGGGGACAGACGGGGGTGACCTTCTCTCTTCCCTCCTCCTCTCAGAAATCCCCACCTTACTGACTCACCTCCCCAACCTTCAGGTAGCCCAAGTTGGAAACAGCCACCATCTGTGATGTTCTCTTTCCTTCCCTCACTCCCACCACACGTCACTGCTTCCCAGGGCTATTCCTACCCATCCACTCTCTCCAGCCCTGCGCCCTGGTCCAGACCCCACACAAACCCAGCCTGCACGGTCATCAGACCTGCATTGGATATGCCCAAACTCTCCTCTGTCCTGTCTCCACCTGTTTCCAAACCTCCAGCTTCACCTTCAGCAGACACCATTAAGTCCCAAGCCCCTCTCTGCCTTGGCTTGTACCATGCTGACCTCTCCTGGCTTTCTAATGGTCTCCACTCTTTCTAACCTTTCTTTTAATGGTTCTTTTCCTCGTGGACAACATCACTTTGCAGAGAGACAAGTTCTAATTTATAAATGATTGAGTAAACCACTCAGAAGGTTTCCAACTCCTGAAACAGCTCTATGGCCCTTCCTGCCCTCCGTAACCTACAGTGGGCTTTGTCTTCCCAGCTTCTAGCTGGTCTTTTTCACATAACAGTTGTCTGACTTTTCTGCCTGGGGCTGATTCCATTTCCAGCTCCAGGCCCAGCCAAGCAGAGCACTCCACCCTTCTGCCCAGGGTGGCTGGTCCAGAGATGAGTCTAAGACCCATCTATACAGTGAGACTCAGTTCTAGGGTTTTTGAAACCTAGGGCAAGGGAGAACACTAAGTAGGAAAGATGTATTCCTGGAGTTGCTAGGGGCAACTTCATGAAGAATGAAGCCTGAGAAGTCAGTCTGGAGGAAAGCATTGCTGAGAGACCAAGAGAACAATGTTCCTGATCTGAACCCCTAGATCCAGCTGTAGCTGAAGCAGACCCTTTGGACTCTCCAAATGAAATGTGATCACTGGCTTCTAGTCCTTGCATTTCAAAGAGCTGTGACTCATGCCCACCCTCTAGGCATTCAACAAACAACTTGCTGAGCTTCTTCAAAGTACCAAGCACTAGATTAGGATACAAGCTTGTGTAACAGATAGGTCCTGCCCTTGGCATGTTTCTGGTCTAGTGAACCAGCTTAGCCACCATCCAGCCCCATCTCCACATCTTTCTTCAGGCAATGCCTCCCCCTTCCCCAGTCTCAATGTCCTCTCCCTTCCCCTCTTCCCCGCCGAAGTCCATGCATCCTCTCAGGCTCAGTCCACACCCTGCCTCCTCCAGGAAGCCCTCACCCTTCCCAGCCTCTCAGGCCTTCAGGGCCTCCCAGCTTCACCTTGCCGGAGGACTTCACACCCTTGAGGATACAGAGGAACACGATGACCCAGGCGAGCAGCAGGCAAAGGCAGAGGTTCCAGCGGATGTGCCCAGGACTTCCGATGCCCTGGCTTCCTTGGATGTGGAGGACGTAGCGGCTGTGGGAGACAAGGTCTGAATGTCCTCTGGTCATCTTGCCATACTCCATAGACATGGAGTGAAGCTGTGGCCAGCCCATGAGGCTATCCTGGCTGTTCTCTGTTTGATTCCTCTTGGTCGTTCTCTGATCAGCTCTGCACCCAGGAGCTGGGCCTCTAGAGACACTATCACCCAGGCTTCTTCCTCTTCAGTCTCCACATGGGTCTGGCTAATGGGAGGCAACAGCAGGAGACTGGATGATGGGTTAGGGTATTTGCACACATGCGTGTATACATGTATAAGCGTGCACGCCCACACACCATCAGCGGGTCTGGCTGTGACTACCTTTCCTACAGCACAGCTCTATTTGGGTGGCCCTTCCTCTGAGGCTTTTGAGCTCCCCTGATTCTGATAACACTGCCTCCTTGAAGTCCCCCTGTGAAGTCCCTCCACTCATCAACTCCCTTCAGTGAAGCCCTGTGACAGTGCCATCTGCTTCCTGCCTGCTCCCCAAGTGATGCAGTGGGCCATGACGTTGCCATGGAGACCCTAGGCAGCTGCCAGTGACCATGTCATGTTCTTTGGCTTTTAGCTGCAGACCCAAGCCTGTCCTTCCCCACTGGTCAGACATATTCCTCACAGGTGCAGACACTTTAGATTCATTTCAAATGGACACACGAATGAACTATGTAATAAATGCAGGTTGGAGGCTAAAACATTTAAAAACATGGGGCTCATTTGGGAGAAAACTCCTAAGAGTAGCCTTTTGCAGGCAAAGGGTAATGGTTATCTGGTCTGTGTCCTCTGGTCAGCCAATGGTCCCTACCTAGGAACAAGGGTACTCTGGAATGTTCCAGAACAGGATCAGGCATCAGGAGGCCTTGATTTCAGTACTGCCTCTGCCAGTAAGTACTGAGCAAGCCTCTGGGCCTTGTTTTCTCAGCTATAAAGTGCAGCTTTGGGACAGGCCAGTGGGCAGTGATGCCCTTCTGACCCCCACCACTCACAGGGGCTCGTGATGTGGCTGGTTCTGAGTTACCCATCATTCTTGGGTAACCCTTTACTCTCCTAGAGTCTCCTCTCTCCTGTTACACTAACCCGAGAAGGTCCTGTGTGACCATGGTCTCTGCTAAGTGTTTTACTTACTAATATATAGTTGGTGCTTCATAAACACAGATTGAACGAATAAACGAGTGACTGATACCATCCTGTGAATCAGGGGCTCTTACTATCCCTTGTACAGAGGAGGAAACTGAGGCTCCAGATGTTGACAATGACTGTTATCATCAGCATCATTACTATCAGCTAGCATTTTTTGAGCACTCACTATCCACTAGGCTGAGCGGCACAATTTATATGCCTTCTTTAATCCTCACAGTAGCCTTCAGATACTATCACACCTGATTCAAAGATAAAGCATCACAAGTCAAATAAATTGTTCAAAGTCACACAGCTGGTCAGGTGAAGAACTGGGATTAGAACTCAGAGTCCATCCAACACAGCATCTGAACTCAACCTGTGAGGTGCATTTAGAGCCCCATGGGAGCATGGGCATAATTCTGCCCTCTGTCCCTCCCTGACTGCTGCTGGGCCAGCAGGGGCCTGACCTCCAGTACTCCTCGCTGGGGCTGACAGTGCTGGTGAGGTTGAGGGGCAGGGCCCCGTTGCCGTCCTTGGAGCCTCTGTGCTCGAGGCAGAGGTCCGTGTTCCACCAGTTGCCACAGTGTTCCCAGGGCAGGTTGCTGGTAAGGGAGGCGAAGAGGTAGAAGAGGACGTAGGCGATAATCATGTTGTAGTAGATGGCCACTAGGCCCACGATGAGCAGCATGGCCGCACCGGCACCTGGGTGGGGGAGGGGCGGCCTTCAGGCCAAGGAAGCCATCCCCTTTCCAGATTTCACCTCCCTCTCTGCCTAGAGGGCAGAGAGAGTAGGGGGCAACCTCCCTGCCTCCCTCAGGCTTTGAACACCCCTCCTCAGGGCCTCACCTTTGAAGAGCGGGCTGATTTTCCAGACGGCCAGGGGTCCCAAACTGGAGAACTGGCCCAGAGAGAGCTCAAGGAAGAAGAGGGGGATGCCGCAGATGGCCAGCATGAGGAAGTAGGGCACGAGGAAGGCTCCTGCAAGGAGGAGGACGGAAGGTGGGGAAAGTCTAGGGAGGAGAGGTGAGCTCCCCTTAAAGCCTAGCTCTAGTCCCGCCCCCTACCATGACTGGCAGGCACCATCACTTCTCACGTGGGGCTGGGCACTGCTGGACTGTCCTCTTTTCTGCCAGGAGATCACTGAGGGCCAAGTGGACGTATGGGGACTTACTCACCTCTGTAGCCCTAGTGCCCAGGCCAGGACTGGGCTCAGAGCAGACACTGAGTGAATGAATGAACAAATGAGTGAATGAATGAATGCATTCCCTGCCAGATAAGGTACAAACTCCTCAGTAGAGAAATCGATGACCTTTAGAATCTGGCTTCTTTCTACGTGCTCCTCTCCTCCTCCCATTGCCACCTCAGATGCTTGTGGCTGCCACCTGTGGTCGCCTGTGCCCAGCATCCCTCCTCCTTTTCTTCTCATATTGACAACTAGCTCCTTTACAGGACTGCCCACCACCATATGGCTCTGGAAGGGCTGCCAGTCACACCAGCCAACCCCTGCCCACCCTTCCTGGGCACAGATCCCAAGGCAGGCCAATTAGAGACCTTCCCTGCAATTCAACATAGATTCATTCAGAGGGAACAGTTCTGAGGAGGAAGTCATTCCATAGTTGTCTTTGGCCACCCCCAACACACCTGTAGGGAGGAAGTCTGATCCAGGGAAAAATGAGGTCAGCACACAGAGAGAAAAAGCCTCAGGAACCAGGGAGAGGGAGGGCAGAGACCACTGTGGACATCCCTGAGTTCCTGGAGCTTCAGAGGCCAGCACTCATCCCATACTTCCCTGTTGTCCCAATTCATCTTGTCCTCGCTTCATCTAGTTCTACTTGCATTTCTGTTGCTCGGCCAATATGTGCTTCTTTAAGGAGTTTGGTAGAGATGGGGGGAGACATGGAGTGCTGGCAGGAACAGATTGGCTCTGTAGATGATAACCCTGGGGTGGAACCTTGGGTCGCCACTGTGCAACCTTGGGCAAGGAACGTGGCCTCTCCAAGCACAGTTGCATTATCAAGACAGCAGTGCCCACTCAGGTGCTTGACATCAGGGTTAAGTGAGGCAGGCCTGGCAGATAGTGAGTGCTATCTGCTAGCCCTGGCAGATAGTGAGTGCTCAACCCCAGCTATTGGTGGTGAGACTTAGAATAGTCACTTGATGAAGAAGCAGGGACAGAAAATTTAAGATGGAAAAGATGCTGTATTTGCAGCTTGAAAGGAAGGAACCAAGAGGCAAAGCTAGATTGGAGATTCAAGAACCCAGGAGTGATTGCTTGATGGAGTGAGGTTCCAAGGACGTGAGGTGGGAGAGGAAGGGAGGGGGACAATATTGAGAGCACAGTAACCAATGATAGGCAGATACAGTCTTTATCACAAAGCAGAGGCAGCCCCCTCTACCCATCACTCAGGGCCCAGGAAGTGCCAAGGCTTAGGGAGAGAATTGGGTGAGTATCCACACTGGGGATGAGAGAGGAAGGAAGGGACTGGGAGAGGAAAAGGGACGAGGCAGGGTGAGCTCCTGCTTCCAGCCCAGGTCACCGCTTTCAACTAATTCTACCCAGGGTCACATAGGGGACAGTGGCCAAGGTCACTTAAAACCTCACTCCACCCTGAGCCTTGGTCCACTGGCCTCAACACCCCTCATGCAGACATCAGGCTCATACCTCCTCCATTGGTATAGGCTCGATAGGGAAAACGCCAGACGTTCCCCAGGCCAACACAGTAGCCGATGCAGGACAGCAGGAAGTCCAGCTTGCCTGTCCAGTTCCCCCGGTCTGCAGTAAAGTCCACGTCCAGGTCTACATCGCCCTGGTCGCTTGGGGTCATCAGCAGGTCTGGGGTGACAGGCTGCCAGTAAGACACACCAAAGAGGTGAGACAGAAAAGTGAGGCCAGGTTGAATTGGGACCCCACTCCCCCACCCCCATCTCGAATAAGAATATGAACTCAAACAGGGCTAAATGCACAGAACTCTATTGGTTAAGATAATCAACTGCTCTCACTGTTAACCTGGGCTGACAGCTTAGCAGGCAGGAGCTCCTCAACATTTCAGGTGACTATAAACTTTTGAGAGTAGTAGGGTGGCTCTGGCACTAAGAAAGCTACCTTAATCTTAGTTTGGCTAACACAGAGGTCAAATCAAGTGATGGTCCTATTTTGATGATGATCTTAATAACAGTTACCATGCATGAGCACTTATCATGCACTCACTGTGTGAAACATTTTACTCACATTACCTGATTTTATTCCCAAAACAATTCTGAGAGCTAGGTACAAACAGAGGTATGTGCATACTCAATTGTGTCCAACTCTTTGCGACACCATGGACTGTAGCCTGCAAGGCTCCTCTGTCCATGGAGATTCTCCAGGCAAGAATACTGGAGTGGGTTGCCATTTCTTCCTCCAGGGGATCTTCCCCACCCAGGGATTAAACCTGTGTCTCCTGCATTGGCAGGCTGATTCTTTATCACTGAGCCTCCTGGGAATCTCTGAGAGCTAAGTATTCATCAAAGGGAAACTGAGGCACAAAGAGATATCAGTGACACATCCAGAGTTTTTACAAGGCTGACTAGTGGGAGAACTAGGTTTCTAGTCCAGACTACCTGATGCTGAAGCCCAGATCTTCAATCAACCAGTGCTGGCGTTCCGCTACTCCATTCTGAGCACCGTATTTTAAGAACAATACCAGCAGTTTGGAGCATGTGCACAAAGCAGGTGGCTGGACTGGAGCATGTTCAGGAAAAGCAGTTATAGGAGGACAGGAGGAAGAAGCGGGGGCCCTTAGCATAGAAAGGATGGGGCGTGGAGGGAATGTGGGCTCCCTTGCATTTAGATTTATGCTGTGTGGCTCAAGGAGGCCTGCTGAGGACTGTTAATTTTAGTTTCAAAGCAGGAAGAAGCTACTGACGCCCCAATCTGTCTAAGGAGGTTGTGACCTTCCTGTCTCTGGAGGAGAGATGCTTGCACAGAGGGGAATGGGAACCAGCTGTCCCTGAGATCCCCTCTCATAATTTGAGGAGGGTGGAGAAGTTCACTGAGCATCCTCCCTTTAGGCTGGGGCTGGGAGATGGAGGCCCTCCTCAGGGTACTTGGAATCCTAGCCCACGGGATGTGAGGTAGCATGTCCGTGAGTTGTCTGGCCTTTGGACCCGGAAGAAAGCCCAGAGTCCCCAGGATGACTATCTAAAATTCACTTCCCAGAAGTACCTCTGGGAGCAGGGCAGGAGAAAGGGGGCAATTAGACCTTTTCTGCTTGACTCTGAAAGCCATGTCCCATGTAGAGGAGAACAGAGCTGCAAAGAAGGCAAGTTATCAAATAGTGTCATGGTTTTCAGAGAGGAAAAAGGACCTCCTGCTTCCTGCTGAGGAACAACCATTGGAAACAGTGATTCCACTAGACTGGATGTCAGGAGATGATGATTCTCACCCCAGGTCTGTGCCAATTCACTATGCAACCTTAGTAAAGACTCTTCTGAGCCTTAATTTCCCCATATGGACACTGAGGAGATTTCCAAAAACAAATCACTTGAAATGTTTGTAGATGTTTGAGGGAACAGGGATTTTTGAATCAAAAAAGTTTGGGGAAAGCTGGGTTATCACAAGGTAAAACAGGTTTCTTTGTTGCAGGACTTGTCAGATCCTTTAATGGGCCACTATGCACTGTGACTCCCCAAGTAGGGACTAGAACAGACAAGTATCCTCCAATTCTACTTAAGAAAAGGGTTTCAAGAAGCTGGTGTGCCAGGATATACTTGGTGGAAATGCAGATCTAGATAATCTTTAGTCAGTAGTCTTCTGGCTCTGATGGCTTGTGAGGCAAGATTCACCAAGGAAACTTCACTGCAGTGGTCACGAATCAGATTAGGTCCAAGCACAGGGATTCAGCAAACAGCTACTACCCGATTTGTTTTATCTCCTAAAATCGCCCTTCCTGGCACCAGCCCAAGGAGGTGTCTACAAACACATCAGGTGACAGAGGAAACTTTGCTGGTGACTTGTCATCTGAGCAATGCTAGGATGAAGATGGTGAAAGGAGGGTCCAGGTGTCACAGGACTGGAGGTTTCTGGCTGTGGTGGCAGAAATGTGGTAACAGCATTGGGCCCTCGGTGATAATGACAGCAATGGTGGTGATCCTGCCTGAGGGGCAGTGGTGATGGGAGCAGCCTAGCATGATTATGGGTGATGGTGACAACGAGGAAGAGCTTGAAAAAGCTGCTTTTCAAGTAACTGGGCTGTAAGGGTTGAGATCAGTATGTTGCTGGTAATTTCTTAGCTGTGATCTCAAACATGCTGGGGTGAGGGCAGCAGCAGCTCCCAGACCTGTATGAAACCCACCTCTTTCTTCTGAATCCCCTTTCCCTCTCCAGCTGAATGAGTATCAGCCCTCTAGAGCCACTCCCTCCTAGGGGAACTCTAAGAGGGATAGGGTCGCAGCCATTGACACTGGCCCCTGGTATTGGATGGGGAGGCAGGCCTGACACCCTGTGACTCCCCAGTCCCATTCAGGCCAGCTGGCAGGAGGGCCCAATAATAAGGTTCCTCTGATCCCCCCTGAGAAGCTTCTGCCCTTTCTGTGTTCATAGAGCGGTCCTGGCTCTCTGTTTCCATGGTGACAAGAGTTTCAGGAGCAGGATGCTATCAGCTCCTCCCCCAATCAGAGGGAAACCTGCTTCTGCTCCAGGGACAGAGGATGGGGTCCTCCAAAACTGAGCCAATCCCAAACCCATGTGGTGCCTCCATTCCCACCATGGGATAGATCCCAGGGGGCTGGCACAGTGAGGATGGAACTAATTGAGAGACAGGAAAGCAACCAAATCAATGGGGCAGGCTGGAAGCTTAATGAGTAGCTTCACACTTCTGCCTGAATGTGAGGCTCCCACCCTTGATCCCCCCGCTCCCCACCTAGAGTCACAGAGGAACACACATCTGAGCTTGCCAGATCCGCACCCCGCTTTTAGGGACCAGCAAATGTAGTCACCAGCAGCAGCAGGTCTGGGAAAGGTAGCATTTCCCAAGCCAAGGCTCTCATACCTTCTTCAGGATGAGAGAGACAATAGGAATCTGGAGTCTGACTTCATCATTGTGCAAATGAGGAAATGAGTTTCAGAGGAGAAGGGGTGAGCTCAAGGTCAAATGGTAAGTTAAGGGCAAAGCAAAGCCAGGACCCAGACCCCCGACTCTCAGTCGTATGCTCCTCTCTGAACAACACCATTCCTTTGCCACACTTGGTACTTCCTCACTCCCTGCCCCTTTCTCTTAAAGACCACGAGAGGGGACCCTGAAGCTAAGGGCCGCACCCCTACCCTGTTGGTTTTAGGTTGCTCAACTTAACCTTCAGGTAAATGGTAAGTGGCACCCCCCTGTGCCTCAGTTTCCTTGTCTGTAAATGGGGAGTAGTAAGACCCAGCTCCCAGAATTGTTGGAGAATTACTTGAGATAAGGTTTCACACAACACAGGTATTTACATAATGAGTGGCCTTGTGCCAGTGAGGGATGGGGGCTCTTGTGAGGAAGGAGAGGAGGGGGGAGAGAGTAGGATGGAAAAGAACAGCGGCTGAACTTAAGACCCAAAAGATCCACAAATGACCCTAACAAGTCGCTCATGTCAGTAAATAAAAAGAACCCATTTATCACAGTAGTTCCACACTCAGCTGCCCAAGGGCAGAGGCTTGAATGAATGCATGTTGGGGATGAGGGTGTGGCTTGTGGGAGAGGGAACAGTCAACAACACCAGCTTCTGTGAGTTCATGGTATCCCCCTACCCCAGGACTGGGGGGCCTGCTTTGGTGCCCCTCACTGGGGATGGACCAGCAATGGTCCAAGTTAGAGAACATACTTTCCCCAAGTCACCGGGTAAGTGGCATTTGCAGAAACACTACCCAGGAGTTTGGACTCCTTGGTTAATACTGGTACTTTTAAGCCCAAAGCCAGAAACTTCCCCTTAAGACTCTCCTTTCTTATGCAGTTGCAACTTGGCTGGGAGGTCCAACCCCAAGGACAAGGTGGGAGGGGCTGAGGTCTGGGCCCAGGAATACAGAGACTTGGCTTCCTCTCTCATGCCAGCTTCCACTCCACCTCCTGAGCTGTGGGGTCTTGCATTTCTTCACTCCTTGCCTTTGCCTCCCTTGTGTCCTGCTGAGGGACAGCCTGGGGTCTTAGCAGGGAAGCTAAAGCTGCCGGAGGAACGAAGCCGGTGGAGAGGAAGCAGGTGGTGGGCGCTGCAGGGCAGGAGCACCGGCAGGAAACCAGGGTGCCCCTGCTGGCTCCCTGAGGCTGCTTCAGTGTAGAGTGCACAGATAAGGACCTGGTCTAAGCCCCCACCCCCGTTAATCCAGCTCAAGGCTGTCTCAGCTATTCCAGCATCCCCCACTCCCCCAATTAGCCCCTGGGGGAAAGGGATGAAGGTGGTGGGGAGGGGCGAGTGTCTAGCCCCAGCACCCCTACCTCTGGCCTCCTGTGGCTGCAGACACCTGTTCGCAGAACCTGGCCCAATGAACCCTAACCTCTCTCCGCCCCACCCTGCTCCCCCTCCCCGCCGTCACACTGCACCCTGACCCCAGATGGGGAAGGCCACCCCCCCCCACCCCACGCAGACCTGACCCCGCCCCTCCCTGCAATCCCGCTCAGCCGGCCTCCCCCAGAGCCCTGAGCCAAGTATAGGTGTCCTCGCCAACCCTCCCAGGGGGCTCGAGAAGGGGCGGGCCTCTGCACCCCTCCCTCAGGTGGGCCCCTGCCCTCGTGCCCTACCTTGCGGAGGTGAGCTCCCTGGAGCTTCTTCATCTTGGAAGGCAGGTCGCTAGGGCTTCCCGGCTTGGCTTTTCCTGAGCGCAGAGAACGGGCGAGGGAGCAAGAGATCCTGCCGCTGGCCGGCTGCCGCGTCTTGGCCTCCGCGACTCCCGCACACCGGCTGGGGGGCCGCGGGCGCAGGCGCTGCCGTCTGCTGCGGGCGTGGGGCGCGGGCTGGGCGCTGCAAACGCCCTGCCTCTGCCTGCGCAGCGCCCAAGGCTGGGGAGGGGTGCACCGCTGAGCCGGTGTAGACTCCCAGACTCATGGGCTGATTGCTGGACAGCGGAGGAGGGGGAAGGCTGGGGGAAGGGATGCGCACCCCGCGCAAGCAGAGCTGCGGATTGGAGGGGCCCCGAGGGCGTGCGGAGGGGAGTCTAGGAAGGAAGCCCTCGGTGTTGAGGCCTCAGCTATCGCCCCCTGCATGACCTTGGGCAAGTACTCTGCCCTCTCTGGGCCTCCCTCTCCCTTAGCTGGGCAATGAGAGAGACAGGCCATGCACGTGAACACTAACAGCCCAGTCTTGGGTTCCAGCATCCCTGTGCCTCCTCTTTTCTGTGTGACCCTGTCCACCTTACTTAAACTCTCTGTGCTGTCGCTTCTTTACCTGGAGAGTGGGAACAACAAACTTACCTTCCTGACAAGGATGTGAGGAATCCAGGAAGTTTGTGCATAGAAAACATTTAGCATAGGGCCTGGCATATTGTAGGGGTTCAGTAAACATCTATGGACCAGTATGGGCTGTCCACTCTTGCCAACAAATGAACAGCCAATAGTCAGGTATTTATTCAATCACCTAACCTACCAATATTTATTGAGCACCTAAAGTGTGCCATATCCTGGGCTAGGTGCTAATATTTTCTCAACACAGTGACTTGGAGAAGAGGTTATTATCCTTATTTAACAGAAGGGGAAACTAAAGCACAGAGAGGTTGAGTTACTCAGGTTCACAGAGCTGGTGAGGGACCTTAGTGGCAGAGTCAGGCCTCCTGGACCTTCTAGACTAATTGTGGTCCTGAACATGCCTCTTTCCTTGGGATGAAAGTGAAACAAGAACTTTGGGGTGAGGAGAAAGAATAGGGCAAGTGCCACTCTATGATGGTGATAGTTAGCGACCTAGATCATGAACACATGGGTTCCTGTTCCCCAGAAGTATGACCTTGAAAATGTTCTAGTTTCCTATATGTAAAGTGGGCCATCAGCCAGTTTGGGCTTGGCTGACTTCTCAGAGTGTTGTGAGCGTCCAGTGAGCCCACAGGTAGGATGGGAAATTATTAGCTAGGGCTTCCCAGGTGGTGCAGTGATAAAGAATCTACCTGCTAATGCAGGAGATGCAAGAGACTCGGGTTCTATCCCTGGGTTGGAAAGATCCCCTGGAGTAGGAAATGGCAGCCAACTCCAGTATTGTCTGGAAAATTCCACGGACAGAGGAGCCTGGTGGGCTATAGTCCGTGGGGTTGCAAAGAGGCGGAAATGACTGAGCAATAATTATATGCATTGGTTTGTGGAACTAAACCCGTATTTGGTAGCAGGCCCAGCATATACGTTACAAATCATGCTTCTTTCACTCTCAAAAGTGTCCCAGTTCAAACACTCATGGCATTGCCCTGCTGGCAGCCAACATAGGGAGGTCTTTGGGGAGAATGAGATTAAGTGTCTGCTGCCTCTCCTCTCCTTGGAGCAGGAGACAGGAAGAGTTTAAAGCACAGCACAGGATTGGATAAAGGACCTGGCTGGCTCCCAGGTCTACCTCTCCTCCCCAGGTCCCACCTTGTTGTTGTTATTCAGTTGTTATTTGCGACCCCATGGACTGCAGCATGCCAGTCTTCCCTGTCCTTCACTATCTCCTGGAGTTTTCATGTCCATTGAGTCAGTGATGCCATCCAACCATCTCGTCCTCCATCGCCCCCTTCTCCTCCTGCCCTCAATCTTTCCCAGCATCAGGGTCTTTTCTAGTGAGTCGGCTCGTGGACAAAGTACTGGAGCTTCATCTTCTACATCAGTCCTTCTAATATATATTCAGGGTTGATTTCCTTTAGGATTGACTGGTTTGATCTCCTTGCAGTCCAAGGGACTCTCAAGAGTCTTCTCCAACACCACAGTTCAAAAGCATCAATTCTTCAAGGCTCGGCTTTCTTTAAAGTCCGGCTCTCTCATCCATACATGACTATTGGAAAAACCATAGCTTTGACTAGACAGACCTTTGTCAGCAAAGTAATGTCTCTACTTTTTAATATGCTGTCTGGGTTGGTCATAGCTTTTCTTCCACGGAGCAAACATCTTTTAATTCCATGGCTGCAGTCAACGTCTGCAGTGATTTTGGAGCCCAGAAAAATAAAAGTCTCTCAAGGTTTCCATTGTTTCCTCTTCTATCTGCCATAAAGTGATGGGACTGGATGCCATGATCTCAGTTTTTTGAATGTTGAGTTTTAAGCCAACTTTTTCACTCTCCTCTTCCACTTTCATCAAGAGGCTCTTAAGTTCTTCACTTTCTGCCATAAGGGTGGTATCATCTGCGTATGTGAGGTTATTGGTATTTCTCCCAGCAATCTTGATCCCAGCTTGTGTTTCATCCAGCCCAGCATTTCTCATGGTGTACTCTGCATGTAAGTTAAATAAGCAGGATGACATTATATAGCCTTCATGTTCTTCTTTCCCAATTTTGAACCAGTCTGTTGTTCCATGTCTGGTTCTAACTGTTGCTTCTTGACCTGGATACAGATTTCTCAGGAGGCAGGTAAGGTGGTCTGATATTCCCATCTCTTGAAGAATTTTCCACATTTTGTTGTGCTCCACATAGTCAAAGGCTTTGGCATAGTCAGTAGAGTAGATATTTTTCTGGAACTGTCTTGCTGTTTTCGATGATCCAACAGATGTTGGCAATTTGATCTCTGCTTCCAGGCCATGCCTGGGGAGAGGCAAAAGCCAGTGGCTCCTGGATCCAAGGGCCTGCCATCACACCTCTTACAGGATGGGTGGCAGCTTGACTGAACCACTCCTGCTCATAGGTTTCATTAGACTCTAAGCAAGGCACAGAGAAGCATGGGAACAGGGAGTAGAGACGAGGCATTGGCTCAGGTATCCTAAAAGACTCGCCTCCCTGTTGCCACTTCCCAGTAGCACCTGCTCCCCCAAGATCCAGCCGTGGAGGGAGCCAGCCCTAGGGGAGGGGAAGGGAACAGGGCTGGGACTTTAGCCATTCTCAAACACATCATGAGGTGACCACCGAGCAACAGGAGCAGTCACTGGGCTCACCTTTCCCATGGGGAAAGTGAGGCCCAGAGGAAGCAAGACTTGGAAAATCATTCAGTGAAGCAGAGGCAGGTGAGGCCTGGAATCAAGGAGTCTGACCCCACCCAGGCTCTGCCCTCCATATCACAACTTCCTTCATCCTCACCCTCATCACCACAGCCCTTGTTGGAAAAGTCTGTACTTCGTACAACAAAAAACTCCCACCCCCAATATTTTTTACAAGACATTGTCCACATGAGTCAGTCACTTTCTGAAACCCTGGTTTTATGATCATGCAACTGGCCATGAGTTCTGCCACTGAACACATTTGACAGTTGTTCTCAACACTACCCCCCTCCCCCTCTAAGAGGAAATTTGGGTATCACTTGGCAAAATAACTAGTTAGGAATCCAAGCCTAATAGATAATCTATTTCCCCTTTCCCCTTCCTTCTTCCTCTCTTTTATTTTTCTTAGTCTCACATCAAACCAGAAAAATGGGGATATATACTAGACTTAAAGAAAATGTGAGATGAAAATGTACTTCCTTTTATTATATAGGAAGATATTTTTAAATGCATATAAATAAACATTTTTAGTTTGCTTAAATGTTCAGACTTTATCACTGAAGAGCATGTGTTTTGTTACACCAGCCAGTGGTGACTGTGAAAGATGAGGATCCAGACTGCTAGTCCATCTGGTGAGATTCAGAGAAAGTAGTTCTGGAGCAGCCATACCCTCTGAAGACGCCCCATCCTACACCTGCTCTGCTCCCAGCTTCTGTGTCCCACTGGTTGGGCGTCTCATCCACTTACAGCCAGGCTGGCTTCCTGGCTAGAGACCCCCTGTGTGTGGATAATCCACTCTAAACCCTGAGTCCCTCCCTAGTCTTGGTCTGTGGCCCTGTCTGCTCAGCACACACCAGGCTCTTGGCAGTCAGTGACGGAGTCTCGTCCACAGGACTCAGGTTCTCAACATGGTGTTAGGGGTCTACAGAAATATAGTGCTAACACGCATGTTTCAGATTTGCTAGAGGTCATGACTAGGCCCTGGGCCTTGCACAGCCAGGCCAGGCCAGATTTCACTTTTGCCTCCACACTTCCCCCATCTCTAATGCCGACTCAGGGCCTGCCACCCAGCCAGGCGGGAAGCATAAAGTCACTATATGCAAAGCAGAAGCAGCACCAGGTCATTCCTGATAGGAAAACCCGAACACCTCTTAGCACTGGGGTGACTGCAGGGTCTGACAGTACTTGAGGGGTCCTTTTCCTGAGCCATTTCAACACCCCCAGATCTGGTGGAACTCTCTGTGTGGCAGGGAATGTATTATCTCACATGGTAGCTCAAGACACTGCTTGGAAGTTGTCTTAGATTGAAGTTTCCTTTTCCATGAAGCTCAAACAGCAGTTGACAGGTGATGGCCAGCCCAACCTGTGGGTCCCACCCAACCCCCTGACTTCCCAGTAGACAGCAGCTGCAACTTTCCCAGCCTGTCAGGCCTGGTGACTCACCTCCAGCCCCACAGAGGTATTCCTGTGGCTGGGGACAGGCTTGTCCTGCCTCAGATCCTCCCAGCCACCATCTGTCCTCAGCCCCGGGGGCAGGGGTAGTTAGAGCATCACTCAGGCCTGCCACCATCTCACCCTAGGATATAGTGGCCCTGGGAGCAGGTGGCTAAAACATAGGACTTATTGCATTCCAGACCCTATGCTAAACACAATTCTAAGACAGCTTATTTTATTTCCATTTGACACATTGGGATGCTGAGGCTCAGAGATGCTGAGTAACTTGCCTGAAGTCTCACAGCTTGGAAATAGCCAAGCTAGAGTCCAGGCCTCGTGACAACAAAATGTTGCTAACTAAACACTGAGTCACAGCTGAAGCATGGCCCTCTAGCCCCCCACTCCAGAGCACACAACGTTCTATGGGGTGCTGGTAGGTGCTGGTAGGGGTCTCCTGGATAGTGAAGCATGAGGAGTGCTGGATTAAAGAAAATTCAGGGAGTTTCTTTGCTGTGGGATTTGTCAGTCTTTGATGTGTTAATACACCACTGCGACTATCCCAGAAGACTTCTCAAACTTACTTGACCAGAGCCATTTTTTCCCTTGATAAACAAGCTCCTTTGTCTTACAGATGGGGAATGAGGCTTAGAGGGGGGAAGCAATTACCCCAGGGTCACACAGCAAACATTTTTGAAGATCAGAAAACTACATTCAATCACTGCTAGCGACGCTGCCACCAATCTTCTTCCTCTGCTCCTGGAAGCCTGGTCCTTTCCCCTGGTTCCACCAGTCCTCATGCCTTAGATGTCCACCATCCTCAGTTAAGCCATGATGCCTCCCAGGCCACCAGGAGGAGGAGGAAGAGAGAGAAGAGCCTCTGCTCTTCAGGGACTCATGTGGGGACTGGATCCACCTTGCGCATTGTTGTCATGTGCCCCAGGAGCAAAGGGCAGGCAGGCAGACTGCACACAGTTTTTATGGCTGGGCCACCTCCCAGAACAGTAAACAGGGGCAGGCAGCTGGCACCGGAGCCCTCTAAGGAGTGAAGGCCCCAGGCAACAGACTCCTTTCCACCTCTGAAAGGGAACTGAAAATAGCAGCTTTTCTCAGGAGTTTCTAAAAAGTAGACTTCAAGCTCATGTTGCTCATAATCTTTTTTTTTTTTTTTTTAACCATTCCTCCTTTTGGCTTAACACCCCCCACTAGTCCTATAGGCTTCACTTCAAACATCACCTTCTCCAGGAAGCTTTCCAGACCCTCCAAGATAAGCTGGGAGCTCTCTCTGGACTCCCTGGATGTTCTGCTCCCCTGAAACCTAAAGCATAGCTCAGACTGGGAATTCTAGGGGGCAAGGACTGTGCATTCCCCAGATCCAGCCATGCCTAGCATGTGGGAGTGCCCAATGAATGTCATCTGTTAAAAGAAATCCCTGAGTATTTGAAAAATTCAAAAGACTGAAAGATTGAATTTGATGATTCTGCTTACAAAATGGACTTAAAATTTGACATAGTCTCATAGACTTACTCTAATGATGTTGTGTTTTGATCTTTCAAACGTGTTTTAAAGGTGACCTTGTTGTAGGCCTGCAGAAACTAGGAGGGACTATGCAGTAGCTGAGAAGGATGAGGATGATTTACACTTTTTAAGATATTTTCCTTTTGTGCTATGTATAATGATTTTTGTACATTTTTAAAAAGAGAAAAAAAATTTATTCTTGAAGCTGCATCCAAGAGATTCCATTCTCTGTGCAACACACTTGCCCAGTTGTGAGGTCTGTTTGGTTCACAGAGAGTCCTCTGGGGGCTCTCTGAGGCCTGGTCCCCAAGGGACAGCCTGGTGGGGTAGTAGAAACTTGGTAGGGTAGACTCTGCCCCTATGTCCCCTTCAGGGGCCTCCCCACAATCTGGAAACCCCACTGAGAATGGGTATGAGGGGATATCCTGTGTAGCCCAGAGAGGATGCTCATCTCTTGCCCAGGCTCAGTCCTGCAGGCTTTGTGCTTTGCATCCCACAAGAAGAGGGTTCAAGGCATGTGATGATGGGGGCAGGTAGAAGTGAGGCTGCAGGAAAAGGCAAGTGGCAGCTGACACCCTTCCCTTGGACCCCCTCAGGTCATGGTCTGCAAGCCATCTTCTCTGGATTCCATCTCCTTTCTCCAGGAGTCTGGTCCCTACAACGGCCTCCCACCTTTGAGCCTATGCAGGAGGAGCTAGCCCCTCCTCACCTAGCCCCCTGGGGATTAAGACTTCCCACCCCAGGTGCCTTTATCCCCCTGAGGCCTAGAACACCAAAGCGGGAAAAGGTCCTATTCAACAGGTTCACTGCATGGATGGGACCAGGGGATGCAGGGAGTAGGTGGGTGATTTGTCCAGGGTTACTCAGAAGGTCAGAGGCATGGCTTGGGACTCAGACTCCTGGGCCTCAACAGAAGCCACATTCCCAGCATCTGAGTCCTCAAAGCCCCCAGCCCACAAGGCTGGTCAGGGGGCTATGGCAGATATTCTTCCTTGACAGGCACTGGGGAGGAGGCACCCAGGAGGCTGGCAGAGCTGGGGCACAGGCCCCCCAGGGGTGGCCCTGCCGGGGTGGGAGTGATGTCATGGGCTGTTGGGGGTGGCTGTGGAGGCTGCTGCTGCTGCTTCTTCTTGTTCACTTTGCGCTCCTTGGCCCGCCGGTTTTGGAACCAGATCTTCACCTGTGGGGTCAGAGAACAGAGATGGGGCAGGCAATGTGGAGACTGAATGACAGAGCAAGAGGAAGAGAAAGGACAGTGGATCTCTTGTTTCTGGATGTGGCATTTGGGGCTTCCCTCCAGCTCCAGCTACCCCCTGTTTATGTACCCTGAACATGTTCTCCCCTTCTGGAACTTGTTTCCCTGCCTTTTTTTTTTTCCTGAAGAACCTGTAATATTTTTTTATTCTGCCCAGCAATATATAGGAGTTGCAGCAGTTCCTCCATCCTTTTACTTTACTTTTTAATTGTTATTTATTTTTAATTGGAAGATAATTGGTTTACAATGTTGTGTTGGTTTCTCCTGTGCAACAACATGAGTCAGTCATAAGTATACATATATTTGCTCCCTTTTGAGCCTCTCTCCCACACCCACCCCTCCCCCCCTGCTCCTTTACTCTAAAGACAACTCTTTCTGTAACCCTCTTCCTCTCCATCTTCCAAAGCCATGCTCTAACACTCCTCCTCCAGGAAGCCTTCCCTGTTCTCCCTGTGACTGCTCCCTCCTCTGGATTTAAACAACACTGATCAAAGCCCACTGTAGCCTGTAATTAATCAGATTCCCCACCCCTCCATTGGTGACCAGGGATATTGGGTTTTATTGGCCAGGGTATTTATGGCAGCAGCTCAGTTTCTGTTGTGTTGGATGACCATGGCCAGGAGACAACCTCTCTGTTCTCCCTTGACTGAGCTCCATAATCTGCCTGGTAGCCTGGAGCCCAGACTCGCAGTACTGCTCCTGTGGCTGAAGTAGGGGCCCTACACACCTGCCGTTCAGTGAGCCCCAGGTTGGCAGCCAGCTCTGATTTCCGCCGGATGGTGATGTAACGGCTGTAGTGGAACTCCTTCTCCAGCTCCAGGCGCTGGTGGTCAGTATAGACCACGCGGTATTTGTCCTTGGTCCGGGTCTTACCTGAGAAGCAGAAGTGCCAAGAGGAGAGATGAGTCAGGAGAGGAGCCTGCAAAGGGCCAAGGCAGGGCTCCCAGGAGGGAGAGCAATCCAGGCCCCCTGAAGAAGAATGCTGAGAGAGTAACAATCAGGCTTGGAGACTCCCAACCTGGGAGTCAAGCACTGTTCTCATGCCCATCTGGGGTCCCTAACACTGAGAGAGAGGCTTCCTCTATGGTTCGGCAGGCAAAGTATCTGCCTGGAATGCAGGAGATGCAGGGAATGTAGGTTCCATCCCTGGGTCAGAAAGATCCCCTAGAGGAGAGCATGGTAACCCACTCCAGTAGTCTTGCCTGGAGAATCCCACGGACAGAGGAACCTGACAGGCTGCAGTCCATGGGATAGCAGAGTTGGACCTGACTGAGCCACTGAGCACAAGGCTCAGAGGCAGTATGCAACTTGCCCAGGGTTACCCAGCAAGCTGCAGGTGGAGTTGGGGTTTCAGCCAGGTCTGCTGACCCAGAGCCCTACTCTGACTGCCAGGCCCACCAGCTCTTATGCACCAGTTCCCAGGTGTGGCCGTGCAGCAGACCATGGGGAACTTGTGAAAAACACAGCTTCCAGAGCTTCACTGAGCATGTAAACTCGAAAGCCTTGGGGTGGAATCTGCATTTTTCACAAGCTCCCCAGGTGGTCTTAATTCAGGGCTCCTTGGAGAAACACCAGGCAGCAGGGGTAGGCTGAGATAGAGACGTTGGCTGCTCTTCTGTCCTGTGGTGGAGAGACCAGGAAGGGCCACCACAGCCAGAGGCTGGAAGCAGAAATCTTTCAGGAACTGCCCTGGGGTATATGTTCCTCAATTCCTGTTGAATGCCTATTGGTTGCTGGCCAAACAATCAAACAGAAAGTACTGGGGCCGCTGGTTGTTCCCCAGGACCTGTCAAGTTCCTCAAAAGACCCTGGTACTAGACACAAAGCCCTGAGCTGGGGCTGCACACCAGGGGCTGATCTGCTTGGAGCCATTCACACTCCAGCCTGAGCCCAGGCACACAGGAGCTGAGCCCTGTGTGCACACAGCTGAGCCCTGAGCCCACACACAGCAGGAGTGCTCAGATGAGCCCATAGATATTCACTGAGTTCCTGCTGTGGGCCAAGTGCTGTGTACAGCAGAGAGCAAAATTAAAAGTCCCTGCCCTCATGAAGCTTAGGTTCTACTGGAGGAAGATGAGTAAAACTAAAAAAAAAAAAGAAAAAGATGAAAATTATTTGATATGTTAATTGATGAAAAGTATTTCAGAGAAAAAAGAAGGACTGGCAATTTAGGGAGGAGAGAGGCTATGATTTTAAACAGAGTGGTCCATGAAGGCCTTACCTTGAAGGGGAGCTTGAGCAAAGATCTAAAGGAAGTGAGGGAAAGAACAATGCAGCTGTCTGGGGAAGAGGTGCCCAAGCAGTGGAAATAGTAGGTGCAAAGGCCCTGAGATGGGGATGTGCCTGCTGTATGAAGAGGCAGGAACAGTGAGGAGGCTGGTACACCCAGGATGCAGTGAGCAGAAGGAGTGAGCAGGTCATTCAAGGCCCATAGGCCATGGAAAGGACTCTGGGTTTTGCTCTGTCTGCAACAGGAGCCACTACAGGGTTTTGAGTAGAGGAGACATGAGGTTTGATGTAGGTTTTAAGATGCCTCTTAAGATGCCTCTGGCTGCTGCATAGAGAACAGAATGGCGAGAAGGGGGAAGTGTGGGAGACCTGCCATAACTCAGGAGAAAGAAGGTGGTAGCTTGGCTTCCACATGAGACTCAGCCTTGGACCAGAACTGGATGGGTTAATGTCAGGGATCTCTTTCGGGCTGGGATCAGAGGTCTGTCTGGAGAGACTATTAAAGAGTCATGCTTGGCCTGGGCTGCTGTGAGGGCCTGACTCAATACCAATGTCCTTTTCTAAGAAACTGAGCACGTGGCTATGATCAGGAGGCATACGCAACCATTTTCAGACCCACCCCTGCATCCCACCAGGGCATGGCCCGTCTGAATAACCATCGACCCCCTCCCACTTCACCCAGATATCCCCACAACAACCTGACCTTCATCTCCGTGGTCCCAGCCCTGGGCCTGCCTGTCCCTCGGCACCCCTGCGCTAACTACCCCCCAGCACTGTTCCAGCCTCCGCCTTTCCCACCCAGCCCACACAGCTTGGCAGGACAGTGCTGGGCTTCCCAAGAGCCAAATGGTTTGTGGAGAACAGGAGACAGCAGATGTTCCTGGGCTCCTTCCCTTGAGTTTCCTGCCAGAGCAGCAGAACCACACTGGACTCTTCCACAACCACTGACCTCAGCCCATTGCCCGACACAGCACGAGACAGTCTCGGCCCTCAGCCAGGCCTAACCCAGGAGAGGGACCAGGGAGTGGCTGCGGAGGCCTTGGCTCCAGATGGGGCCCCTTCTTGACCTAGAAAATTCAACGCTAGCTCAAAAACAATTCTGCCTAATGCCACCACCGCTGGAACCTGGCAAATTTTTGAACCCACAGCCCTGCTGGGTTCACTGGGCCAAAGCCAGAAAGGGTCATAGAAGTTCAGTCTCCTCCCACATTATAGATGAAGATATTGACGTTCAGAATGGTTATACAGCAGCCAGAGGTCCAAATAAGAGAGGCCTTGTGAGTTCTTCTAGTCCAAACTCCCTGTACATTCAGGGTTACTAAAGCCCCAGGCAGTTACCAGGCCTGCAGTTCCTGTTGTAGTGCATAGCTCCTCACTCCATCACATTTGGGGTCCACAGAGCCTGCTATATGGCCCTCTAAGCATTGGCAATAGAAGCTCAAATTGCAGGCCCATGGTCTACTTGTATTTTTGGAAGAGAGGGTCTAGACCATGGTGAGAGCAGATCCCCAGCCAAGGCTGGGGCTAGATGACCCTCAGGTTGAAAATGCCAAAAAGATTCACTTTTGGCAGTAGGAGGAGGACGCTTCCTGCCCACCCAGACCTCAGCCTAAGAGATTATAAAGACACCCTTTTCTTCAGGCATCCCACCCTCATTCCTTTCCTCCCTGATGAGCGAGTGGGAATCTATTACACCCATTTCATAGATGGGGGAAATCAAGGCTCAGAAAAGGGCACTTGCTGAGGGTCATCCTGCCTGGTAGTTGTGTAAATCTGGGCTCATGTTTCCTGACCTCCAGCCTGGGTTCTTTCCCCTGACTCTGGGGGCAGCAGGAACTAGACAAGGGATGGGGTTCTGGCTGCAGTTACTCCTCTCTGCATAGTTGTACCTCTAGCAAGGCTGCCAGTGAAGACCCAGGACCTGTTACAGCCTCCTGGACCCAAGAGAGGGGCTGGTGGACTCAGGAACCCACTGACCAACTTCTATCTGGGGAAGTTGCTCAAAGCACACAATTAATTGCTGAGAAAATGGCTCTGCCAAAGAACCAAATGTTTGAAATCACACTGTGTGGTCCAGGAACCAGAAAGTCCCATCTGCTGGCCAGAGAGTGATAACGGGAATGTCCTCCTTGGAGCCCAACTTGGTGATCTCAGCCTCATTTAACATGCACATGCCCTTTGACTCCTGAATCCCTCTTCCAGGGACTGATCCCACAGAAAACTGCCCAGAGAGGTAGCGGTTTCAGGTAGCACAAAAGTACGGACAAATGTACATGTCTGTGAGTCAGGACTGGTTAATAAGAGATGGTACATCCATGGAGAGGATCATTAGGCCGTCATTAAGAAGAAATAATAAAGCTCTGTATGTGCCAATATGGAGCAATTTCTTAAAAACATTACATTTTTAAAAACGCAAAATGGTGTGAATAGTATGTTACTATTTTTATATAAAAATGGAATATACACACGCACATTCAAACATGTTTGTGCACCCATAGAGTTCTTTCTGAAAGAATATACAGGAAGCCAGTATTGGGGCTTCCTGGAGAAGGGACTGAAGCCTGGGGAGCCACAGGGAGGAGGGAGTCTTTGGGGAATTTGCATTTTTACCCCCTGAAGATGTGAATTTGTATTTTTAATGACAATTAGGAGCCCTGGGCTCCAGTCCCAGCTCTGGGCCAGAACTCCCCACTGCTGTGAGCAACACTCCTTTCCCTTCCTGTTATCAACTGTGCCACCCTGGGGACCCAGGGTGCGTGACAGCGGTGGGGCAGGGAGAGGGCCCAGGATGAATGATTTACAGGCCTTTGGGACACTGGACCTAAGAGGGAAGTCCGGGCTCCTGTAACAGGTGTCTGATGGGGGCCAAGCCACTCCCAGTCACCTAATGAATAACCCTCTGGGCCAGATGCCAGGGCACGTAGGTGGGAGGGAGGGTGGGAGTCCCCCCACCAGCTCTTAGGGGTGAAGCATGGGAGGAGAAGAGCCTTGGATAACTCTCCAAATGAGAGTCTTTCTCCCTGCTCTGGTTGTAGGATGCTAGGAACGGTCCGTCTATATGCATCAGGCTGCCAAAGAGGTTAGCAAGCTCCCCACCCATAAAGCATGCACAGCAGAGGCCCTGGGAAGCTCCAGGCTAAATGTCCTGACTCCTGACCAGAAACCTCAAATGCGTGAGGAGCCTTTTAAAAGCACAGATTCTGGCCCAGACTCAGGGGGACTAAAATCGGGCTCAGGGATTTGATACTTTAATAGCTCTCCAGATGACCATGACATGCGGTTGTTTGGGCAGGCAGACCTCTGGGGCTTGCTATCCAGCTTCTCACTGGCTGGGTGATCTAGGATAGTCACCTTACCTTTCTGAGCCTCATGTTCTGTATCTAAAAAATGGCGATAATTATTCTAATAACAGCCAATATGTCCATGTGTCAAGAACTTTGTATATATCTCTCAACAATCTATGGAGCTGTGCAGGTGTTAGCCCCAGTTTACAGATGAGAATACTGAGGCCCAGCAAGGTCTGCACATCTGCAGGTGGGGCCTGGCCCAGGTCTGTCTAGTTTTAGAAACAGTACTAGAACCTATTACCCAGTGTAAGGTCTCCCATAATTAACTCTCACCCCAAGTATATAGGGGATCACTTGAGATGGATGGATGAATGATGTCTAGCATATACCGAACACACAGTAGGCATGCAGGGAAAGGTAGATCCTAACGATTTCCATGGTGGGATAACCATATGGCAGGGATGCTGGGAAATGGATCTAAGCAATGGATTGTGTGTCGGATGAGACCATTTATTTATAAGGTCCCTTCCAACTTGGAAACATGAAGCTCCCAATGTTTGTTGATGCTCTGATTATATTTGTTATTATTGCTGAAAGAATTCTAAGACTGATTTCCCTGTCTGAGAGTCTAGAAACGAAATCTGCCCAGCTGGAGGGTGCAGGGCAGGAGCCTGGCGGTCTGCAGTAGGGCCTCTTCACCCAGCCTAGGCCAGGCAAGGACAGAGTTCAGCCTCTGCCCCCAGGGCGAGGTTGGTGGCTCCCAGAAAATCAAGTGGCCTCTGGGTCAGCACTTCCTTTGACCTCTTCCTGCTGAGTCTGTGGCCCTGAGGGATGACACTGCCAGCTCTGGCCCTCAGAGCTTGGAACACAAATCCATGACCCCTCTCTGTGTGGTCCAGCCCCACTGGCTGTACATCAAAATCCCCCACACCTGACAGACATACACAGACACAGAGAAATGCACACATATTCACAAGCTCTCAGGCCTGTTGCATCCTGGTCTCTCTGCCATCTTTAGCAAGCTCACCAGAGGGGATTCTGAATCACCAGTTGGAGTAAGTAGGTCCAGGTGCTGTGCTACCTGTGTGGCTGTAAATGAGTCCCTTCTCCCCTCTGGGCCTGTTTCTCCTGTGCATCAGCAGAAGGTTGTGTGTCAGTTCCCAGGGCCCTGTAGATTCTGAATTTCTCTGTAGCTCTGAGACCATCCTTAAGGACCTGGGTTCAAGTCTTCATCCTTAGCTAATGGACTTAACAAGTGGCTGAACTTCTTTGGGCTTCCCTTCCCCCTGGGGAGCAGAATGGATGTGAAAGCACTTTGCAAAGGGCAAAGAGCTATGGAGAGGACAAGCTGAACTGAGCTATTTGTAGAAGCGGATGTTGGAGGGATCCCTTGGGAGAGGGAGGAATACTGCCTGATGGGGGCCCTCAGGGCAAAGACCATTGCCTGAGGGTGGGGCGGTCTGGCTGGGCCACCAGCTGGACATGTGATGTTCAGCTTGAACCCATTTCCCCATGTGTATGACCAGCGGGTGGACTTTTGTTGCCCGGTTCCATGATGGATGGATATCCTCCCTGGGCCATGAGGCGCTCTCTATTGGGCCCATGATTAGTCCTTGTTTTGGCTGGTTTGCCAGTCCTAGCGGCTCTAGCACTATTCCTCATTCACTCCTGCTCACTCCTGGAGCAGGAGTGAGGCTAGCATGGGTGTGGGGGTGAGATGAGAGGATGGCCAGACCAGCCACACTCAGGGGCCCTGCAGGCTTAGGCAGGCTTCTCCACCCCACTGTCACCCTCTTTCCTAGGCACTAAGCTCAGTCAGCACAGCCCCCTTCTCCTCCCAGGCTGCTTCTGTATCTTCCCCTCACCTATTTACTTCAAAGAGATCCCCAATCTGACTTGGCTATGGGAGGCAGTGAAGAGGACAGAAAGTTCATAGTCCAATAGACCTGATGGTTCTAACCCAGCCCGGCCATGGGCCAGCAGTGGGAACCCAGGCAAGTCACTGAACATTTCTGAATCCCATTACTCATCTGTGAAATGAGGGCAGGAATGCCTCCTTCAGACATGGAAGCTGTGGAGAGTAGATGTGATCATGTATTTAACAAGGTATTATTTAACAAGATATTAATAAAAGCTATCTGTGACAGTGGAGAAAAAGAAAGGGGAAGGGAGAAGAGGGGAGAAGAGGGAAAGGAAGAGGAGGATCAGGAGAAAGAAGGAAAAGATGATGACTGCAGAGACAAAAGAGGCAAGAGAATCCTCAGTGGAGAATAAGGGGCATAGCAGGAATGGATTACTGTTCTAGAACTCTGGAGAGGAATTTTCCTGCGCTGTCCCATATGATAGCTACTAGCCACATGTGGCTACCTAAATTGAAATAAATTAAATAGAATTAAAAATTCAGTTTTTTAGTCATGCTAGCCATACAGCAAGTGCTCAGTGGACACATGTAGCTAATGGCTAGCACACTGGACAGTATAGACACAGAGTCATCATTACAGGAAGCTCTTTTGGACAACACAGCTAGACCAAACACCCAGCAAAGTCCAGATGCCCACACCCTCAATAGCATATATGTAACTAACCCTACTGCTTGGGCATCTGCAAGGCAGCCTATTCTTACGTCCATCACCCAGTTATATTCTTCCTAGGACCTTCCACAAGGGGCACCAGAAATAGGTGGCATCTTTGGCCTAGAACAGCCCTTCTGAGAGGTACTGAATCAACTGCAACTATAAGCAGCAACTGCATCTCTCTGTCTTCTGGGCTGAACAGCCTGCAGCCTCTCAACTGTCTCCAGGTAGAGTTTCCAGGCCTCTGCCCTAGCCTGGCCATCCTTCTCTGGCCTGGAGGTGAGGTCCCTGCCTAATCGTCTGCAGGTATAGTTCCTGAAGAGTCACATGTGGGGCAGAGGTGCAGGGAGGGAGGGGCTGTGAACCCCAGCCATCTCCATGTTCACCGAGGGACCTTAGCAAATCCCTTCCCCTTGGTTCCTGGTTCCCTACATGCTCCATGATGGTAGAGACCATGCCATCTTGCTCATTTGGTTCTACAACTGTGCCAGACACACACAGTGAGTACTCGAATCCTTGTTGAACTTAACACAGACTCACTGATTCCTGGCCTTATCCTCACAGTAAATGGCCGCTCTCCTCCAGCCACTCAGGCCTAAAGCCTAGGTGGCAATTTCCCCGCTCCCCACATCCCATCCATCAGCTGGCTGGCTTAACCTCCAAAGGACATCCTTCTGTCTAGCTCCACTGTTCACATAGCCTTAGTCAGAGCCACTACTCTAATAGAGAAATGTGTTGTTCTGGGGTCAAAAATACTTGCATTTGAAAAATAGTGAGTACTCAATAGATGGTAGTACATATTATTATTACTATGGGAGGTGCTTGGTACTTATTTGTTAAATGGTTCATTCCCACTTTCAAGGATGGGAGGGGTAGATTAAAAACAAACCAGCATAAGAAACAGTTACAAACTGTGATTAGTGTGAAGGAAAGGAAGCATGGAGCTCACAGCTAGATTAAGATGTGGGGGCGGGGTGGCAAGGGGCAGAGCCTACTTTATTTAGCTTGAGGAAAGTGTCCTGGAGGAGGTGACATCTAAGTCAAGATCTGGTGGTTGAAAAGGAGGTCTCTATGTCACCAACAGGGAAGAATATCCCAGGAAGACAGAAGAGTGTGCAAAGGCCCTAAAGCAGAGACAGTAGCAACAGAGGGCCAGACCCCTGAGAGACCCCTTGTGCCTTGCCCTGGCAGGAATCCCCAGCACCTAGCATAATAGAAGAAAGGCTCAGAAACTAGCATCAGCTGCCTGCCTCATGAATGAACGAGAGAGGCACAAGAGGAGGCTGGAAGGGCTAGCAGGGTTTTGAGCCCTAGGGTGAGGGACTTGGATTTGACTTTGAGAGCAATGGGAAGACATTGGAGCCTAGAGGGTCAGTCTTGGCTTCCACTGACACCTGTTTCCTCTCTCTATTGATGCTGAGGGGTCTTTATTGGGGCACCCCTATAAGGCTGAGGGGCAAGTATGGCAGAGCGAGGGCTTAGCCTGTTAACATGGTGATGGACCTGACTCCAGACATATATGTTGTTTTCAGGTCCCAAGAACTCTGGGACAGAAACTTGAGGGGCATCTCATTAAGATAACTTCCACCAATAAGAGAGGCTTGCTGCTAACAAAGCTGTTTCGGTCCTTCAGAACAACTCCCCAAGCTCTCGGCAGCAATATCTGCAAAGTGGGGGGAAGATACCCATCCAAAAAAAGCCTTCTGCCACCTTCTAACTGGGTCATTCCCCCATTCCCAGATACATCTGAAAGATGAGGTGTCAAATGGAGCTTCTGGCTGGAGAACCGGTTTTAAACAGCCTGCTCTGCCCATCCTCCCCCTTCAGCCTCTTACAGCTCATCACTGACTGGCCTCCTTTTCCCCACCTGGACTGGAATGCACATGGGGAGGGGGGCTTGGGCTCCCATTCTGAGTGTGTTGCTTCATCCGATAGATGGTCATCAGGCTGTAGAGGCTAGGTTTGAACCCTGGGCAGCAGCAAACCTGGCCGTGTGAGCTTTGGCAAGTCACTTTACCCTCTCTGAGCCTCATTAACTCTATCTGTAAAAATGAAGCTAATAATAGATCCTCACACCTCTTACAGTTATTATGAGACTTAAATGAGATCACCCATGTGGAGTTTTTGACACAGTATCTGGCTCGTGGTAGAGACTCAGTCAATGTCACAGTTATTAGCTTTATCATGAGCTCCTACTGTGTGCAAGGCATGATGAAAGGGATGAGACTGACTAGGACTGTTCCTTGAGGGGATAACAGATGGTAGATGGCAGAGCTCAACAAGACAGTCAGTGATAAATGTTCAAACAAGGATCTGATAAGGTACTTGGTGGGGGGGAGGGAACCAAGGAGGGCTTCCTAGAGGAGGTGGCCTGGAGAGGCAGCATTTGACCTGGTAAAGATAGAGGAGGCCGGTTCAGGTCAAGGAACCCACACTACAGAAATGATCCACACCAACTGGACTGCAGCTAATGCAGCTTCTAACAGAAATACAGTTCCAGGCTTGAGGCTCTGAAGCTGGACTCTTAACCATCCCAGGTAAGCATTTCTGTATCTCAACAAACTAATGGGAAAGTGGCTTCAAGAGTGTACTGGGGCTGGTTCTCAAGAGGACTCTGAAATGGGGCTGGATTTCATTACAGAAATCAAATGGTATAAAACGAAAGGGCAATTCCATGCCAGTGGGGAGCCATGAGATGCTCTTGAGCAGGGGATGAGCTTTGAGAAGGTAAATCCAGTAGTGGTTTAGAGCAGCGCCCCACCCCCAACCTTTTTGGCACCAGGGACTGGTTTTCTGGAAGACAATTTTCCCAAGTATGCAGGTGGGGAATAGTTCAGGTAGTAATGTGAACAATGGGGAATGGCAGATGAAGTTTTGCTTGCTCACCCACTGCTTACCTCCTGCTGTGCCACCCATTCCTAACAGGCCACACACCAGTACCAGGGGATTGGAGACCCCTGGTTTAGAGGACATCGAGGTCAGAGCTGACTCATTTGAAAAGACCCTGATGCTGGGAAAGATTGAGGGTGGGAGGAGAAGGGTTCGACAGAGGATGACATGGTTGGATGGCATCACCGACTCAATGGACATGGGTTTGGGTGGACTCTGGGAGTTGGTGATGGACAGGGAGGCCTGGTATGCTGTGGTTCGTGGGTCGCAAAGAGTTGGACATGTCTCAGTGACTGAACTGAACTGAGGGCAGTCGGGGGGCTTCCCAGGTGGCTTAGTGGTAAAGTATCTGTCTGCCAATGCAGGAGACACTGGAGATGCAGGTTCGATCCATGGGTCAGGAAGATCCCCTGGAGGAGGAAATGGCAACCCATTCCAGTATGTTTGCCTAGAAAATCCCATGGACAGGGGAGCCTGATGGGCTACAGCCCATGGAATTGCAAAGAGTTGGACACAACTTAGTGACTAAACAGCAGGAGCAGCAGCAGCAGGGTATTAGGGAGAGGCTGAAGGTGAGAGGCCAGGTTGGTGGCTGTGGCAATGGGCCAGGGGAGAAGGCCTGGAATGTAGTTGGGGGAGGAGGGTTCATCCCCTCCATGGGCCTCAGTTTCTCTATCTGAAAGCTGAAGAGGCTGGACCAAGGTCCAAACCCTGCTACAAGAGTCTTATCATCTGAGTGGACATTTCCCTACTTGTATGGGACTTCAGCCACGCCAATGGGCCATTAACCTGTGAAGAACTATTGATACTGCATCAGAGACTAAACCTTTGACAGAAGATGATTTATAACATTCCTAAAGAAAATATTTATAGTTGCAAAAGGGGAAGGCAAAAAAGAATAGAGCTGCTTGCAGTCATTTCCCATCCTGGCCTCAGTCAAGTGACAGTCATCACTCAGAACCAATTAATATTTTGTTTATGGACAACATAACCACCTCTCCCACACCTTCCTGAGTTTTGCTGCCCTCTCCTTAGGTAAAACTGGCATCTTAGTCCCAGCTTCAGCTCTGCCAATTCCCCAGGTAAGAACAGAGTACTGACCATCCATGGAATAGGGAGAAAGGGGCAACCAGGCTTCCACCACTGGCATGAGCAGTTCAGCTGGACAGTTGTGGGTCCCATCTCCAGATCGAGATCTCATCTCTCCCCTGTTCTCCCAGAGCTGTCTTACTGTCCCTCAACTTCTCCTGTTCATTCATTCAACAGAACATGTTGAGCACCTACTAAATGCCACACATGGAGCTGAGTGCCTGAATGCAGTGAAGTGAAAGTCGCTCAGTCGTGTCTGACTCTTTGCAACCCTATGGACTATACAGTCCATGGAATTCTCCAGGCCAGAATACTGGAATGGGTAGCCTTTCCCTTCTCCAGGGAATCTTCCCAACCCAGGGACTGAACCCAGGTCTCCCACATTGCAGGCAGATTCTTTACCAGCTGAGCCACAAGGGAAGCCTAAGAATACTGGAGTGGGTAGCCTGTCCCTTCTCCAGCAGATCTTCTTGACCCAGGAATCGAACCGGGGTCTCCTACATTGCAGGTGGATTCTTTACCAACAGAGCTACCAGGGAAACACAGTCATGGGTCAAATACACATGGTTCTGGGCTTCATGGGAGTTTACCTTGGTGGGTTGGTGTGGGAATAGACAACACAAATAAGTAAGTTAATGTTCTGAAGGAAACAAGGCAAAGATTATCAATGGGTATGCGGGGGAGGCGCCAGCTTTAGAACATCATGGGGGACCTCTCTGAGGAGGTGGCCGTTAAGCTAAGTAAGACCCGAAAGGTGAGACAGCTTGCGAAGAGTCTGGGGAAAGAGTTTTCTTGAAAAAGGGACTACAGCAAATGTATAAGACCTGTCTGTAGAAGCATATATAGCTTTGTAGACCTCAGTAAGGACTGTAAATTTTGCCCTAAATATAATAGGAAGACATCAGAAAAATTTTAACTGACTCATCCAACATGTACCCCAGCCAAGCCTCCACCTATGTGAAACTAGAACATTCCCCTACAATCTCCAAGCTTCAATTTCCCATCTGTATGTCTGCTCTCTAACCGTCCAGTCAGATATTCTAGAATGCTAGAAGCACAGAAGGCAAGGAAGGGGCAGGAAGGATACCATCAGATTG
The DNA here is from genome assembly GCA_007570785.1 of Antilocapra americana. NCBI lineage: Eukaryota > Metazoa > Chordata > Mammalia > Artiodactyla > Antilocapridae > Antilocapra > Antilocapra americana. Next base: position 2,691,299 of record ML661893.1, read on the forward strand.
GGGACCAGTAGCACTGTGGGGGTAGGGGATGGCATGCACTGACCTTCCCTCTGCTGTCCCAGACAACAGCGTTACCCAGGAAACACACCTGGAGACCCCACATCTTCATTCCCCAGAGGGACAAACTGAGACCAAAGAGGAGAGGGGCTTGGCCCTCTCTCAGGAAGGGTCTGTAACCTCAACCCAGTTCTGCCCCTGCCTCAAGAGCACTGGTCAGATTCAGATGTCGCCTGAGTGGACAGGCAGCAGCTTCTAGCTTCCAAAAGGTAGAGTGGCTCTCACCTGGCTCCAGGGGTGGCCACTTTCCTTGGGAACCCCCAAATCTCCCTTGGCCTGCCCTTCTACTTTCTGGGAGTGAGGGTGAAAGAATGTTTGCCTTTGGGCTGAGTTACTCCTAGGTCTCCTATGTGCCCAGGGCAACAGTTTCCAGATGACTTTAGAGACCCAAGCTGAACTGGGTTTGGCAGCTCCAGTGCCCAGAGAGCTGGGATTTGCCTGACATCACACATCCTGGAAGCTCCTTAGGGCTCCTGCCAGTCCTCTGACCACCACAGGCCCTTGGAGAACCTCCCCATCCATCTCCATAGTCGGCTAATGAGCAGGAAGTAGCAACTGGAATAAAGGAGCAGGACAAGTGGACTTCCTTCTTCAGAGAACAGACACAGACCCGCAGGACCCAAGTGTCAGTGGCCCCAGACACTTCCTCTCATATAATCTAAGGTAAAATTCTCAACTGAGGTTTATGGGTAAAGCTTCTAGGGGCCTTTGGAACCCCTGAAATTGTCTTCCCAGTCAGGAAACACTCTTTCTTTTTTCCTAGGGAGAACATTTATGCTTTTCACCACATTTTTCAAAGGAGTCCTTTTGTGACTCAAACAAATGTACAAACCCTTCTCGCTCATGTCACAGGTGGTAAAACTGAGACCTAGAAAAGATGGCTGATTTAAGGGACTCTGTTGAGAGGATTAGAGCACCGGCTTGTTCACATCCCAGCCCCACCATATACTGGTTACACAGATATAACTATATTTGCCCTACTTTGTCATCTCTCTATGCCATAGTTTCTTCATCTTGAAAATGGAGGTGATAATAGTCCCCATGATAAAGTTATAAGGATGAAAAGATCTTAGGTCAGCGCCTGCTCCATTTGTAGGTGCTCTGTAAGAATTAGCTGTTATTATTTAGCCACAGAGACAAGTGGCACAGCTGCAGCAGAAACCTCGGTCCTCTGAGGCTTCTGGAGGAGGTAGGAGGTTTTGTGTCCCAGGAACTCTCAAGGAGGTGGTACAGTTGCAGCCAGACCTGTAGCTGCTGATCACTCCTTCCGCAGCATCTGCCCCAGGTTGAGCTGTCCGTGTAGGGGGACATGGGGGTGAAGAGAGAGAGGTGGGGGAGGTGGGGAAAGCCCAGGCTCTCTCCCAGCTGGGGGAAGGGGAGGAGGGGCTGGACATCAAAGGGTGGGCAGGCCAACTTCCCGCCCCTAAGGCCAGGTGGCCTTTGTCAGGACAGGCCAAACACAGTCAGGACAATGGGGTATCATGTTCACTTTCCGGCCGACAGGAGTCACTACCGAGCCAAGGCCCAGCCTGTTACATGACAAAGGGGGGACCTATAAAGAGGTCAGGCCGCCCCTCATTAAATCTGAGTCTTTGTCCTGCCCTCTCCCCTGCCTTTGAAGAGGGTGGATCCGAGAGGCCTTCCTGGGGGCAGGAGGTTCACAGGCTCAGGAGCCAAACAGTAGCCACCTTCCCAACTGCTGCTGCTGTCCCCTCCCCCAGGGTCAAGAGTTCAGGGAGAGCCCTGGGATGGTAAGGTAGGGACCCTCAACCACCACCAGTCTAACCAAAGAAGGCTCTTTTTTTAGCCCAAAGGATATGACCCACCAATCTCTTCATTATATGGATAGGGATCTGAGACCTGGAAAGGAAAAGTGACTTTTGTGTGTAAAAGTATAGTGCATGTCCCTTGGGGGCTTGCAGCTTGGAGGCTGAGAGAGGAGTGCAAGGAACAGATGACCACCTGGACCAGTGCTGCCAAAAGTTTACCCCGGGATAAAGGTCTGGGGACCTGTGTTTAGTTCCTACAGAGAGTCTTTCTTCACTGCTGGGGTCTCAGTTTCCCTACCTACAGGGAAAGACAGGTTGTGCTTTCCAATGCTCTAGAAGGCCGGGATTCAGAAGGTGAAAATTGAGAGAACAGCCTCCAGGGAGAGTGGTCGGGGGCCACATTCTGGAACCCAAGCAGGGCCACAGCAGAGGTCAGACAGCACCTGCTGGCGCCCAAGAGAGCTATTCGGAGGCCCAGAGCGAGAGAGGGATCCTTACCGCTGCCACCGCCGCCTCCAGCCGCCACACTGCGCCGCATCCACTCGTAGGGTGTCCGCCTTTGCGCTCCGGGTGAGGAAGGTGTGCCTGGGCCGCCGAGGGGCTGCGCCAGGAGACCCGGGCCAGGCCCCGGGGGCGTGGGCACCGCGCCAAAGTCCGGAGGGGGCCCGAATGCCAACGGGGCCGGGCTGGCGGTGGGCGCCGTGGGGCCCGGACCGTAGGCGGCCGCCCATTCGTCCTTGGGCGTAGAGAAGGGCACACTCCAAGCTGCAGGGGGCACAGGGCCCGGCTCCACGTGAGAGTAGCTGGTGAAATCAGGGTACTGCGGGGGTCCAGGGGGTGGGGGCGGAGGGCCGTAGGCTTGCGGGCCCAGGCTGAGACTAGCGGGCCTGGCGGGGCCGGGGTACACGGGGGAATCCTTGTCCAGCACATAGCCCACGTACATGGTGGCCGCGAGGCCGCCCGCGCATGCTGGGCCCTGGAGCCGCCGCAGCCGGCTGCCCCGACGAGCAACTGCACACCTGAACTCCCAGCCCTACTGCCGCCCGCCCCACCCAGGCCTTTTATAGCTCCGGGCCGCCTGCCGCCCCAGCCGAGGCGGGTTTGCATTTCAAAGCGGGGGGAGCCTCCAGGCCGCGAATCAAAGGGGGAAACCCGTCGGGGGCGGGGGGTTCAAAAGGAGACAAATTGCCGCCCCAAGCGGGAGGTGGACTCTGGGGCCAGAGAGGGTGGGGGCGCGGAGGGCGCATCCCTGCGAGCATGGAGGCATCACTAAGTACGGGAGCCTCCTGCAAGGCCCCGGCCTAGCGGCCTTGGGGGCTAGTCCTCCCCACGGCCTTGTCCTCCTTGCCGCCACACCGACCTCTCCGCAGCCCCATTTTACAGGTGAAGAAAAGGGACCTGAGTGGTGGTAGTGGAGGGGACTGCAGGTTAGCGTCACACAGCGCACCGGGCCTGTGGCGCAGTCGGTAGGGACCAGTTTGAGGTGAAAGAGAGGAACCGCTGACTTCAAACAGGGTTTCCGTCTTTAAGGTAGCGGGTCCTTAATCTTTTGGAGGTGGGGGAAGGGGTCACGACCTCTCTGAGTCTCTTCTGAAAGCTGTGGATGTTTTTCCCTTGGGGGAAAATGCACATATGCACATACATGAGTCTGCAAACAATTGGGGAGTTCACCTGAGTTGGCTCTCTAGAGAAAGTTCTTAGAGAAGTGGGGTAGGAGCATTCTTTTAGAGATATTCTAGGGAACCTTTCACAATTCTCTTGACAACCCCCTCTCTCCTCCCCACCCCTGCCTTCATTTTAATAAGAAGTTTCCAATATACACAAAAGTAGAATTGTAGGGTGAATCACTATAGACCCATCATGAGCTTCAACCATTATCAAGATTCTGCCACACTTATTTAATGACTCTCCTCCCTTTTCTTGCTAAAGTATTTTAAAACAAATTTCAAACATTGTGTCATTTTATCCCTATATACTTCAGCATGCATCTCTAAAACACATGAACATTTTCTTACATAATATGCCATTATCAAACCTAACAAAATTTACGCAAATTTCTGTGTGTTATCTAATACCCAGTCACATTCAGAGTATTTCAATTGATTAAAAAAAAAAGTCTTTTTAATAGCTGGTTTATCCTAAAGCCCTAATCCATTTATTATTATAGCTGGGACCTCTTGAATTTTAAATGTTTCATGCATCTCCCCCCATCCTACCCAATTAAAGACTGTCAAACATTTCAGAGCTGTGATGGGGGGAGGTGGTGAGGGTAAAGAGTTGAGAGGCCATTCGTGAACTGAGAGTGGGGAGTGAAACTGAGCGTTTGGGGGAAGGATTCATAAAGAACAGGGCTCTGGATCAGAAGGCCTGTAAAACCTCCAGTGTTTCCTGGGAGCCCCCTAAATGTGCAAGGACATGGGACCCCGAAGGTGGAATCAGAGTCTTATCTATACAGCCTGTCCCTCCCTTGAGTTGCCACACTAGCCAGAGCAGGTCAGCATCATTTCAGGACTAGACAGATATGTCAGGATGAGGATATAGTTCACAGGGCCCAATGCAAAATGATAATGTGAGCTCCCTTGTTCAAAACTCTTTTTAAATTTCAAGATGGTAGCTGCAGAGTGCACAACCAAGCACAGCACCCTTTTAAACCCTGAGTGATTGCATGGGTGTCTCAGCCATGAAGCTGGTCTTGGTTAGAATCTTGTTCTTCTGGGACTCTGATGGATACCATAATCGAGTGAGGGACAGTAAGCCCAGGATGCCCCTTCCTGCTTGGAGGAGCTCTTTTCATTGTACAGGGGGAAGCACCAACATCCAGAAAGGAAAGGGGTTGTGCCCAAGGCTATGCAGCAAAATGAATGCAGTTCATGGAAGAGAGGAAAGAGGGCTTCCTGGGTTGTGGCTGACATGGATGAGCTCACTATGGCCTCAGCAGGGAAGGTCAGGAAGTGGACATGTTGGGGATGGTTTGCTCAGAAGCCATCTGAACCCAGGACCCAGTCTTGCAAGGGGTTGGTGAAAAACCGGGAAGTACACAGAGAAGGGAGAAGAGACACAAGAGGACTGGGCTCTGTTCTCTGAGCTGGTGTAACCAGCACTGCTTAGACTGGACTGGAGGAAAAAAAACCTGGAGGGTGGCTTGAAGGTCTGAGTTTGAGAAAGGAAATAGGGCAGACCTGAGAGAGAAAGCTGCAGGCACAGACATAGATTTCAACCCACCCATAGTAAAGTGCTCTCTAAAGGGTCATCTGTCATGAAAGGGCTGTTGTGAAAGAGAGAGTGAGTTCACCATCACAGAAGGTACACAAGTGATTGTTGGAGGTCTCCAGTCAGGGATGCTGCTTACAGGATGCCTATCATGGAAGGTGAGAAAGTTGGTGCCCTCTAGGTGCCCTCTGATTCCAAGAATATGCTACATCAGAGCTAGATGGAAGGCTTAAAGTTTGGGAGTAGGTATAGGAATTCATTTGTGTATTCCTATGTTTGGTGGTAGGTAGTCACTAAGTTGTATCCAGCTCTGTGACCCCCATGGACTGTAGCCTGACAGGCTTTTCTGTCCATAAGATTTCCCAAGCAAAAGTACTGGAGTGGATTGCCATTTTCTTCTCCAAGGGATCTTCCCTAACCAGGGATTGAACCTGGGTCTCCTGTATTGCAGGCAATCTCCTGCATTGCAGGCAGTTCATATGTTTGGAAAATGTGTATTAACACTCCTCCTTTATGCTGACATTGCGTTAGGTACTAGGTGAGGCTCTGTCCTTGGGGTGCTTACAGAATGGGAAGGGGGAGAAGCAGGTATGAATCAAATGATCACAAATAAGGGTAAACTACATTTTGGAGAGGGCCAGGAATCCAGAGAGTTCTCCCAAGGGAAGGAGACTTGGAAGTCTTGCAAGAGGATGTGACATATGAGTCAGGGCCCTGGGGAGCAGGAAAGGGCACTGTGGGCAGAAGAACAGTGTGAGCAGAGGGGTTGATGCTGAGGACACGTGGTCTTCCAGAACTGAAAGACTGATTTGGAGTTCAGTGATGGTGGTGGGGGCACAAGATGGGGGCAAGAGATGAGTGTGGGGAGAGACAGAGCAAGGCTTGGCAGAGCAAGCTTGATGAGGAATATGGGAGGTTGTTATCAAGGGTCTTGCAAGGTGGGAAGGGGGCTATGGCTGGTGTGTGGAGAATGAGCCAGAGGAGAGGCAGGAAGCCCAAGAGCTGCAAGGAAGCTGGGCTGGGGTCCAGGAGTGATGAAAACGGTGTTCAGGACTTGGGTGGTGGCTGACGGAGGGGGAACTTTCCAGGCAAAGCAGGGACTATTTCACTAGCCACAGAGAGAGCAGAGTCAGGGAGGCCTGAGGCCTGGGGTTGGCGGTGGGTGGGGATGGGGGGGAGGGCATCCCAGCTGCTCCATGGCCCCCTCATTGCCGTTCTCTCCCAGGGTGGGGGCAGGAGGTGCCTACCTCTCCACAGACATCTCCTGGAGAGGCCTCTACCCATCTTCTTGTTACCCCATCTTGGGCCTGTTCTTTCCTGAGCCCTGGGTACTGGTGGGACAAACTGGCCTCATTTGTTGGATGAGGAAAGGAAGCAGAAAGCACGGCGAGGTCTAGGTGTCTGACCAGTTACACATGGCTGGGCACAGAAGCTGGGTGCCTTTCTTGCTGCCCAGCCCAAGTACCCGAGGGCTTCTCAGCCAGCCTGGCTGATCCACCAACTCACTCCTTTTACAGATAGAGAAACTGAGGCCCAGAAGCCTAAAGAAAGAAAGGATTTTTTTCCAGGTTCCCTCAGCAAGTCAGCGCTGTACTGAATCAGACCCAGGTCTTCTGATGCCCAGCTCAGCACCCTTTCACTTAATCTTTCTGAGGTTGCATGCTGAAATAATAATAACAATAGCATCATTATTTATTGAGCATTAATAAATAATAAATAAGTAAATAATCAATAAATAATAATATAAAGCATCATTACTTACTGAGTGTCAGGCATCATGCCAAGTTGTTTGCATATATTAATCTCATTTCATCCTCACACAACCCAGTAAGGGAGGGTCATTGTTAGCCCTGATTTGATTTTCAGATGAAGCAGCTAGAGCTCAGAGAAGTGAAGTTAACTGCCTGAACCTACACAGCAGGTCAAGGGCTTGTCTGGAAGTTTCTCTTTCCTCTCCAGCTGAGCTGCCTGGAAGGACAGTGAGTCTGTATGTGCCTCTCCTTCCCACCCAGAGTTTTGCCTAAACAAATACCTAGTTCTTCTTCCTCCTCTGGCTTCCTCATGCAAAAGAGCCTCAGCAACCCCCCACCCTCTCACTTCTATGTGGACCCCTCAATCAGAGACCTAAACTACCATGTTGCATATTAAGAGGACACTATAACCTTGTTTAAAACTTTCGATCTGGGCCTCTGAAATTGCAGGTCTTCCCCTTACCTTGGCCTCTGACTCACCATGTGACCTTGAACCCTTGCCTCCCTGGGCCTCAGTGTCCCCAGGTGCCCACTGGGGGCTGGTTGCTTTGGACACTAGCTGTGACACTGAGACCCTGGGTAGCAGGAGAGCCCCCACCTCCACGTCACAGCCTCTTCCTCTGTGACAGCCCCTTATCTCTGGGAGAGGCTGTTTACTGGGCCCCTCTTCCCTCTGGAAGTCCTCCCTCTGAGCTGCTCTCACACACCCAACCAAGGCCTTCTGGGGTGGGGTGCAGAGACAATGGCCTCATAAAGATCTTGGTGATAACTTGGTTTTTAAATCAGGTTTATGGCCCTGAAAGAGAAGAGGTTCTGGGCTCAGCTTCCTGTTGGAAGTGATTTGCCTAAAGAGAAACTGGTGGGCACCAGGGCCAGCAGAAGACTTACCTAGATTGCTCCCCAGTCCCAGCCCAGCCTCAACCTGACTCTGTGACCTTGGGCAAAGAACTCTCCCTCTTGGAGCTGTCCCTGAGGTTGAAGTGGGGATAGCGACCTCTACCCACCTCTAGAGGACAGGTATGAGGCTCATGGGTGTGTCCTGGGGCTCCCAGGAGCCTCTCCTAACTCCTGTCTCCCTTCTCATCATGGTCCTCTCCACTTCCTGCCCCCTCCAGAGCCTAGGGGTGCCACCTGCTGGCTCTGTGAGGTACTACTTGAAGGCTCACTAGGGGCTTAGTCTCAATGGTGACACAGGAGGTGCTGATTCCCCTCCTCCTCTCAGTGCAGAAACAAGAGGCGTAGGGGAGAGAGGCAGTCTCCAGCACACAGCTACTTAGGGAGCAGAGAGGACACTCGAGCCAGAGGTCGAGGGGCGGAATGTGCTCATCCGAAGGAGCACTGTGTTGACCCGTTGTTCAGAGGAGATACAGAGGCCGGGAAAGGAAGGTCACACTGTGAGTCAGAGGTCAAGCACGGACTAGGGCCGAGAAGTTCCAACTCCCAGTTGGAACATCCTCCAGCCTCTGGGATGGACAGAGTCAGGGTGGGGACAGTCAGCCCGTAGTTGACCACCACAGCCTCCCCACTAGCCCCCTGCCTGGCGTCACCTCTTGCCCCTGTTAGCCCATCCTCCTCAATGTACCACCATAATCCCATCGATCTCCTATTTAAATTCCTGCACTGCCCCCTGCTGACCCTCAGGACAAAGGCCATAGTCCCGTAAGGTCCCTTACTACCTCTCCAGCCTTACACCCCACTATGTCCCTTCTCTGTGTCTCAGCCACTCTTTGCTTCCTGTTCATACACACCAGGCTCTTTCTGGCCTCCAAGCTTTTGCACGCGCTGTTCTGTCTAGAACACTGTTCCTGCCCCTGCATTATATGTAGCCCTTTAAGCTCAGATGTCAGTTGAAATATGTCTTCTCCAGAGAAGTCTTAGCCTACCTAAACAAGAACCCCTATATCCAGCCTGTTATTCTCTGTTTCTTTCATCACTTTTTTTTTGATATGGTATGTGAGATCCTTGACATTAGTTCCTTGACCAGGGATCAAACCTATGCTCCCTGCAGTGAAAGCACGGAGTCTTTACAACTGGACTGCCAGGGAAGTCCTTGTCATAATTTTTATATTATTACTTTGTGGTTTCCTTAGTGTTTGTTTGTGAGCTCTATGAACATAGGGCTCAGAGTAGATGTTCCACTAACTTGCATCGCATGAGAGAAACAGAGAGCCTGAGAATCAGAAGTCCCACTCCAGACCTGCTGTGTACCCTTAAGATGGTTCTGGCCTCTGGGCCTCAGTAGATCCAGTGAGAGGGAGGTGTGTGGCCTCTGGGGGCCCTGTTGGTCTGATGATCTGTGTACCAGAAGGACACACCCTTGTTCCCAGGGGCCCTGAGACCAAGGCCAGCTGGAGGCTGGGGAGAGGCTGAGATGGGCAAGGTCTTGAAGCCCTTATCTCCGGGGACCCTGTCAAGCCTTGGTGGTGACAGCCTGGCCCAGCAAGAGCAGTTCTAGGAATCTAGGGTGGGAATGTGGCCCGAAGTCCCCACTGGCCCCTCTGCCCCACCAGATAGCCACCATGCTGAGTGTCCAGGATGGGGAGGGGTGGTGTCCTCTGTGTGCCTCTTTTGGTTCCTTCGCTTTTAGGTACGAGGACCTACCTGCTCAGGGTGTGCAGGATGGAAAGACACTGCACTGGGAGTCAGGAGTCCTGCCTTCCCGGCCCCTTCTGTCTCTGCTAACCTCAGGCAAGTCCCCTCCACTCTCTGGGCCTCAGTTTCTGCGCTTGTCCGGTGGAGGCACTCTTATGGCTCTTCAGGCCCTGACATTCAAGATGACTCTGCCAACGTGTGGGACATGCATGCTGTGCCCTCACCCCAGGCCTAGGGAACCTGGAGGAGGGGCAGTGCTGGGAGCGTGGGAGAGCCAGATGTGGTGGCTGCTGCCTGAGTGAGTGCTGACCCGGCCTACTGGGAGTTCTCCCACTCAGGCGCCCTTTCTGGCCCCGCTCCCTCACCCTACGGAGAGCTTCGGCTTCCGGCTCTAAGGAGCGTGGGTGGGGACTGAGGAGGGGGGTCAGTTCAGCCTGATTCCCTCCTTTAGAGAAGAACGTGGTCCTGAGAGTCTACACCAGAACCTGGGTGCCTGTCCTGGGCTCACATCATAGTCACTCTCCATCCCTGGGCTTCAGATATCCTGGCTATCAAATTAGCGGTTGCACAGGCTTCCCTCCAGCCCTGATGGTGGACTTCTGGGGCAGCAGCTCCTGGTGACACCAGAGAATCAGGCATCTTTTGTGGAGCTTTCTCACTCTGCCCTAGTCCTTGAACAAAATGCCTTTGGTGCATTACTTACTCAGGCCTCTCAACAGCCCCATTTTACAGCTCAAAACAGTGAGGCTCTTTGAGCTCAGTTCATGTAATTTGTCCACAGTTGCACAGCTAGGAAGTAGCAGAGTTGGATTGGAACTACCCATATCAGAGCCTTGGTTCTTAATACTTGAGCATGACACTCTGCAGTGGGAAGGGGTTGAACTGAACCGCAAGGCCTGCAGCTCCCCTTTCCCTGCACCCTCTTCCTCAGGCAGGGCTCCCCACACCTCATGCTCCACCCACTCATCCTCACCCTAGCCTCCCCCAAGACAGGATGGTCAGAGGATGGACCTTAGCATCTGGACAGATGGGAGACTGCTTGTGGCTCATCCTGTCCACAGTGGGGCTGGGGGCCATGCTGGCCACCCCAGTGCGATGGCACTGTTCTGCCCACTGCTCACCCCTTCAGAGTACACAGGGGAAACTAAAGCCCAGGAAGGGGAGCGCTTAGCCGAGGGGTACACAGTGGTGGGCCGCAGCTGGAATGAGGGAAAAACACTATTTCAAGAACAATTCAGACAGTGTACTAAGCCCTTGAGGTGCATTATAAATGACAACAGTCTTCTGAGTCATTCCTTGAATTATCTCTATTTTTTCAGAGGAGGAAATTGAGGCTCAGGAGTTTAAATGACTTGCCCAAGATCCTGTAGCTTTGAACTGCTAAAGCTGGGATTTAAACCAAGCTCTGTCTCCATCTCTGAAACCTGCCCTGTCAATCATGGCCCTTCTTCCTCAACTGTCCAGCCCTCGGTGAGTGCCCTGTGGTGTTCCATGTGATTCTGCATCCCCCAACCCCATCTCAGCTGTGAGGAGGTGTAACAGCCCTGATGCCTGCCAAGGGTTAATGGTGGTAGGGGCTAAGTGATTCCAGATGGGCCAGCCGGACGGCTGGGCTGGCCGGAAACCGGCGGCCGCCAGCTTCCCAGGGGAGCCACCAGCAGCCGCCCCCTCCCCTCTGTGCTGCATCTCTGGCCCCCAGCTGTCCCCTTGCCCTGGGGCCCACCCACCTCCTCTCCCTAGCTAGAGTCCAGATCTAAGAAACTTGTAGACAGAGCATCCCAAGGGCCCTCCAGCGTAGTGAACCCATGCCTATTATGAGCAGATGGGGAAACTGAGGCTCAGAGAGGACAAGGTACCTAGCCAAGGCCACACAAGAAGTGCCTAGCTGGGTCTCATGACTCCCAGACTATCTGGTTTGGGTATTGGGATTTGAAATACCTCCTTATTCTCCCCACCGGCCCTACTGACCTGGTCCTAGCAGTTGGGCCAAGGTTTCAGAGGTGAACGGCCAAGGCAGATGCTAGGAGGAGAGTTGTAAAGACTGATGAAATCTTTGGACAAGAAGGCCTGACTTTGTGGTCTTTGGAGTCCCAGGACTTCCCCTACGACTCCCTTGCCACTGAGATGGACCAGGCTCCCTCCCTTGGGAGACTCTCATAGTCCCCACCCCATCATGTCGACCTAGTCCGAAGAATCCTTCTCCCTCTGTATGTTCCAACCCAAACGTTCTCCTGGGCAGTCCCCACTGGGACAAGACCAAGAAATGAGCACAAGATTGGTGACCGTGGTTAGCATGAAATCCCAACCTCCTTACCCCATGAACAGACACCTGGGGTGAGGTGCTGGAGGAAGAGGGTGTAGACAGAGAGCAGGATGGAAGGAGCTCTGGGCGGAGTCAGGTAGGGCTCCATCTGGGACACCTCTCTTTCCCTCTCTGGGACTCCGTTTCCCTATGTGTTACAGTAGCAGGGGTAGGGTGACACAACCTACCCCCTGACACAACTCTCATTAAAAATGATGCCCTTGGTCAGGACTCTGTGATTAGAGACTTGTTCTGATCCGAGGAAATGAGGGTTGAAGAAATGAAAGGATGGGACTTCCCTGGATGTCCAATGGTTAAGACTGTGTGCTTCTGCTGCAGAGCACAAAGGTTCAATCCCTGGTTGGGAAATTTCTGCATGCCATGGGATGCAGGCAGAAAAAAAAAAATGGAGAGGGTGAGAGGGCAGGGGCTCCCAGAGAAGCCTTGGCAGACCTTGGTGCAGAGGTTGGAAATGGAACACAACAGTACTGGAAGATAAATGAGAGTTGGGGAGGGGATAACAAGGAAGAGGGTAGGACAGGAGGGCCAGGCAACACTGAGGTGTGGGCCTTCCACTGGGGTCAGAGCACCTGAATCTGTTCTGGTGTGTACAGACCTGATCCTGCCCTAGCTCTGCTGTAGCTGTGTGAGCTTGTGAAACTCATCTGACTCCTCTGGGCTTTAGTTCCTTGACTATATAATAAGGAAATAATTCTTTCCTGGTCCTCTGGGGATTTTGAGATGGTAAAGGAAGATGTCTGGAAATCTAAGTTTGCTGAGTGACCTTGGGCATGTCTCTTTCCTTTTCTGTGCTAATTCACCCCTGGACCTTGATTTCTATTTTTGAGAAGTGATTGATAACCTCAGAAGGGCTTTTTCTCTCTTCTAAGTCACCTTTTTTTCAGAAGCCCTTTCTGATTCCCTCAAGCCTCAGGGAGTGCCCCCCTCTCCGGGCACTGTATCTCCCACTAGCTGTACCCTGAGGTCTGAGACTGTAACTTACCACTGCACCCCCAGCACCTGGCACAGTGTCTGGCACATAGTAGGTGCTTAGCAAGCTTGTTTAATGGATGAGTGTCGACTGAGTCACCGGATGGGTTATCAGAGCTCCCTCTGCAGATGGGAAAGCTGAGGCCCAGAGGGGGACCCACCCCCCGGGTGCCACAGCCAGCGAAGGCTACCACCCAAGACAGGCATCAGGCTAGTGGGCCAGGCCACTCTTTAATAAAAGTGACTCAGCGGCTGGCTGGCGTGGGCTGTGGAATTTCTAAACATCCCCTCACATCCTGAGTGAGCAGGCTACGGGAGGGAGCAAGCAGAGGGAAGCGAGGAAGAAAAACAAGAAACTTGGGGGAAAAGAAAGAGGGAGGGGGAAACTAAAATTGAAAACAGACACACGCGTCCACCCTCCCCGCCCCCAGCCCCCCTTCTCCCAGTTGAGCCAATCAGAGGCTGCTCTGCAGCCTTTCCCCCAAAGTAGGGGGGTGGGGGCAGGGAAGCCCACAGTGGTGTGAGCTCCTGGGGCCGCCAGCGGCCGCAGTCCCTGCCCGCCCTGTCTGGAGCCGGAGAGAAGGAGGGACTGGGAGGAGAGAGCCGAGGCCCCTCTGACCAGCGCCACCAGGCAGCAGCCTGTGCTGAGCGATCCGGGCAGCCAGACCCAGGGCGGCCCCTCCTGGCAGCCCTTCTCCTCCACAAGGATGCTTTGGGAGTGAGGCCACTCCTCACCCTGTAGTCCTTCACTCCCTCCATTCTCCTGAGGCTCTGGGAGCTTACAACGCTCCTCACTGTCCTCCCGCTCTGCCACTGCCCCACTTCAGGTCCAGCAGAGTCCTTCTGATGACAGGGGAGAGTAGGCAGTGAGGAGGTCTTCCTGGAGGGGGTGACAGCCCAGAGCCCAAGACTTTGCCCACACTTCAGAAAGCATCAGCAGCAAGGTAAGCACTGGGAAGAGGAGGGAACCCCAGCCTCTTGTCCTGTCCCCTTGTCCCAGACTGTGCCTTCTTGGGTAGGTCAAAAAATGGAAAATATTTTTAACAAAACCAGATGGGAGGAGGCTCCGAGATTGTAGGCAACATCTGGGCTGGAGGAACCAGCTCTCTCCTGCTCAGGCTGCTTCTGGGGTGGGTGCCCCTTGCCCTCATGGAACAAATCCCAGGGGTTTCTGGCAGTGAGTGGGGAGAAGGGGTTTCCAAAGCAAAGCACTGCCTGTTGGGGGAACCGCGAGGAAAGCTGGGGGGAGTATGAGAGGGGAATTGGGAAATGGATCCGGAGATGTCTCCATGTATCCAGCCAGATACATAGAAAGGGAACCTAGCAGGGGCCTGGGGACCTCAGACGCATAGCCTCTGTCCCTGGGCCCAAGCCTTGTCCCTAAGAATCTGTCTGGCTCTAGGCCAGTCGGCCGCCAGGCAACCTCTCGGGATTTAAATGGATTTGCAAATTTTCCGGATTCCTAAGATGTCCTTCCAAACCCCCAGCGGCTGGGAAAGTGCGAAGGCGAGGGGGCAGAGGCAGGCCCGTCCTCACACAGGCTGGATTGGGGGTCTGGGATTCAGCTGACAGATACGGGGGCCCCTCTGTGAAGAAGGGGGGTTGGCTGTTGGGCCCTTTCCTCTGGTCACAGGCAGCTCCTCAGGGCTTCTCACCTTCCTTTTTCTCCTTGCCACCCTAAAACATGCATCTGATCACCACTCCTTCCGTGAGTCTACCCAGTAGAAGGTACCTGTGGAAAGCCCAGACTCCTAACAGCAGCTGCCACTCATCGACAAATTGCATTTTGCTAGGACCATTCGGGGTGTTTTCTATGCTTGGTTTCATGTAGCATTCACCAGCAAATCCAAAGGAAGGGACTGATTTTATACCAAATTTATGGGTGAGGAAACAAGAGACTCAAGGCAGCCACACAGCTGGTAGGTGGCAGAGCTCAGGAGATAGTAAGCTCCCTGCCCCATCACACCAGACTTGGGCTTTGTGTTCCTGCCAGTCAGATCCCAGAATTCCCAGAGATTTCCTGATCCTGCCTGTAGGCATGCCCTTCCTCACTACCTTCCCTTTTCCTTTAAGGAGGCTCCCTATTCTACCTCCTCCAGGCAACCTTTCTTGGTTCCTCCAGTCTTCCAAGAGCTTGCCATGCCCATCATCCTGGAGCCTTATTGCTTGACCCTCTGTTTGTGTTCTGTTTACATATCAGAGATTGTTTGGGTCCCAGGCTTCCCCATCCTGTGTTCTGACCCCAGTTCCCCTGGGAAGACAGTGGGACTGAGCAAATGTGGTTGTGAAGGAGAAGAGTGACCTATTGAAGACCTTGTGTTCCCAAGGGTGAGCCCAGAACCCAGGCCTCTTATCTTCCTTCCTTATCACCCTTCTGGGTGCCTTTCCAGAACCTTACATGATCCTCCCGACATTTTTCTATGTCAAGGGGGGGAGGGGGGCAGTGTTCCTGCCTCTGTGATCCCAAAGTACACAGAGGCCTCTAGTGAGGTCTTCTGAAGTCAGACCCTCTTCCCTTGCCTCCAAGCAGCAGGGCCTTGAATCTGCAGCACTTGGGAACATGCAGACTATGTTGGTCGTACAGAGCCTGGAACCTCTCCGGCCTTATAATCCCTGGCGTAGGTCTTTAGAATCAGTATTATGATTACCCTTGTTTTGAAGACAAGGAAAACAAAGCTTAGAGAAGCTAAGTGACTTTCCCAGGGTCACACAGTTGGTAGAGTTGTTATGTAGGCTGAGGTCTGCCTGAAACCAAAGACTTAACCTCATTGCTCCCAGGGAGGCTCTGGTCAGAGGGAAGAGTCTCCATCTTCCCACAGAGCCTGCTCCTGGCTCCAGCACCTTCTCCAGCAAAAAGTTTAGCTTCCGGGTCTACCTGGCCCCGGCTTGGTCCTGAGTGAGGAGGGAGACCATCTGGTGAGCCCCCTCCCTTCAGCGGTGATCAGGCAGCCCTCCTTCCTCTGTGGGAAGAAGAGCTGAGACTTCTAATTGCCCACAGATGTGGGGCAGCGGAAAGCACCGTGAATTCAGAGTCAGGAGACCCAGCGCTGGTCCTGGCTCAATTCAAATCCTCTCTGTGGCCAACCTCAGGCCCCCACGTCCTCTTTCTTGCTGCATCTGCATCTGGAAGGCAGTGGGCATGGTGGGTAAACAACACCAGTTTCGGGCATCCGATGATGCCCCCTTGGCTCTAGCTAACTGTGTGACTCTGGGCCAATGCTCTGCCTCTCCAGGTGTCAAGCATCTCCTCTGTGAGCAGTAGGGTGGGACGTAGGGTCCACAAGGTAATAATATAGATAAAGCACTTAACATGGTTCAGGCATCTCGTGCAGCTGGACCTGATGCCTAAGAGAACAAAGAGAGTGCTTCTGCTCTCCCCGCCTCCTGGACAGGATGACATGGTTGTGAAATTTGTCCGCACCTCGTGAAGGGCTGTAGCCATGGAAAGGAAGGGACCTGGGCGTCATGGCTGTGCTGAAAGCTCACTTCCATCCTCCAGGTGCAGTCTGGTTCCGAGACCAGCTGCCTTCTGGGCTGAAGGAGGGAATTCTGAAGGAGGGAATTCTGGGCCTTTTGCTCAGGTTGGGCTACTGAATGGTGAGGAGGGAGAAAGGAATGAGAGGGCCCCATGCACTCCTGAAACACCCCCATACCTTATTTCTGGCAGATGGTTCAGAACCCACAGACAGTGGACCCTTGGAAGGGGGAGCTCTTCACCCCCTGTTTTCCACATCTACCTCCCCTGCCCATTGGCCATGTCTTCCCAGCATCAGAGCTAGAAACACCTCAACTGGGAAGCCATGTGTGAGAGAGGACAGAACTGGGAGCAGCCTTCTCTGAGCACTTTCATTGTGCCTTTTACATCCATTACCGTCATGTCCACAGCTGTATTCCTCAGCACTTAGAACAGGCCTGGCATTCAGTGACTGCTTAATAAATATTTGCGGAACTAATTTAATCATCGCAAACTACCTCAAGGAGTGGACGTAAACTCTCCATTTTATAGATAAGGAAATGCCCAGAGAGGTTAAGAGGTTAAGTCAGTTGCTCTAATTCCCACAGCTAGGATATGATGGAATCAGCACTTAAACCTGGTGTTTTTGACTCCAGAGTCCGTGACTGAGAGACTAGGTGGGGCCTGGGCTTCAGCCGTGGGGGCCCCTCAGAGCTCTAGAGGTGGTCATCAGACCCTGGAACCCATCCTGTATGACTGTGGGTGAGTCAGTCCCTCTCTGGGTCTCAGTTTTCCCATCGGTAAAATAAGGATTTTGAACGAGATGATCTCTGAGGTCCTTCCAGCCATAAAACAATTCCAGGATTCCAAGCCACGCCAGCCCAGATTGGCAGCCACACAAGCCCTGTTGTGTACTCAGGGATCATGCATATTTAACTTCACAATGAAAGGGTTTTTTCTTACCCTTTTTCTGCATGTTACAGAAAGCAGTCAGGATCGATGACCACTAATGGAAAATGGTGCCCTGTAATCAAGAGGAAGAACTTTCTGACAATCAGAGCAGCCTGGAAATGCAGTCTGTTTCTTGGGGGAGCTCTGAGGGTGTGTCTCCCCAGCACCCACAGGCCCATTTTTCTTGGATACTGAGGAAGGAGGGCCAGGAGGAGTGCCTGTGAAGGGGTGTGTGTGGATGCTGTCACTCTTTGCTGATTTTTGAACTTCATATGCTCTAATTTCAAAGCAAGGCTTTGGTCCATGGTAGATGGACAAATGGTGGGGTCCAGAGGCAAGGGAATGAATGCAGAGACTCACCTCTAATGGGAAGAGTGTGAAATTCACATACTGTTGCTCCCAGGGTAGAAGCCAAACCCTAGCCCCTCCCAAGACTTCAGGCCCAGAACCCTCAGGACTCAAACCCTCCAAAGAGCTTCCTGAACCCCCGGGCCATGGCTCCAGGACCCTCCTTCCTAACCCCAGCCTAGTGCAGGAGGTTGAAAATCAAAGTGTATCGTTTTAGCTGCATTAGCACCCTCTTTTCTCGCTTCAGATCAGAGCTCTTTAATGTCTCAGGTGCACAAAACCTTTCATCTGCCAGAGGTACCAGCTTCTCTGCTCTGTGATGGAAAGGGTTGCCGCTCGGGAGATGAGGGCAGCAGGGCCAGGGGGTCAGACAATTCCTGAAGGTCAGAGATGAAAAGGACTATGGGGATCACAGAGTTCAACTTCCTTATTGTATGCAGGGGAAACTGAGGTCCAGAGAAGAGGAGGGATGTGCCTCAGCTGTAGCACTGACTGAGCCCAGGACCCAGCCTGCTGGCCTGCACTTTCCTCTGTGCCAGCACATGTGTTGGATCTTCTCCAACCGTCTCTGTGGTCCAAGGCTCAGGCTCCAGCTCTCACTAGGTTGAGGGCACCGTTTAGGCTAGAATGTAGCAATGCCACCCCAATGAGGGATGGAGCCCCTCTGGGTAGTCTTGTGGACCATGGAGGCTCTGATTACATCACCTCTCCATCCTGGCCATAATTTCCTTTTATATAAAACAAGGGGGCAAGGGGACAGTTAAGTGACCCCAAAGGTTACATCCAGCTCCATCCTTAGCCCCTGAGAGCTCCTGCCAGGCTTTGTGTGGCTGTGTCACATGTTATTGCTGTCCTGGTTACCTTCTGTCTTGGGAAGTGGAGCCATAAGGGCTGTGACACCCTCCTTTTCCTCCTCTTCTAGCTTCTCTACTCCTGAGGCTGAGCCTATGTGGTGGATAGTGGGAGGAGGTTCCAGAATCGGCCCCAGAAGGCAGGGCTCAGATTTACAAACCTGTCACTGAAGCCCTGGCTTCTCCTAGTCCAGAGCTTTGAGCATGAAGGTAAAGGCTCAGGGGTGACTTACTGGACTGTGGGCTATTCTAGTCTCACCTATATTTATGTTCTCATCATAATAATCTTATTTTATCATGTTCTTATCAGGCTGGGGCCTTTCTGTTGAATGGATAGTAAAACTGATAAGTACATGGAGAGATGGATAAACAGGTTGGTGGATGGATGGATGGACAAATAGATGGCCTCCCGTTTAGTCCAGGGAGCAGGGATGACTTCATAATCATTCAACATGTGAAGGCACAGAGGATTTCATGCTTAGAAGGGCCTTACCTTGAAATGCTTAATAGTTTTTTTTAACAAGGGTCCAAACATTTGCATTTTGCCCTCAGCCCATCAAATTATATAGTTGGTCCTGCCAGGGAATTCAGGCTGGGTTTGAGATGGCTTTAACCCCAAAGCTGGTCTCACTGCCTCTACTGTCCCCATCCTAATCCACACCCTCCCACAAAATGCCAGGCTACTCCTGTCACTCCCCCTTGTGGAGGCCCTTCATCCCCATAAGTGTTTAGAGTTGCAGTTTTGTCACCCTAGGCATCACCCAGTCCCGCACCCTCACTGTCAATACCCTGACAAGTTGGCTTCCCAGTGCCTCCAGGGCAGAGCCCAAGTCCTTACTCAGCACCCCAGTCTTTTCCCAAAGTGACCTCTGCCCTCCTTCTCTGCCCATCACCTGCCTCTTTCCTCTAAAGGCCCAGTTTCCAGCCTCACAGTCCTTTCTTTGCCATCACCCGATGCCTCACGATCTCCCACTTCCTCAACTGCTCATACAGAGCTTGTGTGGAATAGCCTTCCCTGGCGTCATCCCCCAGAGAGCCCAACTCACAGCCACTCCTCCCCCTCAAACCATCCTGTAATCATAACAGTTACCATGCTTATCATGCGTCGGGAGCCTTTCATCATCTCTAACCCTCACAGCAATGGAAAAGGTTGTCTCTTTTGCTGTTTTCCAGGAAAATGGGACTCAGGGAAGTTAAACTCAGAGAAGTCGCATGGTTATGAGGCAGTGGGTTAAGTGGCTGGGACGGCTGCTCCTGACCTGGCCAAGCCCCTCTGTGTACTTTCACTTCCCTGGGAGGCATCAGGCACCACCCCATGGCAACAGAGTCCCATATGTCTGTTCAGCCCCCTCATCACCCCGAACCATCACCTCCCTAGATGGAAAGGGTCACCACTGCCTGCTCTCCCAGTTTCCCAGCCCAGGGAGTTCCGAGTTATTACAGGGCAGGGATCAGAGAGTTGACCTTCCACAGCCCTTTGATCTCTCATGCTGAGTAAGCATCTACTGAGCACCTGTGTGTGCGCTAAGTCACTTGAGTCGTGTCCGACTCTTTGTGACCCTGTGGACCATAGTCTGCCCCGCCAGGCTCCTCTGTCCATGGGGTTCTCCAGGCAAGAATGTCAGAGTGGGTTGCCATGCCCTCCTCCAGGGGATCTTCCCAAGCCAGGGATTGAACCCGCATCTCTTATGTCTCCTGCATTGACAGGTGGGTTCTTTACCACGAACGCCACCTGGGAAACCCATATTGGGCACCTACTGTAAGCCTAATCCTATGTGAGGAATTTGAAGATAGCCCCCAGATTGTTAGGTGGGCTTTCTCATTTGTGAAAAGTCGAACTAAGGGACTAAGACAAAGAGCAGGTTGGCAGACAGTAGACTGGGAGTCGTTAGCCTTGGGTTCTGGTCCTGGAGGAGGAAACCCCGCCCCCACCCAAGCTGAGCCTGTGGACACCACCAGTAACAACAACAGTGATGCTTCTTGGCTTTCTCACCACCCCGTTTCCCACACGGACCCCTTTGCTGACAAGCCTAGCCTAGCTGAGTCTCAAGGCCAAGTGAGTGAATGAGTGAGTGACTTATTCTCCCGTGAGTGAATGAAGAAGAGTCACATGGCCACTGACTTGGCCGAGGGCTGTGCGCCAGGCCCTGCTCTGTGCATTTTACTTATATTAACTCATTTGAAGGCCTCAATGATGAGCCCAGACTTACAGAGGGGAGACCCGAGGCATAGGGAGGCTGAGTAACAGTGAGTGGGAGACTTGGGGTGAGCGCCTGGAGGAAGGGGTGAGAGAACAGATGTGGAGAAAATAAGAGGACTAAAACGTGGGAGTTTTCTCCCCTCTGGCTCTGCCGTGCAGGAGGGCTATGAGGGGAATCTCAATGCTCTGTAATTGGCATCCATTAATGGCGGGTTCTTGTTAGCTAGCTGCCCCGCCCGATGTGCGGACTCTGGGCTGCTGGGGGAAGGCCGCGTGCTGGTGGGTCAGTCCACACGGCCGAGGCCCGCCTGCCCCCTGCCCACTTGGCTCTGAGAACCCATTTTGTGTGCGGCCCCCACCCCAGCCCGGGGCTGATCCCGGACTGGCAGCAGCCAGGGGAACAGAAGGTTTGCTTGTCTGCGCCTGCCGCACCCCCCTCCCCAGTCTGAGCCCGGGACCCCTCTCGGGGGCTCCTTTGACTGCCAGGGCCTGGCGCTCTCTGTTGCCATGGCACCGGCCGGAGATGAGGCTCTGGGGGGTGGTGGGGGGCGGGGGTTGCAGGGAGGACAGCCGAAGGATGGTGGAGGCCTAGAACTCTGCAGCTGCAGGGGCCCCCAGGCCCTCTGAACAGTGGAAAGGGGGTGCTGGGGCCCCAGCAGGGGTAGGCCTGACCCTGAGTGCAGCATCTCATTGCACCTAGCCCGACTGCCGGAATGCTCCATCTGAGGCCTTTGGGACAGGGCTCATGGTGGACCAGAGCCCTGCTGTCCTCAGCAAAGACTCCTCTCCTCACTGTAGATACTGACCCTCGGGCTCCGCAGTGATGTCCCAGAAAGGTTCTGAGATCCTGCCTTGCTTAACTTCCAAATTCCTGGGTGAGCTGGGGTTGATCCCCTGCTCAGGATTCTGACCTCTGAGGACCCTGAATACCTGAGAGCTTGACCCTGTTAGGGTGAACCCACATGGGAATGTTTCTTTGTGAATAGACCTGTTTCTGGGCAGAAGCTAGGCAGCCCTACATAGTGGTTAAGAATACATGTTTGGAGTTAGTCAGATGGGCCTGAGTTTGAATCCCAGCTTATCATTGGCTTTTATTAATTTGCTGTATGACCTTGAGCAAGTTGCCATACCTCTCTGAGACTTAGTTTCTTCCTCTATGAATAAGAATAATGATTGCACCCTCCTCACAGCATTGTTGTGATGAAACCAAATTCCCAGTTCATGTCATTTAGCAGATGCTTGGCTCTGAATTAGTAAGGGCTTTTGTTTGTTTCCACATTGTGGAGCATCAGAAAAATGAACAGGAAGAAAGATGCCCTGCTTGTGGGGACAGGGGGGCATTGACAGTGGTGAATGGAAGCAGGAATAATGGGTTGAGGATATAAAGAGACAGACTGAGCAAATGTAATAAAAGTTTTAAAATAGCCTGACCCCTGAGGAACCTGAGCTGTCCAAGAATGGAAAGGGCCATGGTGAGGTGGTGAGATCCCTATCATGGGAGGTGTGCATTTGGGAGGCTGGACAGCCTCTTTGTTTGCAGAGAGGCTGGGGGAGATGTGAAGTAGGAGGACTTATAGCCCATCTCACACCTAAGAATATAGAGTTCTGTGAAAGATGACGTGACTGTTTGCCTCTTCGTTCTGCCAACTTCAGTTTCACCTGGCTAAAGAGGGGAGAGGTTGGAAAATAGAGGGTGAAGAAACAAGCCTGCTGACTCCTTTATTGATCTCATACTGTGTGTCAGACACAAGCGGACATCTTTGCCTCCTGCCTTAGAAAGGCTGTCACATGGGTGTTGAGTCTGTGTGCTCTGGGATCGGTCCACCCCGGATCAAGCACGGGCTCCACCACTGGCGAACTCTGTGACCGTGGGCAAGCGATTTGCCCTCTCTGTGCCTTGTTCTCCTTATCTGTAAAATGCAGGAGCAGCACCTATGTCATGGATTGTTCTGAGACCATTCACATTAAGGGCTTAGCCCAGGCATTGGGTGATAAGAACTAAATCAGAATTAGCTATTCTCCTGATTTTCAAGGTCTTCTAAGTCCTTGTTCCTTTTCAAAGGGGGCATTGAGTCCCAGCTGGGATCCAGAGGACGCTAGTCCAGGGACCCACTGGGCCTGAGCAAAGCCAAGCCACAATGGCCCAGGGGGTGGCCATGGGGAAGAGCAGTGAGGCCAGTGAGGCGCCGGAGGAGGCAGGAAGCGTTTACTTGGCGGGCGGGTGGACAGGGGTATGTGGCGGGCCTCCCTCCCTCTCTGACCTCCTTCTCAGGCTGGTTCCCAGCCTGTGTGTGGACCCAGACCCCCTCCCCTGGGCCCCCAGTGGCCATGAGGCACACACTGAGCGCTTTCCCACGAACTGTTCCAAGTAACTAGGCCTGCTCCCCCTACCTCCAAGCGCCTGCTCTGCTACTCTGTGGCGGGTGAGGGGTGTGTGGCAAGAGAGGGGGCTCGGACTGGGAGGGATCAGTCCATGTTTTATCAGCCTGGCTCCGATCCAGACAGATGTTTCGTTTTATTTTGAACTTCCAGAAAAGAGGTCATTTCTTTCCATTGTATCCCTGGGGAGGCCTCCTGGGGAGAGAAGAACAGAGTGAGTGACAAGAGCGTGGGGGCCTTGCTTGGGCCCCCAGGGAGCTGGAAGGACAGCATCCTGCCCCCTCTGTGGTGATGAGCTGTCAGCAGGGCAGGGCGTGAAGGTTCTTACAGGGTGGGCTAAGAAGCCAGCTTTTATGTAGGGTGGATGGAGAGCTGTGGAGGCACCAGGGAAGGACATGGTTGGGTGGGGATTTCAGGAAGGTTCCTCTTTTCAGGGGGGTGAGAACAGGCAGGAAGGCTCAAACTTGAAGCGATATGGGAACGTGTGGTACCATGGGGTAGCCAGAGGCCACTAACCAGAGGCCACCAAGCTCATGCTGGAGGGGGTGGGGTAGAGCCATCAGAGTGATGTTCCATGGAACAGGCACTGTCCTTTCACCCCTCGTGGACTTCCAGAACAGCTTGATCCCATTCCAGGCCCCAACTTAGCTGATTTCTGCTGCTTTGTTTGGAGGACCTCATAGATACCTGGAAAGTGGGAAGGTCCTCTGGGTCTAGAAGCAGCATGGCAGAGAACTGGGCCTGGGTGGTTGTGTGGCATCGCTGTGTGACTCAGGTCAGGCTGCTTACCCTCTCTGGTCTCCACATGATCCTGAGGTTTGTGGGGAGGTTCGGTGTATAGGGTAGAATGCTGACCTTCAGCAGCAGAAGGGGCATTGGATTGAGGGGGGCAGGTGAAAGCTCGACAGCCTCAGCCACTTTCTAGCTTTCTACCCCCTGCCCGTAACTATCTCCCAACCCAACGGACCCTGCTCTCCTTCCTGGCTCCCAGGATGGGGTTCTGTACCCATGCTTCAAGATTGCACCTACAGCTCAGCCCACTTGGGGTGAGCCCACAGAGCCACACCCTCTGCCATCACTCTGGTGGGAGGACGCAGGCTTTGGCTCCAGATCCCTCTTACCCCCACACACTCCCCGGCCTGGAGCTGGCTGCCTTCTCTGAGCTGAGTCATGACATCCTGGCCAGGGGCCCTCTCCAGCACCCCACCCCCACCCCAGCTACTTCCAGAGCAGGGTCCTGAGAGTCACCCATGTCAGCCCCAGCAGTGTTCTCAGGACAGCCCTGCCCACCCCATGTACAGATGGGGAAACTGAGGCTCAGAGAGGGGCAGGACTGTACAAGCATGTGACAGAGCTGGGCTAGAACCCATATCCCTTCCTCTCAGCCGGGGATCTGCCCCTGAAGTTTGTGTCCAGGGCTGTGATGTGTCCATGGTGTGCAGGAGGGAAGACCAGACCACCAGGCAGGAGACTGGAGTCTGCATCCCACTTCTGACAGCAACTTAGCAAGTCTGCTCCTTTGAGTCTGTCTCTCATCCCTGTCTGGCTGGGACAAGGCCGGGAAAGTGATATAAAGGTCTGTGTGTGATGGGTGGGGGCAGAATCCCATGGGGAGGGAGTGGATAGCAACTGTTGTTCAAACCCTGGGCCTGGAACCACCAGCCTCACATCAGAGCCAGGGCTGGAGGCAGGGGCTGCCCAGTCAGATGAACTACAGCTCCCCACTGGCCCCCTGAACCTGGCCTGCTAGTTCAAAACCCTGACACTGGTCCCTGTCCTTCTCCAAGCCTCAGTTTTCTCATCTGCACAGTGGTGCACAGGAAGAGGGTTGGATCAGATAGATGGTCCCTGAGGGCCTCAGAGCTCTGACATTCCAAGACTCTAACCCCATGACCCCAAGGCCAGGCCTCCCCCTCCCTCTGGCATCTTGTTTATTCAGAGCATCCCTGGCCCGAGACTGCGGGCCTCAGGCACCCCTCCTCTCTGAAGCAGGGCTTCCTCCCATCCCCATCTCACTGCTATTTCTGCCCAGTCTGATCCTTGCCTGCAGAATGAGTGTCCCTTTGTCCCCTCAGGTACCCACATCCCCCACAAATCCTAAACCAGCTCAGGGCCAGTTCCCACTCCTTCTCCTCTGCCTCATTCTCATCTCAGAAATATTGTGCCTCCAGCATAGATACATTCCTGCCCCCTAAGTACTCCAAGAAATAGGAGTGGGGCTCATTTGGGATACCTCTTTCTCCAGCCCCTCTATAACCAGTCGCCAGGTCCTGTCATTTTGGGCTGGATAAATCTCAGTCCTGTCTATTTCCATCAGTCCCCGCTGACATTGGAACAGCCAAACTCAATAAACACAGTAGTGGTGGCAGAGCCATCTGCCTTGGCTCAATCTCTGCTCTGTGCTTAGGCAAGTAAATAAGCACTCCCTGCCTCAGTTTCTCCATCTAAAACAGGGTGATCCTTGTGTCTGTCTACCTCGCAGTGTTGTGTGAGGAGCGAGTGAGTCAGTCTGTGTCAAGTGCTCATGACAGTACCTGGGGCAGTGAGTGCACAGCACAGGTTGACTTTGCGGCTTGTCTGTGCCCGCATGTGCATGTGTGTTCAGCTGAGTTTGGGGTCCCATAGGCACATGCTCTATGCGTGTTGTATGTGCAGAGCTTTGCTTGTGCCAAGTACACATGTGTCTTAACCTGCGTGTGTGCCCCTCACATGGGCACGTGGGAGAGCACCGAGGTGGTGATCCAGGCACGGTGGAGCTGCATGCGCGCCTGTGTGGGCGTGCACATGTCTGGTGCCGGCGTGCGGGCTGGGCACACACGGGGCCCGCTGCACACGGGTGTGTTTCAGAGCAGTGTGTGAGCGAGCGCGTAGGAAGGGGCCTGTGTTGAGTGTGCACGTGCTCTCCGTGTGTGAGCCTCCCCAACTGGCAGCCGTGCAGGCCCCCCTCCCCAGCCTGCCTGTGTCGTGGGAGCCTTGGGACCCCGAGGGAGGGAAGCTGCTGCTAGCGGATGTGGCCAAGATGGACTGGATTTATTTAGATTAAGGCGGTGGGAAAGGAGTGGAGGCTTGTATAAGCAAGGCTGAGGCTCTGAGGAGGAATCCTCAAGCACACTTGTTCCTCTGGGCTTGAGGTCTTACCCTGGACTGAGGGGGTACCTCTGACTCACTCTGAGGAGCTGGGCAAGTATCCCATCCGTGTATCTCTGTACCCCCAACCTAGCCAAAATAGGAAGAATCATGAGAACTTCCCACACAGCACTTGCCTCGCAAACAAAGGGGTGATCTCTGAGGGTCCCCTCCCTCTCTGTGCTCCAAGGGCCTTCTGAGGTAGGAGAATGTGGTAGGAAAGGGACTCCTCCTCCCTATGACACCCACTTTGTCCCAGGTGGCTCCTCCCTGGAACACAGTCCTGCCCCTGAAGAAGAGAAGTCGTCACAGGCAAGCCCTCTTCCCATATATTAACCACTTGGACCTTTCTGGGGTTGGCTGGAAACATACAACTTCTGGGAAGCCCAGAAGTCTATAGGCATTGGGTAGACAACTGGAGGTGTCAAGGAGTCATCCAAGATGGCCTAGGATGTTGGGTCCCAGTCCCCAGTCTGGTTCTTCCCAGTCTACCAGCTTGTTGCCCATGCCATACTTCCCCTGTCACCTCCAGAGGGCCATATTACTTGTTTATTTGTCTGAAGTCACCTGAAAAACAAAAGCCCAGAGAGGGAAAGAATTTGTCAAAGTACACACAGCAAAGGGACCAAATGGTTAGGGAATTGAATCCATGGAATGAAAATGGGTTATGGATGCTCATTTTGCTCCAGCCTCAGGAATGTTGCATTTCCTCTCATCAACAACCCCATGTCCCCAGGCCACCCTGGCAGGAATAATAGTGACTAGAACCTTCTCTCTGGCAGTGTTAGAGCAAGGCTGACTCTCT
Source organism: Antilocapra americana (assembly GCA_007570785.1). NCBI lineage: Eukaryota > Metazoa > Chordata > Mammalia > Artiodactyla > Antilocapridae > Antilocapra > Antilocapra americana. Next base: position 2,718,084 of record ML661893.1, read on the forward strand.
GAGATGATCCATCCAAACCTCTCCCTGTATGGAAGGGGAAACTGACTCCCAGAGAGGGTTGGAGACTCAGTCTCATGGTAGGTCTGAAGCCCCATGTGAAATGCTCATTTCATGGAGAGAGAAGCCAGTTCAAGATCCCTGGTTATCTATACTCTCCCTAAGGTATCTCCACTCTCCCTGAGCTCCTTTGCCCATCCCATCGTCTCCCTGCAGCCTGATTCTGCCTTTTTGATGTGACTGGGCAATGACTCTGTCTGTAGATCTCTGCTGCCTGTTCAAGAAGGCCCCTCCCAGCTCAGAGCCTCAGGGACTCTAATCCCCCTGAGCCCCGGGCCTAGCAGAGAGGATCCAGGGTCGGGGGCTGCTCACTCAAGGTCCTAGCCCACAGCTTTCCAGAGCCAGGCCAGTCCTAGTTGTCATGACCTCCCATCTCCAGGCCAGCCGACCAAATTCCTCCTTTAAAATAATAAACAGTGTGGCTAGCCAGGGAGGTGGGGAGGGGACGGGCAAGGAGGCTGAAATGACCCCTTCCCCCAGCCTCCACTGCTAATGATTTTCTTTGGCTGAGATCTCTAGCAGGAAGGGGGATCCAGAGAGGCACCCACTAAGGGGCAGATAGGCCTCTGTGGGGGCTGCTGGCTCCACTGTGGCGCTGCTTCGTCCTGCCGGAAGAGGTCTGGCAACCAGCTGGAGGGCTGCAGCAGGAGAGGTGGGCGGGGGGCACTGGGGAGGCAGCCTCAGCGTGGCTGGGCTTTGAGTCTAAAGCATTTGGAAGAGGGGAGGGGGCCTTCAGGCAGGCTGGTCTGAAGGGACAAGGAGAAAGAGGAAGAGGAGAGCAGATTTATTCAGAGAGTTCTTAGAGTACTGAGCAGAGAGCTGAGACCAGAGGTCCCCAGTCCAAGGCCCTTGCCTGTGTCCCATGATGAATCTGAAAAAACAGCCCTGCAAGTGAGCCACTTGCCATCGTCCTGTTTTTGAGAGCTGGAGACGGAGGCCATGGAAACGTGATGGTGCAGGAGGTAGCCCTGCTGGGGCTCAAACTCAGGTCCTAGCCCTGGATTGCGAACTAAAAGGGATGAGATGAGGGTGGAGTGGGAGCAATCTGGCATGGGCTTAGGAGCCAGGCCAGGCTGGCTAGCCACTCAGGGAAGGCAGCAGGTCTTCTTGTCTCCTTATCACCTGGTCTCTCCCACATTTCTTGCCCTAGGACCCCCACCCACTTCTGGCCTCCTTCCAGTTGATACTGCGGTCAGAACTTTGCAAACCTGGTTATTACTGGTTATTTTGGACCCTCGGATGGGGCTGCCAAGGGCAGGGAGAGGGTGAAGACCCATGTGGTTCAGTCTGTCTCCCTCTGTGTACCTGCTTCTCTTTCTGCCTCCATCACTGGGTGATTCCTGTCTGTATCTCTGAGTCTTTGTCTTTCTACCTCTGTCTTTCCAGTCACTTTGTCTCCCTCCAGAACAAGCTCTGCTATGTATCCTTGGGCAAACTTCTTCCCCTCTCAGAGCCTCAGTCTCCCCATCTGGACACTGAAGGTGGGGGTGAGGGGGCTTGGATTCAGTAGTTTGCAAGGATGCCTTGCCGTGTGGTAAGGCCTCCCCTGGGTCCAGCCCCTGGCTCCTCCCCCTGGGCCTCCCCGTGCAGCTTGGGGCTGAGTTAAGGGGGCCAGGCTTGGGGGTGCCCCCCCACATTCCACAGCCCCACTCCCCCGCTTCCCTTCCCATAGCCGTCTCCATTTCCTGTTGTGCTTGTGGAACTGTGGGAGTTCTCTGGGTTCTGGCTTACCCCCTCCCTCTCCCTCAGGCCTTTCATCACACTTTCCTAAATATTTGTCCTGGCAGATAAGAGCCTGGTATTGGAACTGTCACCGGAGGACAGGCTGTTAGAGCCGGTGGGCCCCTGAACACCATCCAGGCCAAGACCCCACCCCTACCGTACGTGCAGAGGAACTAAGACCCAAGGAGAAGTGGGGGGTTAAGTCAAAGCCACCAGAGAAGTAGATAGAGGCAGAGCCAAAGCAGGGTCCAGGCATCCCGAGACTCAGCCCAGTTCAGGGGAAGGAGCCTCTTGGGCATGAGTGTCCTCTTGGTGTGGAGGATGGGTAGCCTTTGATTTTAGCCTAATGGATCCAGGGGTTGGGTGGCTCAAGCTGGGGCTTACTGTACAGGACTCAGGGCAAAGAGGGGCTGTGGCATTGCCTCTGGGTACTCTGAGCCCTGACTCCTGTTTAACTTTGCAGGATACCATGCGGCTTCCGAGCACCATGAGAGCTGCTGACCTCAAAGGTAGGTAGGCTTGGGCAGGGATAGAGGGCCCTGGGGAGCCTCTAGGTAGGACCCTGGAGCTGGCAGGGTAGCTCATGCTAGCACCAGGGCCTGGGAGCCCAGGGGCACTCCTTTGCTCTTAAGCTTCAGTTCCCTGCATTTCTAGTGGGTCTCAGTGGAGGCCTCCTTCCACTGTCCACCCCTCAGCTCAGAAACCTCAGTGGACCTCTGCCTGTCCAGAGCCATCAGCTCAGATCCTTGACTTGGCCCTCCATACCAGATATGCCCTCACCAACTGTCCCTACCCTCTTCCCTAATAGTCACCCTGGTCTCCCATCTCTTATCAGCACTTACTGATATCAGTCTGGCCTGTCTGGTTCTGGTGAGGGACCTCTCCTATTCATGGACCCCTCACTGGCTGTGAGCTCCCAAGTCCGGGTGGGCTTTTTCAAGCAATCAATGCTGACCAGGCAATCAGTGACCAGCCAAAGGTTCACCCAAGGATAACTGACCCACTGGCTGAGCACCCACCCATCTAAACGGGTGCTTATTTTCACCTCCAGGGTTTTCAGCTGCTGAGGCTGGGTGCAAGGCCTACAGCATCCTTGCCTCAAGGCCATCAGCAGGCAGAGGGAAAACCAATCACTCCACATCCCAGCACCCTTCAGCCTTCAGGGGCCTCAGTCTCTTCCCTGATCTGGTCTACCCCACTCTGGACTATGTTGGCCACCACCTCCCCAAGCAGGGCCATCTCTGGGCTTTGGGCACAACCTGGGCAGCTGGGGCAGCTGCAGGGAAGAGGTTCAGAAAGTGACCTGGGAAGTAATGCAGGAACTGGGGGCCTGGGAATTGCTTCCCAAGGATTTCCTGATGCCTTTGAGAGAGCATGCCTGCAGCCTGAATGCCACACTGCAGAAGGACTGCAAGGCTGGGGTCTCTAGGCACTGAGAGCAGGAGGCCAGGAGTCCCTGGGGACTAGAGCCTGGGCAAGCAGGTCTCAGAGCCATGGGTTCCAGTCTCTGTTTTCTGTGGATTAGGGAGGTGTGTTCCTCAGGGTCAGCTGTGGAAAGAGGTGTTATTGCTCCTGTGCCCTGACATCTGATGCCTCCTCTCCCAAAGGCCAGGTGCTATTGCTGCCCCTGCTGTTTCTGCTGGGACCACAGGCCTTCTGGGGCCTGGTCATCGTGCCCCCAGGGCCAGAACTTGTCCTCAACCTCTCCAGCACCTTTGTGCTGACCTGCTCAGGCCCAGCTCCAGTGGTGTGGGAACGGCTGTCCCAGAAACCCCCACAGGAAATGACCGAGAGCCGGGACGGCACATTCTCCAGCGTGCTGACACTGGTCAACGTCACTGGACTAGACACGGGAGAATACTTCTGTGGCTACAAAGGCTCCCATGGGCTGGAGGCCAGTGAGCGAAAACGGCTCTACATCTTTGTGCCAGGTGAGGACCCCTGGCCTGCGTGCTGCTCCTCTGCTGCTCTTCTCAGCTGCAGGCATCAGGGGGAAGCTCGGAGAGCGCCTTACTGATACGGTTAAACATAGCCATCTCAGAAATGCAGATGAATCAGGGAATCCAGCCTGGCTCGGTCCAGGAGTAGGACCACTCCCAACCCTGGGTCTGGATATTTGTCTGCTGTCTGCCAGCCCACCCCAATCTTGGTTCCCAAGAATGCTGTATGCTCAGCTGGTTACAGTACGCACCCCCTTAGCCTCCACATCCCATCCTCCCCATTTTCCAAGCTCCAGGTACCAGCTGTCCTTCAGCTTGTGACTTATCTTCTTTCTCAAGCTGATGCTGTCCATATCAAATGCTAAAGCTGATCAAATGCTCTGAGAGCATGCTTCTTCTGTAGAAGGTAGACTGAGGGGCAGAGAGGGAAAAGACTTGTTCAAGGTGACAGAGCAAATCAGGGAAGAGCCAGAAACCCAGCACCTGACTCACATTCTTGGCCCTGCCTCTGGCAGATCCTTCTGTGGGCTTCCTCCCTGTCGACCCTGAGGAGCTATTCATCTTTCTCACGGAAATAACTGAGACCACAATCCCATGCCGAGTGACGGATCCGAGGCTGGTGGTGATGCTGCATGAGAAGAAGGTGGATGTCCCCCTGCCCATAGCCTATGACCCTCAGCGTGGCTTCTCTGGTACCTTTGAGGACAAGACCTACATCTGCAAAACCACCATCGGGGACAGGGAGGTGGATTCCGACGCCTACCATGTCTACAGCCTCCAAGGTGAGCCCCCGTTCTGGCCTGGTGCTCAGCTGAGGCAAGTATGACCCTCCACAGAGGGACTGACCTTTTCAGATTATCAAGTGTGCAGTTCCATTTTCACTGGATTCTCACTACAGCTGTGGAAGGCAGCTGTGTTGCCCTATTTTGCAAATGAGAAAACTGAGGCTCAGAAAGAGCATGAAGTCTGCTGAAGGTCATGGGAAGCATTCGTGGTGGAGCTGGGCTATATATACTGTGGTAGGCAAAGGCACAGGCTCTCAACCAGTGGGATTTGAATCCCAGCTCTGCCCCTTCCCATCTGAGTGACTCTGTACAAGGCAAATAATCTCTCAGAGTTTGCTTCTTCCTCTGTAAAATAGGGATAATACAGACCATTTATCTAGTGGGATTATTGTGAAGATTAAATAAAAGACAGAGAGTATATAGTTGTGCTCAGTAAGTTTATTTTGTACTTAGGTGCCCAGAAAGTACTTTGATTTCAAAACATTCTAGAATGCCAGTTTCATGAGGACAGGAATTTTGTCTATTGTATTTCCTGCTAAAGCCCTAGTGCCTAGAATAGAACTTGGCATATAGTAGGTATTTGATAAATATTTGTCAGAAGAACGAATCTTCCACACACCAGTCATGCCCTCCCTCTCTGGACCCTGACCCCCTCCCAAAGCTGATGGTGGTGACTCCCTCAGCCCTGAGCCAGGCTCTTTCCACCAGTGTCATCCATCAATGTCTCAGTGAATGCAGTGCAGACTGTGGTCCGCCAAGGGGAGAACATCACCATCATGTGCATCGTGACCGGGAATGAGGTAGTCAACTTCGAGTGGACATACCCACGCATGGAGGTAATGCCAGGCCACAGGTTAGAGGAAGGGTCAGGCAGGGATGGATATTTCAGCTTATAGCCTGACTTCCTGGACCTTTTCTGATGTGGGGGGCTTGCCCCAACTGTCCCTACAGAGTGGGCGCCTGGTGGAGCCAGTGACTGACTTCCTCTTTGAAATGCCCCACATACGTTCTATCCTGCACATCCCCAGTGCTGAGCTGGGAGACTCAGGGACCTACATCTGCAATGTGTCAGAAAGTGTGAGCGACCATCGTGATGAAAAGGCGATCAATGTCACCGTGGTTGGTGAGTGCCTTGAGCTTAGCCCCAGCCTTCATTCAGAACTGGACCCAGACCTTGTTACAGCCCTGGGGTACCATGGGCTAATCCAGCCATGTTCTAATCCGGCTCAAGCCTCAGTGCCAACCAAAGCCCCATTTCCAGGATCACCCCAACCAAAGCACAGGATCAGCCCCAAATCCAGTCATAACCCCAACATAGACTTCCCAGCTAGCCAGAACCCTAGCCTCAACCCGATTTCTAAATCCCAGTTGCCATTCCAGGCTCAGGCCACCCCATCCCCAAATTGAAGCAGGCTGGGAGCAGGAAATGGCAGCCTACTCCAGTGTTCTTGCCTGGAGAATCCTGTGGACAGAAGAACCTGGAGGGCTGCTGTCCATGGCGTCTCACAGTCAGACACGACTGAAGTGACTTAGCATGCATGCATGCGTTGGAGAAGGAAATGGCAACCCACTCCAGTATTCTTGCCTGGAGAATCCCAGGGATGGAGGAGACTGGTGGGCTGCTGTCTGTGCGGTTTCACAGAGTCAGATATGACCGAAGCGACTTAGCAGCAGCAGCAGTAACTCATCTCAGCCACAATCATGAGACAGAATGCACCTAAAGAGCACTGCAACTCTAGTCCCAATCTTGAACCCTGCCCTCAAACCAACATCAGACTCAAATTTGGTTCCTGCTCCAGCCCATCCCAGGCCCACCCAGAACCCCCCAGCTCAGGTTCAGTTCCTAAAGCCTGAAGCCCCGCCTCCAGGACGCCGGGCTCCTCGGGTGTACCGCTGATGCCCCGCCCAGGAGCCCCGCCCCCAGGAGGTGCGGCCTCCTTGGCTCAGTGCACAGCCCCACCCCCGACGGCTGCCCCTTGCAGAGAATGGATATGTGCGGCTGCTGGGAGAGCTGGACCCTGTACAATTCGCTGAGCTCCACCGCAGCCGGACACTACAGGTGGTGTTCGAGGCCTACCCGCCGCCCACTGTCATGTGGTTCAAGGACAACCGAACCCTGGGTGACTCCAGCGCCGGCGAGATCGCGCTGTCCACGCGCAATGTGTCTGAGACTCGGTGAGCAGCCACCTGTCCCACTCTATTATAGTTACTGTTCTCTGCAGCCGCCAGGCAGCCCACAGTCTTAAGACCTATCCAGGCCCATCTTTCCTGAGAGCCTACTACGTGACAGGCACCCTGCCAGGCACTGGGGACACCGCCTAGAATAGAACCAGACAGTTCCATACTTCCTAGAGTTTCCTCTCTAGAGGGGAAAACAGACGCTGGTCATATGACCACCCAGATGTTTAGCTGTCCTTGTGATGGGTGGAGCCAGCAGGAAGCAGCCTTGGAGAAAAAGGCAGGATGACTAGGGAAGAGGGTGCTAGGCAGGCCACTGCCACCTATGCAAGAATGTGGCCCTGAGGCTGGAGATTAGCAGGCCGACCTGAGGTGCTGTTTGTTAGAATAAGGCAGTGTCAGGCCTTTCTGAAAGGGATGAAATGTGGAGGAACAGAGATAGTGCTTCCCCTCCACCATGTTGTCCACCCCAATCCCCCTAACCCTCCCTCTTGGCTCACTGGAGCTGCCTGTGGGTGGGGATCCAAAAGTCCTGGCACTGCTGCTGACACCCATGTGACCTTGGCAATCCCCTTCTGCTCCCTAGGCCTTGTTTTTCTTATTTTACAAGAAAGGTGGGGGCTGTAAGAGTTCTTCCAGCTCTGACAGCTGGTCCCCTGGCCTGTCCTCCTCCTCAGGTATGTGTCAGAGCTGACACTGGTGCGGGTAAAGGTGGCTGAGGCTGGCTACTACACCATGCGGGCCTTCCACGAGGATGCTGAAGCCCAGCTCTCCTTCCAGCTGCAGGTCAATGGTGAGGAGCCTTCCCCCCTGCTTTCCTTCCCCTGACCCTCCCACCTCTATTCTCTCTCCATTCCTACACTGGCCATCCACCCCGAGGAGGAGCAGAAGAGGGAGTCCAGGACTCAGAGGGCTGGATTCTAGACCAGGCTCCAACACTGACCACTGCTGTATGCACATCCCCCCTTTGGGCCTCGGTTTCCCCAGCCTTAAAAGAAAGTCATTGCACTAGACTGGTGTTTGCAAAACCTCAGGCATTCACGTCCCAGTGCCATGATTTTTCCTTCTCAGACACCACTTACACTATACTACTAATTAGATATTTATTAAGCAGCTACACACTGCCAGTCCATTCAAGGTTCTTGAGGCCCTGCCACGGTAGAGCTTGCATCTTAGTGGGAAAAAGAAAAAAAACATTCAACAGTGGGAGAAAAAAACAGCAAGCCAGGTACAAGGTCAGAAGGTAACAAGTGCTGTGGAAGAAGACAATCAAAGCTAGGTAAGGAGGATGGACAGTCCTGCGGCCTGGGGAGTGAGGAGAGCGACAGTTTCAAGAGCATGATCAGTGTTGACTGCACGGAGATGACATTTGTGTGAAGACTTGGAGAAGGTGAGGGCATTAGCCAACTGGCTGTTTGGGGAAAGAGAACACCAGGCAGTACGAAGGCGACATTGAAAGGCTTGTGTGGCCAGAACAGAGTGAGAGATAAACGGTGCAGATGAGGTCAGAGATGACCTTGAACGGTGGGAGACGAGGTCAGAGCTGAGATGGGCAGTTGGGGGTCCACGGGAGGATAGATAGTCTAGGCCCTCACAGGCCTGGTATGGACTTTGGCTTTTACTGTGACTGAAATGAAAAGCCACTGCAGGGTTTTGAGCAGAGAAACGACACAATAATGACTTAATGTTTTGTGGACTGACTTCCTAAAAATAAATTTATTTTGACTGAAAATTGAACCTCTCCATTATAGATGGAAAATCAGCATCACATGTCATACATATAAAGCAACAACTAAAATAAACTCTGAGAAAACAAAAAAAAATGCTATTAAATCCTGGCTCCATGTTCCTGCTGGTCCAGGACTCTGATCCCAGGCTTGCCTGCTCTTTGTTAAAAGGGAAGATTAGAAAATCTTAGGTGCTAAAGACAGACTAGCACCCTACCGGCATTCCCTTTGAAGTACTCAGAAGGGGAATCTGTCAGTTTTGACACAGTGATTCCTGATATTTAATGCTCACCTGCAGTCTGCAGTTCCCCTCTCCCTCCCTCAAGGGAGACTCTGGACCAGGTCTTCCCTGAGGGCCTTGCTCGTTGACTGTCTCTTCTGACCTCTCCACCTCTCTGCCTGCTCCCTCTCCATGCAGTGCCTGTCCGTGTGCTGGAGCTGAGCGAGAGCCACCCTGCCACTGGGGAGCAGACAGTTCGTTGTCGCGGCCGGGGCATGCCCCAGCCACACCTCACCTGGTCTACCTGCAGTGACCTCAAAAGGTGAGCAGACCCCCAAGCCTCAGTTTCACAGGGTACCCACAACTAACTAGATGGACTCAGTGAAAGTCATCTAGTCCGGAGCCTTCCTCTGGGAACACTGTTCCAGGCTAGAGCCATAGTCTAGAAGACGTGGCTTCTTGGAGATGCTCTTCATGACCTAAACGGTCGCTTCTTCACCTTGACCCTGAGGGTCAAATAAAGGGAGTAGATTTTGCAATCCAGGGTTCCCAGTTCTAGGGTAGGAGCGCCCCTTCTGGTCAGTCGGGAGATCACAGGAGAAACCCACTAAGGAGCCGGCAGTGGGAAAAAGGAACTAGACAGTCCCGGCTTCCTTCCACCACCACACAGTGGCGCTGCCTGCTTATGGCCTCAGTTTTCCCGACCTTGGAGGGTGGGAAGGGACTGGAGGTCGACCTGGCCGGTTCTTGGCAGGTGTCCGCGGGAGCTGCCGCCCACGCCGCTGGGGAACAGTTCCGAGGAGGAGAGCCAGCTGGAGACGAACGTGACGTACTGGGCGGAGGAGCAGGAGTTCGAGGTGGTGAGCACACTGCGCCTGCGCCATGTGGAGCAGCCGCTGTCTGTGCGCTGCACGCTGCACAACTTGCTGGGCTACGACATGCAGGAGGTCACCGTGGTGCCGCACTGTGAGTCCCCATCCTCTGTGGCCCCTGACGACCCCCCCCCCCCCCCTCCACCGTGCTATACTTGGATCTGTGTCTGTGTGCCCATGGCAGGCCAGAGTTGGCGGGGCCAGGGCACTCAGGGGCGCTGCGAGTGTATGTTCCTACGCGCTTGCACAACAGCACAACATTGGCGCATGTGTAAACTATGACTGAACAACTGTATGTACATTATATATATGTGTACTTGAGCGTGCCTGATCCTTGGACATTGGTGTGAACCCTCCAAGTGTAGATTTGTAAAGCAGGCAGTGAAGAGTGTCTGATCCCCACATACATTCATAAAGCTCGAGCATGTGTCTGTAAGCGTGTACACAAGCATAATTTGTGGGTGTAAACCCAGTAAGTATCCCTGGGCAGATGTGTAAACCCACAAGTGTATGTCTGTAGGTGTGTATATGTGGTACACAGTCCCCACAAACAGTGTGCAAACAGTGCATGTACAGCCCCTGTGCAGCATGCACACTGGCAGAATGCATGTCTGTAAGCATGAAGATGCAGCACACCGTTCATAAAAGTGTGCAGCCCAATCCCTGTACATATACGCTTGCTGTGCCATGCATGTCCGGTAGCAGGTACACATCCATGCATAATTCTCACCCATGTGAACAGTCACTACGGTGCCTAGATGCTTTGCTACCTGCCAGTCCCAGTGCATACATGGACTTGTATGCATAAACTTCATTTATGCACCTGTTTGCTCATTCAGTAAATAGTTACAGGGTCTCAGCTTCTCTCTGGAGAAAGCCCAGCCCTGCCTGTCCTCCTAGTGCCCATGGTCCAGGAAGGACACAGACAAGGAACTAGGCAACCTCACTGTGAGGGTCAGCTTCTGGGGGGAAAGCCTAGAGGGAGAAGGAGCTTCATCCCCATCTATGGGATTCAGTAAAATATCCTAGTGAAATGAAGCTTTAGGCCAATACCTGAAAGATAACTAGGAGTTAGCCTAGTGAGGAATGGTGCTCCAGTCAGAGGGAACAGCCTATGTAAAAGCCCAGAGGTGAAGTGAATTCAGAGCAATTAAAGGAAATCAGCAAGGTTGGAGGACAGAGTATGTATGTATTTAGGGGGTGGGGGAGGAGGTAAAGGGGAGGGGACTACAGGAGAAGCCAGAAGCCAGTGTGAGCAGAGCTATGAAGTTTGTCCAAGGTGTTTTGGACACACTTATGCTGGCACTTAGGTAGGTCTTTGGGCTTGTATAAGCAGATACTTCGTTACACAGACCTGCCTTCCCCTGCCCTGTGGTGGGATGGATTGAGGTTTTAATGCCTTATCTCATCCACACTCCCACACATGCATTCATATTCTTGAGCAAATGGGCACCTACCGACCAACTCTGAGCAAGGCAGAAGTAAAGCTTTTGTGTGCTATCTGAGGGGGAAGCCATATACCACCCTGCAGGGAACTGTCATGGCTGGGTGAAGTCCCCTCTTTTTGCTCAGAGATAGCTCCCTAGAAGATGTAGGCTCCCTAGAGCTCTCTAGGGAGCAGAAAAGGGCCTGTGGGGGACAGGGGAGGAGGGAGGGAGTTCCCAAGGAACTTCATGGGTGGCCAGAGGGGCAGGACAGAGGTGATGTGGATCTGGCTGAATGTGGAGGGAGTGGGAAGAAGTGTGTATGTGCAGCGAAGAGGCTTAGACTTTGAGGGTAGAGGAGACTCAGGGTTTGAGGGGCCCAGAGTTGGCCCTATTTGGTTACCCCTGTTTCCTGGCCCCTGCCTCCTTCTACTTTACTATTGCCATTACCACGGAGGAGGAAATAGGCTCCTTTCAGGGATCTGTATGCCTCAGGCTGTGGGAGTTTGGTTATTGTATCCATTGGCCTCCATCCTAGCTGTGACAAGCCCCCATGAGGGCATAGATTCAGAGGAGAGGTAAACCGCAGCCTTGCTCTCAGGAGCTTATATTCAATCTGGACCTGTGGCAGACAGGCCAGATTGACCCTGGAAAGGGCTGAGGGGATATGGAGGCCATTGGTGATCCAGGGGGAGTTACTGTAGGGCATGGGGTATTTAGGGTGAGGCTGGAGGTGTGGCCCAGAAGGGAGAGGCTAAAGGTCTGACATCATAGGCCAAAGGGGGAATGGGACTGGTTCCATTCCGGGCAGGATGGGGAGTGAGGTTTTTGCAGAGGTTGATTGCAGGGAGGGGAGCTGCCAAATGCCCTGTTTGTTCATAAGCATCTCTTGTCTCTGTGTCCAGCCCTGCCCTTCAAGGTGGTAGTGATCTCAGCCATCCTGGCCTTGGTGGTCCTCACGATCATCTCTCTCATTATCCTCATCATGCTCTGGCAGAAGGTAAGCCCCACCTTGCCTAATGGCCCCACCTTGCCTAATGGGTTCAGAGTGGCACACCATTTTTTTGCATGGACCTCAGCCATCCTCTAGTGCTGCAGGATCTGGCTGTGTCTGGAGCCCAGCATGGAGCTCAGATAATAAAATGATGTAAAGTGATGCGGGGTGTCTGAGCTACTTCCTGCCCCAGCAGCCTGGACCAACATGGGCCTGGTCCAGACCATCTGGAGTGCCCCGACTCTGCTGTGCACCCCACTCCCCACCCAGCATCCTGCTCAGGCATCATGCCTGTCCATCCTAGCACAAGACCTTCGAGGTGGACTGCCTGGGTTCCAGCATTCTTCCAACTCTCACCCACACTCCTAGCATTCTACTGAAAGGCATTCTAATCCTGCTAATCTGTCGTTTCAATGGTCTGTTCTGTGGTTTCACCATTCCATGATTCTACCATAGGACTGCTGCACTCAATTCTGTCATTCTAAGATTCCAATCCTGTGATTCCAGCATCCTATGATTTCAACATTCTAAGGTTATATCTTTCTGAGATTCCCACTGTGACTGGCCATCCACATCTAGTAGAATGTCCCTGCCTTGTGTCACTTTCCAGGGCTATGTGCTCCTCTATTCCCATCCGAGGAGCAGCTGAGGTTCTGGGAGAAGCTGGTGAGGAGGTTCTGATGAGCCTGCCACTCAGTGGTCAGCTGCTTCTCAGTCACCTCCTCCTTACATCTGTTCCCATGGAGCCCATAAAGGCCTTGGCTCTATGGATAACTTGCTGTATGACTTCAGATCTACTGTATGACTTCAGATAATCTTTTCTGGGCTTCAGTTTTTCTTGCCTCATCTGTTTCATAAGGAGCTGGACCTAGTGGTCCCCCTCTAATGATCCATCCCTGATCTTGGTCCTGCAGAAGCCACGCTATGAAATCCGATGGAAAGTGATTGAATCTGTGAGCTCTGATGGCCATGAATACATCTATGTGGACCCTATGCAGCTGCCCTACGACTCTACCTGGGAGCTTCCACGGGACCAGCTTGTGCTCGGTCAGTCCAAGGAGGCCTCAAGTAGCAGTCTGGGGACTTGAGGCGGATGGGAACACTGTTTGACATCTGGGCCCAGCCTTGCCATGATTGGCTTCAGACCTAGGGCTGATGTCTTGCCTTCTCTGGTCCTCACACCCTACCCTCTGTACAATGGGGATAAGATGATCCATCCCCTCGATACCCTCTAGTTTTTATGTCCTATGATCCAGAGATGGTGTGAGATGGAACCCCTTTGTGGAGAGAGAGGAAGTATTAATGAGTGTCAGGGCTGTGCCTAGTCCTGCTGGAGAGGCTGAGAGGGTACGGAGAACCTGTGCTCCCCTCTTGGGGAGAGGTTCTCCAGGGACTAAAGAGGGGCCAGAAAGCAGGCAGGACTTAGGTGAGACCAGGAAGGACTGCAAAGCACTTCATGGGAGAAACACTGTAAGTCCAGGGTGGCTTGAGGGCTGTCTAACTTGACCTCAGAGAGCATACATGTTGAGATTCTTTGTGGGTCAGCAGCTGAGAGATCGTCTTTTTCCCAGGACGCACCCTGGGCTCCGGGGCCTTTGGGCAGGTGGTGGAGGCCACAGCTCACGGCCTGAGCCATTCGCAGGCTACCATGAAAGTGGCCGTCAAGATGCTGAAATGTGAGTCCTGGGAGCCCGCCCCTCTCTCCCCTCACCCCTGTTCTCGCACACATTCAGGCACTCTCGGAGTGCTGATTCTCTGGGCACAGAAGTACAGCCATACCACAGCCAGCAGCACTCCCGATTCTACTTTGGGAAAGAGGCTTCCTCACCCTGCCTGTTCCTAGGAGCCACCCCCCCCCCCCCACTTTCCTTTCTCCTGCCCATGAGTCCTCACCACCCTTGACCACCTGGGTCTAACAGCACAGACTGGGGCAGATGAGCCAGAATAGGCTCCACTGAGGCCTCCGTGACTGGACCAGGCCTGAGGTCCTCTCTCTCCCTCAGCCACAGCCCGCAGCAGTGAGAAGCAAGCCCTCATGTCGGAGCTGAAGATCATGAGTCACCTTGGGCCCCACCTGAACGTGGTGAACCTGCTGGGGGCCTGCACTAAAGGAGGTACAACCCACTCCAGAGGATTCTGGGAAAGTGCCAGTGGCCAAGGCCTGGACCCTCCTTGCCCCCTCCTCAGTCCAAGGACAACAGGACACTCCCACTGGAGGGTCCGTGCCTACCCAGTCCAGTGCCCTCACTTCACAGAGCCAGATGTGTGTTGGATTAGCAAGTCACAGAATCACCTCACCTCCGAGACCAAAGCACTCTTCAGGTCACCATTCCTAGCAGTTTCCAAATCAAGGAGTCCTCTGACGTTTAAAACTTTTCACAGTCAATTTTAAAAAGGGTAATAAGTAAGAGCTCATGAGATATTGAAATGAGCCCTTCCTCTGGAGACCACCAACAGGCTTGCTCACGAGAGCTGCTTTCACTCAGAAGGTAGAATAAGTAAGGTCTCTCCGGCTGAGTGTGTTTATTTGAAACTCTGATTACAAGTTAGGCTGGAAAAAAAAAGAAAAGTTATCACTATTTGCAGCTGCTTATTGTAAGATTTGGGATTTTCCTCGGTATTGTGCAACAAAAACAAAATACAGAAGTACACTATGTGTGTAGACCAGTTTATGTCTGCAGCGGTCACACATTTCAAAATGTTTGATTCCACCAGTATCTTCAAACTGCCAAGTCAGTGCATTGTGTTTGAATTTAAACAGTAACCTGGTAATAATCAGTTGCCTTTGTTAGCTTTATATCCTGGGCTCAAAAGTCAGCTTCATCAACAACAGCTAACCCTGCGCTTGCAGTTTGCCAGGCAGTGAGCTGAGCTAACCAAAGGCGTTATCGCATGAATACTCGTGAGATACTTTGGGGTGGGTATTACTAGCCCCATTTGATAGATGAGGATAGTAAGGCACAGGGAGACTGCCTTGCTCACAGCCAGGAAAATCCAGGTTTGCCTGGGGCCTGAGCCAGTTTGCTGTCCCACGGGCAGCCTGTCATTAGCCTCAGGGCTCTGACCCGAAGCCTGACCCCCCCCCCACCGCCTGCCCTGGGACTGTCACTGAGCCTGTCCTTCCGCAGGGCCCATCTACATCATCACCGAGTACTGCCGCTATGGCGACCTGGTGGACTACCTGCACCGCAACAAGCACACCTTCCTGCAGCGCTGCTCAGACAAGCGCCGCCCACCCAGCGCTGAGCTCTACAGCAATGCCCTGCCTGTCGGGCTCCCTCTGCCCAGGTACCGCAGGGAGACTGGGGCCTGAGTCGGCGGGGAGCCCTGGGAGCACCTGCGCACCCCTCCTTGTCCAGGACAGGTAGCTGAGGCCAGGGTGGGCAGAGCCGCTCCTAGAGCCAGGTTTCACCAGCCAGCCTGCAGCCTGGCCCCCTCGGCCACCCCAGAGGTGGGCATGACCGTAACAGTGGTGATGATGGTAGCTGCCGCCTGCTGATTGTAGGAGGTGTGCCAGGCCCTGCACTGAGCACTCTGCAGATGAGACCCCCTTTGACCTCTCACCAAACACACATCGTTGTCTCTCCATCAACAGGGAGCACCTGGGCCCTCCTGTTCCAGGCTGACCCTCACTGTAGTGCTCTCCACTCTACTGCTCCCTTGCTGCAGCCTTCCCCCTCCCCCACACAGCAGTCTCTCCAGGGCCTCCAGGGTAACTATCCTCTTTCTTCTTCTTGTCCAAATATAACATTTCTCTTTTGCTGATTGCAAAAGCAATACTTGTCTATTTCAGAGGCAAGAGTCAGTTAAGAATAGCATTAAAAGACATTAAAATTCATCCATCTTTTCTTCAACATTTTGATTGGTTTCCTTCCAGTATTTTTTCTCCCCCTAGAGACACATGTGTACTTCGTCCCACAACTCTCTGGAGAGCTGATGCTGCAGGGAGAGGCATTAAGATGATTCACTGCCCACTTACAGGGCCTCATGGCTGGACAGTGTCCTTCCTATGACCCTTGTCTTTGGGTACTGGAATCATTCTGGGCATGAGTCCTCTGAGGACACAACCTAGGTCTTAACGTCGTCTTGGCAGCCCCAGTGCCCAACTCAGGACGGGTCTGAGGTTGGCTGCAAGGGCTCACTGCATGGTCATCTGTATTGTGACAGATTGTGAGTGGAGGATGCTTGAGTGAGGGAGAGAAGAGATGCGTGAGTGACAGGGCCTTTCTGGCCCCAGTGGTGAGCAGAGGGGCAGGAAGGGGATGAGCGGGGAGAGCCTGTGCTACTGCCTCTGTGATGCTCCTCTGCCCCCAGCCACGTGTCCCTGCCTGGGGAGAGTGATGGCGGCTACATGGACATGAGCAAGGACGAGTCGGTGGACTACGTGCCCATGCTGGACATGAAAGGAGATGTCAAATACGCAGACATCGAGTCCTCCAACTACATGGCTCCTTATGATAACTACGTCCCCTCTGGTGGGTGCACACAGGGTCCTCACACCTGTGTGTCATGCGTTGTTTCCAAAGCCTTTCCTCCACTGAGTCTGGCAACAACCCTGCCAGGAAGGTGGTCTTGTGCCCATTTCATAGATGCAGAAACTGAGGCCTGCCACCTGCCCAAAGCTGTGTTGTGGAACCCCAGTATCAACCCCTTTTTCTGGGTCAAGAAAGGTGCACACAGCCTTCAGGGAGGAGAGGAGTTTGGGTTGGAGCAGATGCCTGACCTGCTGGGGCCTCAGGAAAGAGTGGTCTGCTCAGAGCAGGCCCCAGGCTGACTAGCGCCCCAAGGAGCAGGCAGGCCAGGCTGAGCAAAAGTGACCCAGGGCTAACGCCAGAAGTTTTTTCTGGAAGTCGGAGAATTTAAGAGATATTTGGGAATTGCTTTCCTTTTGGGGAAGCTTTAGAGGATCAGGCGTCTCCTCTCTGGGCCATCCAGACTCTATGAGCCAGAGGCCAGGGTTCTGTGGCCCTGAGGAGACTCAAGATGTCCTTCTGCTCTTTTCTAGCTCCTGAGAGGACTTGCCGGGTGACTTTGATCAATGAGTCCCCAGTGCTTAGCTACACGGATCTTGTGGGCTTCAGCTACCAGGTGGCCAATGGCATGGAGTTCCTGGCCTCCAAGAATGTATGTGTAGTTACAGTGAGCAGAGTGGGGTCCTGGGGAGGGGGGTCCCCCGACCAGCCAGCGTTCTCCAAGTACGTGACCTGTACAGTGGCCCTCTGGTGGCTGAGGATGGTCATTGCCCTCACACCTGGTGGCCCCTCACACCTGACCAGCCATATATTTTTCACAAAGCCCTGGCCCGGACAGCTTTTCCCCACAATTGCCCCACAGTCCCAGCTCCCATCCCCTCTGTCCCCAGTGCGTCCACCGAGACCTGGCAGCCAGGAACGTGCTAATCTGTGAGGGCAAGCTGGTCAAGATCTGTGACTTTGGCCTGGCTCGTGACATCATGCGGGACTCGAACTACATCTCCAAGGGCAGCGTGAGTGCCTTCACCATCGTCATAGTTCACGTGGCTTCGGCTCATGGGAAGTCAGAACAGGGTCCTCGTAGGCTCTGCCTGCCTGGCCCTGTGTGTAGGGACAGGAAGGGGAGCCACCAGCTGTGCATAGGGAGGGGATGGGGGTGAGATGCCCAGGCCTGTGGGGTGGGCCAAGGGCTCAGATTTGCTGGGCATGGCAGGGCCCAAGGGGCCAGCTGTAAAGGTTCTGGGGGAAGATGGATAGGGAGCAGGCCAAATGTGCTTCTCAGCAGTGAGGGCGGGCAGAGGAAGAAGCCCAGATGAGTGAGTGGCAGGTGGTACTCGGATAAAAAGTGACCATCCTGCCTTGCACTCATGTCCTCACTTTCCACACAGGGACAGAACTGGAGGGACGCTAGCCTCCAGAGATGTAAGGCAGCTAGGATGAGAGCTGGGTGACATCTGTGCACGTCCCTGCTTCCCCCCAGCAGGGGCCTCTACTGGGGTCAGGAAAGGGATCCTGCTCCCCGAGGAGTCTCAGACCCTGGGGCTCTTCCTCACAGAAATGGTTTATCGTGTCCCCAGCTTGTGAGAAGAGAAACTCAGCCTCCTGATTCTCTGACTAACCAGCATTGGGATGGGTATGGGAACAGTGTATCGGCAGTCATGGGCCCTGGGGGACCAGGAAGTGAGAAACAGCTAGGGTGGGGACTGCCAGGCCTCCTCTTGCCTCCCAGGTGCAGAGTGGCCAATGGCACCTTGGCCCCTCCTTGCACTTAGCAGCCTCCGCCCTCCTGCAGACCTTCCTGCCGCTGAAATGGATGGCCCCTGAGAGCATCTTCAACAGCCTCTACACCACCCTGAGCGACGTGTGGTCCTTCGGCATCCTGCTCTGGGAGATCTTCACCCTGGGTATGCTTCTTTCATCCTCCAGTGCTCACCCTCACACGGCACAGCACCCACCCTCAGCGCCCACACCTCCATCCTGAGGCGGGGGCGGTGGGACAGGCTCTGGGACAGGGCTCAGAAGCTCTGCTCTTTTCTTGTTACTGTGTGACCTCGGCAAGTCTCTTGCCGCCTGGATCTCCTTACCTCCACATCTCAGTATAAATGCACTCGGACAGTGACATCTGGTGTTCTCTGGTTCTGATTCTGGAGAGGGATTCAGAGCCTGTGAGGGAGCCCACATTTTCCAGTGCCAAAGCCACGATACCCTCACCGATCCCTGGGCTAGTGTGCCGCTCCTTGTCTTGTAGGAGGATTCCTGCCACTTTCCCAGCACCCCTGAGCTTGTGTCTCTTGTCTCTGCTCCCTAACAGGTGGCACCCCGTACCCAGAGCTGCCCATGAATGAGCAGTTCTACAACGCCATCAAGCGGGGCTACCGCATGGCCCAGCCTGCCCACGCCTCTGACGAGATGTGAGTGGAGCATCTGGGAAGATATTTTAGGGTGCAGACAATACATATCCAACTTTACCAGCTTAAGACAAAAATAGATTAGTTCAGAGATGTAGAAAAATTAGGTATAGCCAGATCCAGTTGTTCACAAGACATCATCCACAGTCTCTTGCTCTACCCTGGGGCTCTGTTCTCCTTCATGTTGGCCTTACTTTCAGGCTGGCGCCATCCAAATGGCTTCAGCCTGGCTGCTTTCACCATAGTTACAGCAAAAGGCCCAGAGGTGGCTGTCAAGGGCTCTGCTGGGGTCACAGGCCCATCCAGAACCAGCCACCGAGCTGAGGTGATGAACCCCTACTGGCCAGACCCAGTCATGTGCTCACCAAGGTGTGGTCAACCCCATGGAAGCACTGAACTGAAGGTGAAGGAAGGGCTTCTCAAGGGAACATGCTGGAGCAGTAAAGGGGAGACCCCTCCCCTCCTCCCCTCCCACCTCTTTTTATTTATTCCTCACTTTGTCCTGGGAGGCAGCAGGCCCTGAGCCGGAGGCCCTGACCCCTCTGCCCCTTTCCCCAGCTACGAGATCATGCAGAAGTGCTGGGAAGAGAAGTTCGAGATCCGGCCCCCCTTCTCCCAGCTGGTGCTGCTTCTCGAGAGACTGCTGGGCGAGGGCTACAAAAAGGTACGCTGAGGCAGGGTTGGGGTGGGGACTGGAGAGCGCCAGGGTACAAGGCTCACTGTGACAACTGGTGTTTTGGGACAATCCTTTCCCCTCTCTGGGCCTGTTTCCCTGTTGGTGCTAATAGGGGATGTGAGTGTAGTTTATTTTAGCAGCACAGAACTTCTTAAAGTGAAATCCTACTTGGAAGCTGATTAATTTAGACTGGAGGTAGGGAGCCTACAGCCCCCTCATCCTGCATCCTTCCACTTGCCTTTGCAACCAGACCAAACCCTGGGCCTCCGTCCAGAACACCCCCAGGCACAATGACTGCTAAGGGCCTGATTGTTTAGACCCTGTGGCAGGCTGTACAAGGCAGATATTGCCAACGGGGCCTTAAAACCCTCCCCTGCCCCACTGCAAAGCTAGTGTGAGGGGGATGTATGCGTCCTCAACCCACTCCCAACCACATCTGGTTATGGCTCCAGGACCAGTAGTGAGGGAAACAGGCCCCAGTGAAGGAGGCCATGGTAGGCAGAGAGCCCACGCCTGTCTCCCCTGAAGCAGGGGGAGAGTTAGGGTCACAGGTGCTGGTCTGAGTACGAACCCCTCCCCAGGTGACCCTCAGCTCACCTTATCTGGTGAGAGGCCAGGGAGGAGGGTAATTTAGTGGCTTTGGGCAATTCTCCTTCCTCTCTGAGTACCAGGGACTTTATTTACATAATGCTGGAGGGACTGGCTCAGAGTCTACCTGTTAGATGATCCCTAAAGTCATTTCTGATCTGACACTCCCTCTGTCTCTCTCGGATTCTTCCTGCCCCCTGAGCAGAAGTACCAGCAAGTAGACGAGGAGTTTCTGAGGAGCGACCACCCAGCCATCCTTCGGTCCCAAGCCCGCTTGCCCGGCTTCAATGGCCTCCGATCCCCGCTGGACACCAGCTCCGTCCTCTACACTGCTGTGCAGCCCAACGAGGGGGACAATGACTACATCATTCCCCTGCCTGACCCCAAACCCGAGGTTGCTGATGAGGGCCCACTGGAGGGTTCCCCCAGCCTTGCCAGGTAGCTATTCCTACCTGCAGCCAAGGCGGTAGTGTACATAGTGTGTGTTTACACACACAGGCGTGTGTGTCTTTGTATGTGTGTGTGTCAGTCTGTTTCTTCATGCCCTCAGACTTGGCTTAGAAGTGAGTTACCTTAGGTGAGTACTTATTCCTGCCAATGAATAGAGAAAAGAATGGAACTCATTTGACCTTTGATGACCTCAGGTGGAAATGGCAGGCTGGTAAGAGAAAGAATAGCCTGGGACGTATTTGCAAAGCATCTGTTTCCTTTAAAGGAGCCCCCACAGGCCATCTGCTCTGTCCCCTTTCTGGGCTGTGACTCAGCCCTAAGGAGGGAAAAGGAAAATCTAATTTGCATCCCCAGCACCACCTGTATTCCTCTGTGGTCATCCCCAACCCTGTGATCTGGCCTTCAGCCCCATGCCCTGAGGACCCCAGGGAGCATGGAACAGGGAGGCAGAGGTATCTACAGAAGTTCAGGCCAAAATTCAGACTGGGGAGAAGATTCTTGCTTTTCTTTTGCCTTGGGATGTGAAGTTACAGCATGAGGGGAGGGTTTTGGAGGAAGGCCAGCTGTTGCCTGGACTAGATGTTCCGCATGCGGCCAGACCCACACCCAGAACAAGATCCACCCTGTGGTGAAATGGCTGGGGCTGCAAACTGGCTTCTGGCTATGTCTCTGCCACTCGCTGCAGTGAGACCCAGCCAGGTACCCTCTCTGTGAGCCCATCTCTCTGCATGCACTAGGAGCACACACAGGACTTCGCAGGCCCTCCCCACCCTGTTTGAGAAGCTAATATTCCAGGGCTCCAAGCAGCCAGTGTACAGAGCAGTTCAGCTGAGTTCAGACAGCTTGGGGTGTAAATGCTAGGGCTGCTCTGAGCCTTCAGACCAGCTGCTTCTCCTCTGAACCTCAGTTGCCTCGTCTGCAAAATGAAAACAGTACGAGTACTTCAATTTGTAGGTTGTTGTGGTGATTGAATGAGGTCATTATGCGTTCAGGCATGTGGGAGATGGAGACTGATGAGTGAGCGATGGACTTTGGAGTCAACTAGATCTGCTCTAAGTCCCCACTCCTATACTTAGCCACTGTGTGATGCAGGGCAGTGACATAACCTCTCTGAGCTGCACTTTCCTCACGACACCTGTCTCGTGTAATCTCTACAAGGGTTTTAGTGAGCTAAAGTGTGTAAGGTGCATGCAGCCAGCTCAGGTAAATAGAAGGCTCTATGTTAATGCTGTTCTTTCACTGAGGTTCCCTCCAGCCTCTCACTCACTCACCCTCCCCTGCTCTAGCTCCACCCTGAATGAAGTCAACACCTCCTCTACCATCTCCTGTGACAGCCCCCTGGAACCCCAAGAGGAGCCAGAGCCAGAGCCGCAGCCCGCCTCCCAGGTGGAGCCACAGCCCGAATGGCCGCCGGATTCCAGCTGCCCCGGGCCTCGGGCCGAGGTGGAGGACAGCTTCCTGTAGGGGCTGGCCCCCACCCCGCCCTGCCCTACCCGAAGCTCCCCTCTACCTCCCAGCACCCTGCACCGCCTGGCCAGCCCAGCCTCCCGTCAGCCAGGCTGCTCCTGTCGGCTGTCCCTTTCTGGAAAGTTTCTGCCCCTGGCACATCATACCCAACCCCTGGGGCTGGCTTAGGAGGCAGAAGAACCGGAGGAGCCGTGACCAGTCCTCTGCCTCTGGAGCACCCGTGTGACTCTGAGCCAGGGCTCTCCCAGGAGACTCAGTTTCCCCATCTGTAAGATGGGAACAATGGGCTTGGCAACCCACAGTCTGGGATTCTCACCCTGCCCGGCAGATGTGGAGGATGGAACCCTCAAGTTTCGTGAAGTGGCGGATTAACTCTTTTCTGTTCAGCCAGCTGCCCCTCAAGGAGCTGCAGCTCTCTCCTTGCACTTTTTCCTCCAAGAGCTGGGGAAGGGACCCTAGCATCTCCAGCTCCTGGTCGAGCTAGGGCCTGGCCTTGGACAATGTTGCCTCATCCAGAAGCCACCTACCCTCAGTGCCAGTCTTTGCTTTCCCAGGCCCAAGCTGGTCTGGGGCCTTCTGTGCTTAATTAATGCTGGGGGCTGAGCCAAGTACAGGATACCCTGGCCTGTAGCCCCAGGCCTAGGCACTTAGGGTGCACCTCCCCATAAGATGCCCTGTCCATATCTTCCTGGCCCCATGGGTCCAGGGATCTTCTTCCTCATCATTGCCAGTCTTACTCCACTCACCAGAATCTCCAGGGCCAGATGAGCCCTACATCTCTGATGCGTGTGTTGGCCTGCTTGCAACAGGTGCCTGCATGTGTGGACCACTATGGCATTGGACCCGCTAAGAGAGCTTGGAGGATTCCTTCACCCTCGCTGGGGCTATTTTCCCTGTTGAAAAATGAGCATTTGGACTCACTGACTTCTGGTACCCTGCCAGCACTAACATTCTAGAGTATTCCAGGGGTTGTAAACTTGCCCAGAGGAAGCAAAGATAAACACTCCAAACCTCTATCCTGGGATCAACTGGGGCCTGGGGAGGCTCCGATCACACATCACACACTTCCAGGCATTCAGGAACTGGGCCCCTTCCCCAGGCCCCTGGCAGGTCCCAAAGGCCAGCTGCCTAGGTCTTTGCTCTGAGTGATAGCCAGTGCCCTGGAAAGCCCCCAGAAGCTGCCCCAGGGATGGGGGGAGACCATGGGATCCCTTTCACCATCCACATGGCTGGAGTTCTCCTGGGCAAAGGAGGCAGGCAGCAGATCGGACCACCTGGTGCAGCCCACCACTGCAGCACCTGCTGTCCAGGGCTGTGCTGCAGACCAGTGAGAGGACAAGACGCCTTGGAGGGGGGACCTGAGGCGGGGGTACAAGAGGTGGGTACTGTGGGGGTTGCCTTCCCACCTTGCAGCTGCCCCATCCTGAGGAAGGAACCGTGGGAGATGGCTTTGTCTGCCCAGGGGTGCTCACCTCATGCCTCTGTCAGCCCCGTGGGCAGTGGTGGGGCCTGGGGAGTGAGAGCTGTGGCCAGGACCACTGCAGGGGAAGGGCTGGATGGGGTGGCGGTGGGTGGGTGAGGCAAGGTCAGCGACTCTGGGAACCAGCCCCTTGTGTTGGTTGGCACCTCCCGGCCCTGGGACCCCCAAAGCCTGGTCAAGGAGAGGGCATGGGTTCTCACTACGGTACCAAAGATGTAATCACCTAGGTTTACAAGTATTTTTAGGACTCACATTAACACACATTTATATGACAGAAGTGCTATTTTGTACGCCATCAAATTTTCCTCTCTGTGTACTTTTTTAAGAGAAAGATTTTAATATTAAACCTGGTGCTTCTCACTCACAGACTTCTTGGTGTCCCACAGCTGTGGGTCCCTGGGCCCAGGAGGTGGCAGGAGTGGGGTGGGGCAGCCGGGCTTACCCAGCTGTAGGATCCCCACGTGACCCCTCAGCTCAAGTCCACTTTCATCTGTGAGACAGGGTTTTTCACACTCCCCACCAACTCCCTGGTAGATGGGGGACCTGGACCTCAGGCTCTGGTTTTCCAAGTTGTGGAAGGAGAAGGCTCTTCTGGCACTGCAGTGCTTGGTTATGAATGGGTACCCTGAGCCCCACTGCCACCCCCACCCTGCCCCGCCATGTGGCTTGGCTTTGGCCATTAAGCCAGCCCCCCTCCCTGCAACCTGTGGCCCAGATCCAAGCTGGTGTGGCTCATAATAGGCATTTGCTACAGCCCAGATCCCAGGCCCTGGTGACTGGTGGCCCAGTCTCAGGTACATGCAGGGAGACAGACAGTGCACCCGAGGGAGCAGAGAGCAGGAAGGAGAGAGAAGAAGAAGCAAGGAAGATGTGGGTGAGTATGGCCACAGCACGGCCAGGGGAAGGAAGCAGGGGCCTAGCTGTAGCTCTGAGACCAGAGCCTTCCAGGCTGGGAGAGGGGTGCAGACTCACCCCTCATGGCTGTGGCAGCTTAGTGTGTGTGGGGCTGGCATGAGCCAGGCATCTTGGTGTCCACTGGCCAGCTCAGGACTGGTTGTAGGCTCCACTTGCCAGCCCAGGTCTGGGAGACCCAGCAGCTGAATGGGGCCAGGGCAATAGTGCTGCTGGGGCAGAGGGCAGAGTACACAGGTCCTGTCCCTCCTGTCTGGGTCCTTTGGCACGGGTCACCTGAAGGGGCACCAGGGTTCTGCCTGAGACCTGTCACACCTCACTGTGTGACCTCGGCCATTACTGTTCTCTCTAAGCTGGGGATGGAGCATCTCAGTTTGCTTCTGGGGACTAGCACCTCCTTTTGGAACCACAGGCCTTCCTGGACTGCCTCCAGAAGTTTGGGGCCGTGGCTGCCAGCGGGGAGAGGAACAGAGACATGGGGCAGCTCTGACTCACAGGCCCAGCCGCCAACTCAGGGGCAGCTGAGCCACCCCCAGGGAAACCCCCCTGCCCCACCTCCTCTGCTGCAGGGCCTGGCCACACAGAGCCCACCCTCCTGGGGGTCCTGGCCTCAGAGCCCATGACCCCATCTCCCCTGGCTGTGGTAGGAGATGAATAAGCCACACCCGGATCTACCCTGTAAAGAGAATAAACAGCTACATTCCAGATGGGGATTATCCTTGCCCCTGGGAAAGCCTCCATTGGAGGTCAGGGGACTTCGGTTCTCTTTACCTCAGGCCTGCTCCTTATGGGGTCTTGGGTGGGTTAGACCAGAAGTAGATGGAGCTAAGACACCACAGAGAGAGGGGAGGATGTACTGCTGGTGCCGCTTGCTGAAGAGTTCCTCTCTGCCAGGGATATTCTGTTGCTGCACACATCTTCTCATTTGCCTTCACATCCACCCTGTGAACCTAGGGCTGTTCCTGTCCCCGTATTACAAAGGGGATACCAGTTCAGGAGAGGGAGTTGCCTAAGGTTGTCAGGTTGGTACAGCAGGGAGGTGATGGGAGCCTGGGCCTGGCCGAACCCTGGGTCAGCTCTCGGGGGCGAAGGGAAGCCTGGGTCCCAGCCCCTGTCTCCTGACTCCAGCTCTCTGGGGCTGTGGGTCCCCAAGAGAAAGTGCTGGGGGGAAGGAAGGAGCTAAGAGACTCTGAGGACTAGGTGGATGTAATAAACAAGCATCTGGTGGGCTCCCAGCCTGTGCAGAGGGGATGTGGGAGCTGGAGGATGGGGAAACTGTAGCTCCTGTGGCTTTCCCATCCCCACCACTCAGATGGGCCCATGGGAACCGGTGAGCTGGAATTTTCCTCCTAGACAATGAGCCACTTGACTACACAATTCTTCCGCCACTCTATTCACAGCCAAGGTCCTTGTTCCTGGAAAAAGAGAGAAAGACTGAAAGCTTTTGCTTCCAGGGCCCTGACCCTCAGCTGATGAGGAGCCCCATAGCCCCAATTAATGTTCCTTCTTTGAATTAGAGCCCTGTCTCCACAAGGTCTCTTCTATATCAGTTTCTCATTCAGCTTCATAAACATTTAAAATTACTTTTATAGAAGCAATTATATAATATATGCCTGCATTAAAAAGTATCCATTAGCAGATGTATAACACAGAAAGAGACCCATGAGACCCTGGCTCTGTCTCGGTCCCTCATCATTTAGAGCAGGTTCCTCTCTGTAAGCTGATGTGATGTTCACAATAAAGCTAGGCAACAAGCCAAGGGAAGACCCAAATGTGAAAGCTAAGGCTCAGAGCCATGTCGAAGGTCACATTGGGAGGCTCATTCCTGCCAGTCTGGTGTCTTTGCTACTGCCTTCCTCAGGGAGATTTGGAGTCCAGTTTCTGGATGCAGAGGGGCTAGCAGGCTGAGAAGCCATTGGATCAGGTTGCCAGCTGCCCGCTCAGGGTAAGGGTCTTGGAATTCCCTGAGTAGGCTCCTCCTTGGAGGGAGCTTTAGAGGCTTCTTCTGGGCTGTGATCAGTTCCCACAGCTCAGAATACCACTAGCCATGACTGCTTTGGAGCCTGATGAAGGAGCCTCGGCCTGGGGCAGGGGGCTGGGCCTTCTCAGGATCCAGCAGGGACTCCGGGACATCATAGAAACCAGACTATCTCCCTGTGGTCCCCTCCAACTGGCTCAGCTCCTGCCCTTCTCTCTGGACACCTTATGGCCTGTGTGTCTGCTCTTTCCAATGGCTTCTTTCCACCTGACAGGGTTGGGGCAGTTCCAGTCTCTTTCTGGTTTAGGGTTTTGTGGGTAATCACTGCAAGGAACTAGAAAGTCACAAACACGGGGAAGTAACAAAGCTTCTGGAAAATCACAGAATTCTCAAGAGTGGTTGTTCCCCTTCTGAAGGGACAAGATGGCAACTTCCATATCTGAAAATTTTTCTTCTCCGTTACTGATCTTCTTGAAGCATACTATGACCTTGTCTCTGTTTGCTCAGACACCTTCGACGGCTCCCCAAGGCCCAACAAAGTCCAGACATCCTCGTGTGGTCGTGAAGGTCCTTCTAACCTGGCTTCAGCATCTCTCGCCTCTCCCATGTCTGTGCTCCAAGGCCTGTCTACCCCTGTGTGGGCCACAAGCTGTCCAACCTTCCAACAGCTCACAAGGGCCCCCTTCTCTCCACATCCTCATGAACGCTTGCTATCGCTTGTCTTTCTGATAGTAGCCATTCTAACAGCTGCGAGGTGATTTCTCATTGTGGTTTTGATTTGAGTTCCCTGATGATTAGTAATGTTGTGCATCTTTTCGTGGGCCTGTTGGTAATTTGCAAAAATATCCATTCCTCTGTCCGTGTTTTTTAATTGGATTATTTTGCTGTTGAGTTGAATGAGTTCCTTATATTTGGATATTAACTCCTTAGCAGATTCATATAATTTGCAAAGATTTTCTCCCACTTCATAAGTTGCCTATTCATCGTGTTGGCTGTTTCTTGTGCTGTGCAGAAGCCCTGCCTTTGCACCTCTCTGGGTGCTGCCCTCACCACCTAGGACACCCAGCCCTCTACTGACTGGAAGGAAAAGTCTCAGCCCAGCTCAAAGTCGCTTCCTCCAAGAAGCCTTCCTAACACACAGCTGGAAGTGGTTTCTTTGCCTGGTCCTTTGCTTGTGCCTCTGATGGGCCCTCATCAGTCCACTAATGTCCTATGTGCTCTCTCATCTCCAGGCCTTTATCATGCTGTCTCTCCTTCCTGGAAAATTCCCATTCCTCTCTGCATCCCTCCCCAGCTCCTTCTCAGCTTAGGCAGGCTCTTTCTTGTCCCTTCTGCAGTGCTCCCAGGATGGCTTGCAACTCCACTGCTGTCCTTGTTTGTCTTCACCACCTGGCTGTGAGCTCCAAAGGGGAGGGACTGTGCCTGCCATGCTCAGCACTGTTCCTAGGGCCAAGCAGAGAGTCGGTGCTTGATAAATATTTGTTGGATGCACTTCACCTTCCATTATTTTCTCACTGAATCTGAGTTAGTAACCCTTCCCTTGTTTTACAGACAGAAACAAACCTTAGAGGCCAGGACCTGGCTGTGGTCACACAGCTTTGAGTGGGGAATGTGATTCCCAGTCTGTCTGGCTCCAAAAACCAGGCCAGTCCCCCTCTACCCTTGACCTTTCTGAGAGCCCCAGCCATTGCTGAAGCAGGTAGTTAAACCCATCTGGGGTCTCAGTTCCTCAGTTCAAATCCGGCTCTGCCATGTGTCAGCTGTGTGACCCTGAGCAGAACACTTAACATCTCTGAGCCTGTTTTTCCTTATCTATAACATGAAATAATTAAAGCTATCCCCTTGGATGATTATGAGGATCAGATGAAACGACTTATACAGAGATTTTAGTCTGGAGATTCTCACAAAAGAAGTGTCTAATGAAAAGGGGACTCAAGACAGCCCCTCTTTGTGTAATTGCTTTATTGCAATTGTTAATGGCACCTCTTTTTGTCTCAAAGCTTCACATTTGGATGATAAATCAGAGCAACAAAGACTGATGTCAGTGTTATCACCTGCATTATAGTACCACTGCTTGGGACAGGGAGGGACCTGCAGGTCCTTTCACTCTCTGTTCGTTTGTTTATAGGCTTCCCTGATAGCTTCCTCAGCTGGTGAAGAATCTGCTTGCAATTTGGGAGGCCTGAGTTCGATCCCTAGATTGGGAAGATAACTTAGAGAAGGGAAAGGCTACCCACTCCAGTATTCTGGCCTGGAGAATTCCGTGGACTGTTATAGTCCATGGGGTCACAAAGAGTTGGACATGACTTAGTGACTTTCACTTCACTGCCTGAAATGCAGGAGACCCCAGTTTAATTCCTGGGTTGGGAAGATCCCCTGGAGAAGGGAAAGGCTACCCACTCCAGTATTCTGGCCTAGAGAATTCCATGGACTGTATAGGCCCAGAACAAGTCATAGCTGGTTTCTGAGAGTGGAGGACTCCTTTCACTCTCTGTTCGTTTGTTTATATGTTTACTCACTTATTTGTGCATCCAGCACTGACTGAGCTGCCACCACCTGCCAGGCGTGGGCCAAGAACAGAGGGTGTGAAGAAACCAGGAGAGGGGCAGGGCTGGCCTGGGAGCTGTGTTGGGGGTGGAGGGGATCAGTGAGCAGGACATTGCATCAATAACGTCCCCCACGGAGAATAGTCCTTCACTCAGAAGTGCTGTGACCTCAGGGGGCCAGTGTAAGGCAGACAAAAGGAGGAGGGGTGAGTACACACCAGACAAAAGAAGGATCACATTGGACAGTAAAAGAGCATGGTGAGTTCAGGAGGTGGGAACTCGGGCTTCAATCCTGCAGGGAGAGCGGGTGGAGAGAGCAGAGGAGCTAAGGCCAGGTGTGGGCAGGTAGCAGAGGCCACTGTAAGCCCTGCTAGAGCATGGACCTGACTTGCACCTCTGGGCTGGAATAGTAGATGGGAACAAATACCCTTGGTAGCCAAAGGCAGACACTAGAACTCTTTCTATCCTTAGTCCTGACAGGAGTCAAGTGTCCTGATGATAGTCCCTGTGGTCCTGGCTTTGGCCCCTCCTCTCCCAGGTGGGGAAACTGCCTACATGGACTGGGGCTGGGGTTGAGTGGTCAGGAGCGTGGGGGCTGTGCTCCCCTTGACATGGAGTCTAGAAGTACCAGGACCCCAGAGCCAGGCAGGGAGATGAGGAGAGACTCTCAGCACGTTCAAGAGTGTGACAGGCTCACACAGTTGCTTCAGGATTTCCTAACATGTGGGCTGACAGGCAAGTCCTTTGCAAAGTTCCTCTGCCACAGGAAGCAGTGACGTCAGTCTGGAATCCCTGTTCATCACCCTCCTAGCAGCATCACTGCAGCTTCCCCAGCCAGGGATCAGCCCTGCATCACCCCCACTGTGCGCTACAGTGAGCCCAGGGCACTTGCACCCACATTCATAGGTGGTCAGCACCCTCACAGTCAAGAAAGACCCAGGGTCACATTGTGCTTTGTGGTAGTCATTAGCAAAGTCTCTGCAGCCAGCTCGGTCACCTGCTGGCTCTGAGACCTGGGGCAAGTGCCAACCTTTCTGAGCTTTGCCCTCCTCATCTGCAAAATGAGGATAATTAATAGAACCAGCCTCCTGGTTGAGAGGATTAAATGAGATAAATATGCAAAGAGCCCAGCATGGTGCCTAGCATGTAAACAACACGTGAAAAATGTTAGGCCTCCAAATGCCATATTTCCAGGAGGGCAGAATGCCTTTCTACTTGTAGAGCTTTGGAACACAGGATTCTTTCACAGATTCATATATCCCTCAAACATCTAAAGTCAGTGGATTAGAATGTTCAGGTATACCACAGGCCCAGGAGGCAGAGTAAGTGATCTCTAACCAGCTGAGTGATCGCAAGAAAGTGACTACTTCTCTGAGTCTTGGGGTAAAAGCCACACCTACCTGTAAGCATGGACTGCAAGTGAGGAAAGAACTGAGATGGGGGCGAGCCCAGAAGGCTTGGGATGCACAGGAAGGACAGGGAGGCCCCTTCAAGATAGTCCAAGCTGTCGGATTTTCCAGGTGTATGGAAGTAATAGGAGAAGCAGCTGAGCAGCTTCGTCTGATCTCTGGGACAGGGACACTCTCTGCTGAGGCCACCCCTCAGGTTCACTGTTGACTTCCACTACCCACCTGGGCTAGACCCATCTCTTCTCCAACTCAACACCCTCCACCAGGGACGGGTCTCTGCCACCTCCAGTCAGGGACTCTGAGAATTGCATGGAAGCTGAGCACCCTACCCCAAGACCAGAGAGAAACTTCTCTAACATCTTAGAGTTTCTCAGGTTTCCACAATGCCATTCATGAGCTTCCAAGGGCAGTGGCCTCGGACATTAGTAAGCATCAGAATTCCCTAGAGAGTCTGTTCCCTGTGCAGGTTTCCCCCACTTCTAATTCTGCAGGCTTGGGATGGCCCTGGAGGCTGGCTCCCAGACTGTAGTTGGAGCTACTCTGTCTGCTGGCTCCCAGGAAGAACTGTGGCCTTTAGGATAAAGCCTAAGCTCCTGGCCATGTGGTCAGGGACTCTCTGCTCTTGGACGTCCCCCCTTCCTACCTCTACTCTGCACCCCTCCTTTGGCCTGCCAAGGGGAACTGACTTTTTGTCCCCTCTGTCCTCATGCCAGTCAGTCTTCTGGATTTCTTTCCTGCCTGAATGACTCCTCCAAGGACCACCTCCAAAGTCACTGCTCATGAAGCCCTCAAAGACTCTCCATCCTGTCCCCTCATGACATCTGACTGTGCTCCTGTCACCATATAAAGGGGCTCCCTTCAACTTGGTGGGACGTGAAAATATTAGGGTCACATTGGTGACTCTGCATATTGTTGAAGATCTGATGAGGGTGAGGATGACCAGATATGCTGGGAGTCCAGGTCCGAGGAGGACCACCAAGGGACCGAAGTGCTAGACTTGGAGCATTCGGGGTCCCAGGGTAGGTCCCACTTTTCTGGAGGCCTGTCAAGCAACAGGGAACAGGGTACCTGGAGATCCTGAGTGCAGAACCAGGAGCAACAGGCGGTGCTCCAAGGAGACCGTTCTGTTTCCCGATAGGAATCGCATGCTGCAGCTTTCTAATGACTAGAGGCGCACAGATGACCTGTCAGGAATGCTATGAGTATGAGTGGGGTAACTTGAAAGCAGGGAGCAGGAGTCTGGGTCTGAGACTCTGAGAATCTCGATTCCCGCTCCGACTCTTCCCTGAAGTCCCTGTGTCCTGAGATAAGTCACTTACCCTCTCTGACCCTTCTTTTTCTTATCTGGTGGAGATACTATGCAACACACTGTGTATGAGAAAATGGAAGTGAAAGTGCCTTGTAAACAATTAGTGGCTCAGCCTTCCTCAGCAAGGTACAAAACCCAGAAACCAGAAATGAAAACACCAACAAATTTGACAACAAACAA
The DNA here is from genome assembly GCA_007570785.1 of Antilocapra americana. Classification (NCBI taxonomy): domain Eukaryota; kingdom Metazoa; phylum Chordata; class Mammalia; order Artiodactyla; family Antilocapridae; genus Antilocapra; species Antilocapra americana. The sequence continues at coordinate 2,749,878 of ML661893.1, forward strand.
AGCTTCTGTGTAAACTTCTGTGTAAATAGAGAGCAAAATAGAAAGCTGAAAGAGATGTGGTGGACTGATAGAGAATATTTTCAACATATCTGATAATAGGGTTAATAGACATAATACAGAATATAATAGTGTCAACAAATCAATAAATGATAAGAAACAGGAAATGGATCAAGGATATGTGCAGAAGAAATCCCAAAAGCCAAAATACATGTCAAAAAAGTTCATTTCACAGCCATGAAAATGCAAATTAAAATCTCGATGAAATAACATTTTATTTTTCCTATCAGGTTGAGAACATTTTTAAAGATGAGTAATAGCCAACGTCAGCAAGAATGTAGTGAAGATGGGTTTCCCCACACGCTTTTGGTGGGAATGCACATTTATACAGCCTTTTTTGGAGGGCAATTGAATAGTACCTGCACATTTAACTGTATCTACTTTCAGACCCAGCAATCCTTCCTCTAGGGATGGATTCCGCTAAAGTGATGTCACACATACACAATGATTCACAGGCTCAGATGATCACTGCGATGGAGAACAATCAAGTAACTAATATGTCCATTGAGTAGAGGAATGGTACAAAATTATGGGACATTCACATCATGGATACAAGAAAGCAATTAAAAAACCAAGGAGGTAGGTATCTATGTTCCCTGCATATAAGTTAAATAAGCAGGGTGACAATATATAGCCTTGACATACTCCCTTCCCTATTTGGAACCAGTCCGTTGTTTCATGTCCATTTCTAAATGTTGCTTCTTGACCTGCATACAGATTTCTCAGGAGGCAGGTCAGGTGGTCTGGTATTCCCATCTCTTGAAGAATTTCCACAGTTTATTGTGATCCACACAGTCAAAGGCTTTGGCATAGTCAATAAGGCAGAAATAGATGTTTTTTTCTGGAATTCTCTTGTTTTTTTGATAATGCAGCAAATGTTGGCAATTTGATCTCTCGTTCCTCTGCCTTTTCTAAAACCAGCTTGAACATCTGGAAGTTCATGGTTCACGTACTGTTGAAGCCTGGCTTGGAGAATTTTGAGCATTCCTTTACTACTGTGTGAGATGAGTGCAATTGTGCGGTAGTTTGAACATTCTTTGGCATTGCCTTTCTTTGGGATTGGAGTGAAAACTGACCTTTACCAGTCCTGTGGCCACTGCTGAGTTTTCTAAATTTGCTGGCATGTTAAGTGCAGCACTTTCATAGCTTCATCTTTTAGGATTTGAAATAGCTCAATGGAGATGGGATTCCATCACCTCCACTAGCTTTGTTCATAGTGATGCTTCCTAAAGCCACTTGACTTCACATTCCAGGACGTCTGGCTCTAGGTGAGTGATCATACCATTGTGATTATCTGGGCTGTGAAGATCTTTTTTGTACAGTTCTTCTGTGTATTCTTGCCACCTCTTCTTAATATCTCCTCTTGGCTGCTCCAGCGCTGCACAGCCGCCGTGCGCTGCTCCAGGCTTGTAATTCTCTAAGTGTCTGTAGGATTGGTGGTAAGGTCCACTCTTTGATTCTTGACATTTGTAATTTGTGTCTTTTTTTTTCTTGGATATTTTATCCATTTTTTTTCAATAAAATAGCTTTTGGCTTTACTGAATTTTCTCCAACATTTTCTGGATTTCATTCATTTCTGTTGTTATCTTTCCTTCCTTATAGTAACTATGAATTTAAGTGTTCTTTCTCTAGTTTCTTATGTAGAAACTCAGATCACTGATTGTTTTTTCATTCCATTAAAACAATTTTCTAATTTCCCATGTGATTTCTTCTTTGACTCAAGGGTTGCTTGTAAGTGTGTTGTTCAATTTCCACATATTTCAATTTTCCAGTTATCTTCCTGTTAATGATTTCGAGTTTAAATTATTAGACTTGCACAAGAATTGTTCAATGTTTGTATAATTTAGATATTTAAACTTTGTATGCTTTTTAAATTTTTAATGGTTTTCATATAGATAAGGTATGGTACATCTAGGTGAATGTTCTATGTGTCTGTAAGAATGTGTATTGTGCTGTTAAATGGAGAATTCTATTAATATCAATTAGGTCAAGTTGGTGTATAGTTTGGATCAGGTTTTCTGTATTCTTATTGACTTCCTATTAATACTTGTATGGTCTATTAGTGAGAGAGAAGTGTCACCACAGATTTTGTGTCTCTTCCGGTTCTATCAGTTTTATTTCATGAATTTTGAATGTATGTTCTAAGGTGCATATACATTTACAATTATTGCCTGCTTGAATAATTTACTCTTCATTTGTGACATTCTTCAGTATTCCTAGAAATATACCTTGTTCTGAGATCTATTTGTCTGATGTTAATACAGCACTCCAGCTTTTTTTTTTTGGACTACTACTTACATGGAATATCTTTTTGCATTCTTCACTTTTATCCTACCCTTGTCTTTCTGTTTAAAGTGGTTTTCTTTTTTTAAATATTATTGATGTATAGTTGACTTACAATGTTGTCTTAGTTTCAGGTGTTCAGCAAAGTGATCCAGATATATGTGTGTATGCATACATATATATATTCTTTTTCAGATCCTTTTCATTATAGGTTATTATAAGATATTATGTGTAGTTCCCTGTGCTATACAGTTGGTCCTTTTTATCTGAATATTTTGTATATAGTAGCGGATTTATGTTAATCCAAAATTCCTAATTTATCCCCCCTTTCCCCTTTAGTAACCATATTTGCTTTCTGTATCTATGAATCTTTTATAATTAAAATGAACATTTTTAATTAAGTTCATTTAAATAACTTTTGTAGATTTTATATATAAGTGATATTATGTGGTATTTGTCTTTCTCTTTCTGACTTCACATAGAATGATAATCCCTAGGGCCATCCATGTTGCTGCCAATGATTTCGTTCTTTTTCATGGCTGAGTTACATATATACCTATAGATAGATATAAATAGGTGTGCATTCTTAATGAAACCAGTCCTGATCACCTTGTTGGAACAGGTGGGTAAAGGACAGACAAGGAAGCAGAAAACAGGAAAATTCACCCCAGAAGAACATCCCTGTGTCTATACAACTGGTCACATTTTGATTCTTCCTCACTGAGAATTTTAACCCTCTTTTGCATGAGCCAAACAAGCAGGGCATTAGCATCAAATGGCTTTTAAGTGTGTCTATATCCATAAAGGAAAGTTTGCCTTGAGGAACAGAGATTGTGGTGGTGCTAAGGCCACGTACCATGTGAGGTCTTGGACTGGATGTTTTCTCCTTGGAAATTTCCCAGATGCCAAGATGAGCTTGTTTTTGATGTCTGCTGGGGAGGTAAAATGTTGAGGTCATCTACCAGGAAGATTAAACCCCTACATGCTCAGAAAGGGAGGGAGGGCTTGGGTATTTCAACCTGTATGCTCCTGAAATCCCCTCTCAAAGTCAGCCCTGACTGAGTCTCAGACAGCCCCCTCCTCACTTTGGTTTCTTCAAGGGGATACAGCCACCTCCTTCACCTGCCTCCTCATGGGGGAAGTTTTCCAGTCAGTGAGACAGAGTCTGAACTCTCCTAGGGTCCCCCTGCAATGGGAAGGCTGCCCTCAGCACTTGGGGAAACTCTTAGGCGCCCCTGACCACACTGGCTACAGTCTCGGAACTGCCAGGATGGATTCCTGGGCAGCTGGGCAGCACCCACGACCTGTAGGTGAGTGGGCCCAGGTGCTGCCTATAAAGAAGCAAGTATGCTCAGAGCCTTGGATTGGCAAGTCCTGGGGCTTCCCTTCCCCTCCCATGACTGCAGGAGTTTTCCCAGGTGCAGCCAACTTTGCAGGGTCTCGCAGCATCATGATGGGCCCAATCCATAAATGCTGGGGAGAAGCAGCAGGCATTTGGTGAAGATGGTTGTTGCAGGCTCTTTTGTGGTTTTGCTGGCCAAGAAGTAAATCATCTTGAGCACCACAGTGGAGGAAACCCGGTCAGCCAATTGCAGAGCCCAGTCTCTCTAAGGGCTTGCTTTTCTTCTGTGGATAAACTCCTGGCTGTTCTATATCATCTCAAGAGTAGGTACTTACAGGACTCTGCTTGGAGCTGAGGTGCTGATGCAGCGGGAGTTGGGGTTCTGTGGGTGGGTCGGGGGTCAGTTCAGGGGAGGGAGATAAGCCCACAGTGCAGCCCTGGCTGGCAGTTGGAGAGCACCAGAGGCTGGGGCTGGGGCAGCATCAAGCGGCAGTCACAGAGTCCCTAGTGGCTGTGCCAAGTGCTTGGAGTGACTGGCAGAAGAGGGGAGTAGGCAGAAGGGAGGAAACTTTGCAAGTATGACCTAACTGAATACTCAAATTGGGAAAAAGAAATGGAGGAAGCAAGATGAAGGGCAGAGGGAAGGCTCCTGCATACAAAGGGGGTAACTCTTCACCCTCTACCCCTTTCCCTCCCTTTGGTTGTATGATTTTCTTCTGTTGTTAAGAACACCTGGAAGCAGTGCCTCCTTCAGAGCTGGCTGGGGACTCAGCCCATCCACTTCTTGGGGTACATGCCTCTCCTCCCTGGCATCCCTTCCCCCTCCCAAGTGCCCGCTGTTCAGTGGTATATATTTCTTCTCCCAGACGCGGGGCACATGCCCCAAGGGACAGGATCCTCTCCTTAGTCTTAGCTCCTGGAGCTCTTCATAAGGAGCAGGAGGAGGGGGAGGCACAGGAAATGGGAACTGAGTTGAAGCAGGGGCTGCAACTGGGCTGGGTGAGGGTGCTGCTGGCGCCCCAGCCTTCTGTGGTGACCTTCCTGGGGTTCCAGCTGCTGCTCCCAGGCAAAAGTATGGTCTCCCCACCCTGCTTGTGGGCCCCGTGGTGTGTGGCTGTGTCTGTGTATTCTACACAAAGGTACTTGCCCTTTCCCTTTATAAACTACATTTGATGTGGATTAAACCAGTATAAGGGCTTCCCCCATGGCTTCCTGCAATGCAGGACCTGTAGATGACTTGGATTCGATCCCTGGTTTGGGAAGATATCTTGGAGGAGAGCATGACAACCCACTCTAGTATTCTTGCCTGGAGAATCCCATTGACAGAGGAGCCTGGAGGGCTACAGTCCAGGGGGTCAAAAGAGTCAGACATGATTGAAGCAACTTAGCACACACCCAGTTTGTCCCAGGGCCTACTGTGCCTCAGGCAAGGCAACATCCTTTAAGACAAGTTTCCTCAGGTCTAGAAGATCAAGATCCATTCAGGGTGTTTGTTGCCCTCCCCACTTTTCTACCTTTGAGCTATAAAATTGAAGGAAAAAACACACTTAAAGGGCAGCTTTCTCTGTATGCCTGTATATTCCCTTTTGGGGAAGAAATCTACTAAGAGAATTAAATGATTTTCTACTTTTCAGGAGAAAGTAGGCAATAAAGAATGCCCAGACCCATGCTATATCCTGTACACTGTGCTGTTAGAATCATGAGACAAGCCTCAACCAGAAGTCCCTGAACAAATTCTACAAAAGGTAAGAGTGGATGTATGGGCTGACAGGAGGCCAGGAAGGGCCAAGAGGGCTGACCCAGGAGAAGTTAAACTCTGCAGATGCCAAGGCTCCAAATGTAAAGCGATATCTTTTGATTTGGTATGGGAAGGAAAATAGAAAGCCTCTGATAATCTTTCTTAAATGCCTGTTAGTATGACCCTGTGAATCCCCATAGAACACTCCAATTCTACGGATGCAAAAACCTGGAGCCAGAAATTATTGTTTAGTACAGGATTTGAAACTGTAGGTGATGTGTATCTGGTTCTGTCAAATCCTTACACTTGCTTACAACTTGATCTGGAAACTTTTGCTGGATTATATTCCTGTCCTTGTTGAATTATAGGAGATATATCTACACAGATAGATACATTCTAGATGCTTAACACTTGTATATATTTTGCAAATGATTTCTGCCATGTTATGTTTTCATTCTCTTGATGGTATTCTTTGCACCAAAATGTTTAATTTTTGATGAAGTCTGATTCATTTTTTGGTTGCCTGTGGTTTTGATTGCATAGCTATGAAATCACTTAGTCACATGCTTTCTTCTAAGAAATCTATAGTTTTGCCTCTTATAGTCAGGCCTTCAATCCATTTTGAGTTAATTTTTGTGTATGGTATGACATAAGGGTCTGACTTCATTTTTTTGTATGTGGATATCCAGTTCTCTTAACACGGTTTGTTGAAAAGACTGTTTTTCCCTACTGAATGGTCTTGACATCCTTGTTAATAATCAGCTGGCTGTAGATGTGAAAGAGTTTTTTTTTTTTTCCTGAATTACAAAGTTTATTCTATTGATCTCTGAATCTGTTCTTATGCCAGTACCACACTGTTTTCATTTCATTAGCTTTGTCGTAAGTTGTAAAATTTAAAATTGTGACTCCAATTTCATTTTTATTTGTTATGTTTTCAAGATTGATTTGGCTATTCATCATCCTTTGAGATTTCATATGAATTTGAGAATCATCTTTTCCACTTCTGTAATAAAGGACACCGGGGTTTTGATACTGAATTGATTGATCACTTGGCGGTATTGTCGTCTTAACAGTATTAAATCTTCCATTATATAAACCCAGATGTCTTTAAATTCATTCAGTGTTCTTAATTTCTTTCAGCAGTATTATGTGGTTTTCAGTGTTTTTGTCTTGCATCTCTTTGGTTGAATTGGTTCCTAAATATGTTACTCATTTTGATACTACTGAAAAACAATTATTCTTAAATTTTTCTTTTCAGGTTGTTCACTGCTTGTGTGTAGAAATACACTTGAGTTTTGTATGTTGATCTTGTATCCTGTGACTTTGCTGAATCTGTTTATTAGCTCTAATATATTTTGCAGGATAGTAGATTCTTTAGGGTTTTTCTATATATAGGATTATGTCATCTGTGAATAGGGAAAGGTTTGCTTCTTCCTTTTAATTTGGGCTCCTTTCATTTATTTTTCATGATTGCTCTATACAGTGTTGAATAGAAGAGGTATGAGCCGGTGTCCTTGCCTTGTTCCTGATGTAAGGGTGTGGTGGGGGAGGGAGTTTTCATTCTTTTATCATTGAATTAGCTGTGTGTGTGTTTTTTTTAAATATATGCCTTAATTATGTGGAGGGCATATATAATTCATATATATTGATTTTAATTCCTAGACTTTTGGATGTTTTATTATGAAAGCATGCTAGATTTGTTAAGGGCTTTTTTTCTGCATCAGTTGAGTTAATCATGTGAGAGTCTGTTCTGTTGATGTGGCGTGATCAATTGATTTTCATGTGTTGAACCATCTTTTCTTAGATAAAGCCCACTTGGTCATAGCGTGGCTCTTTATTTTAATATGCTGTCATCATTTTAATATGCTGTCAAATTTGGTTTGCTAGTGTTTTGCTGAGTACATTTGCATCTCTTTTTCTAAGGTATATTGGTCTGTAGTTTTCTTGTGATGTCCTTGTCTAATGTTGGTATGGAGATAATGCTGTCTTCCTAGAATGAGTTGAGAAGTGTTCCCTCATCTTCAATTTTTTTTCAAATGAGTTCAAGAAGGATCCAGGTTAATTCCTTAAATGTTGGATAGAACTCACCAGTGAAACCATCTGGTCCTGGACTTGTCCTTGTTGGTAGGTTTTTGATGATTGATTCAATCTCTTTGCTAGTATGGTTCTGGTCAGAATTTCTAGTTCTTAATCAGTTTCGGTTGGTATCCATGATTATGAAAGGCACAGAGCACTTTGCTAAAACATTAAGATTGGGTGAGTGAGTGACAGTCACTTAGGCATGTCCACCTCTTTGCAACCCCATAGACTGTAGCCTGCCAGGCTCCTTTGTCCATGGAATTCTCCAGGGAAGAATACTGGAGTGCCGTTTCCTTCTCCAGGGGATCTTCCTGACCCAGGGATCGAACGCAGGTCTCCTGCATTGCAGCCAGGTTGTAAAATGTGTGTATCTAGGTGGATGGAAAGAATGTCTGGGTAGACAGAAATAACAGGGCAAACAGCTTCCTCTGATCTCTGGGACAGGGACATATTCAGCTGCGGTGGCCTAGGCCACCCCTCAGAGGCACTGTGACCTCCAACTCTCTGACCAGCCAGATCTCTACCTCAACACCCTCCACCAGGTGTTGAGGTCCATGTCAGAGACTTTGAATTACATAGAGCTGAGCACCCTGTCCTGAGACCAGACACAAACTTCTCCGAAATCTTAGAGATTCTCGGGTTTCCTCAAGATCATCTGTAAGCCTTGGAGGGCAGTGGCTTCAGACATAAGTAAGCATCAGAATCTCCTAGAAAGCCTATTTCCTGTGCAGGTTCGTACTTTGGGTCTGGAATGTCCCTGATTGGCATTTCAACAGGTCCCCTTGTGCCTCAGAGGCTGGGGCTCCTGGACTGTATGTAGTTGGAGGTACCCTGTCTGTTGGCTCCCGGGAAGAACTGTGGCCTGTAGGATAAAGCCTAAGCTCCCGGCCATCTGGTCAGGGGCTCTTTGCTCTTGGACGTCCCCCCTTCCTACCTCTACTCTGCACCCCTCCTTTGGCCTGCCATGAGGAACTTGACTTTCTGTCCCCTCTGTCCTCATGCCAGTTAGTCTTCTGGATTTCCTTTCTGCCTGAATGACTCCTCCAAGGACCACCTCCAAAGTTCACTGTTCGGGAAGCCCTCAAAGACTCTCCATCCTGTCCCCTCATGACATCTGACTGTGCCCCTGTCACCACACGAAGGGGCTCCCTCCAACTGGGTGGGACGTGAAAATATTAGGGTCACATTGGTGACCCTGCATATTGTTGAAGATCTGACGAGGGTGAGGATGACCAGATGTGCTGGGAGACCAGGTCCCAGGAGGACCGCTAAGGGACCGAAGAGGTTTACCTGGAGACACGGTGCCTCTGGGGGCCCAGGGGCAGTCCCACATCCCTGGAGGCCTGTCAGAGCACAGGGAACAGAGGTATCTGGGGGTCCTGACAGATGGTTGTCACGACTGGTGGGTGCCCTGAGGGAAGCACGTGCTATAACTTTCTAACAATAGCCATGCAGGTGACCACCTACCAGGAATGCTGTGAGTGTGTGGGGAGTGGTATTAGCCCCCTGACCGTACCCTGGCCCTGAGACTTTGAGAATCCTAATTCCAGCTCTAAGTGTTCCCCAAAGTTGCTGTGTGACCTGAGATAAGTCACTTACCCTCTCTGACCCTTCTTTTTCTTATCTCTGGTGGAGATACTAAGTACCACACTGAGGCCCTGTGGCCCAGGGCTGCATGAGAAAATGGAAGTGAAAGTGCCCTGTAGACAATTAGTGGCTCAACCTTCCTCAGCAAGATACAAAACCCAGAAACCAGAAATGAAAACACCAACACACTTGACAACATAAAAAGTAAAACGCTGGTGTAAATTAGAGATAGCAGAAAAGAAAGTTGAAAGAGACATGGTAGACTGGTAGAGAATATTCAACTTATCTGATAATAAGGTTAATAGACATAATACAGGATATAAATAGTGTCAACAAATCAATAAAAGACAAGTAACAAATGGGAAAATAGGCCAAGAATATCTATAGAAAAAATCCAAACAACCAATATACATGTCAAAAATTTTTTTTTCTCGTTTCTCCATCAGTCTAGAAACACACATTAAAATCTCAATGAAATAACATTTTTCTATTGGATTGGGAACATTTTTAGAGATCAGTAATAGCCAACGTCAGCAAGAAAGTAGTAAAGCTGGTTTTTCCCATGCAGTGTTGGTGGGAATGCACATGTATACAGCCTTTTTTGGAGGGCAATTGGACACCACCTCCACATTGTACTGTACTTAACCCTGGGACCCAGCAATCCCACCTCTAGGAATGAATCCTGCTCAGGTAATGTCAACATGCACGGTGATTCAGGCACTCTGATCTTCACTGCAGCATTGTTTGGAGAAAAATCAAGTAACTAAAGTGTCCATCCAATAGAGGAAAGGTGAAAAAAATAAATATTCACATCATGAATATGATAAGGCAATTAAAAAAACAAGGAGGTAGGTCTCTAGATACTGACATGGAAAGACTTCTGAAATATATGGTTAAGGGATAAAACCTAAGCCCCCAGCCTAATAAATAGCATATGAGACTATTTTTTTTTAAACCACAAACTCTGGTTGAATGGATGGAAGAATGGATACATGGATGAGCATGCGGACACACAGACCAACATCAGGAAGGGTGTACCGTGTGCACGATTCAAACCAGTGGCTGTTGCTGGGAAAGAGGCTTGGGTGGGAGAAGGGTATGGGGGTGCTTCCATTCTGGGGAGAGTAGATCCTTCTTTGTGTGAGGCTATGTTACAGTGAGCGCTGTGGGAGCAAAGAGGACTATAGCACAGTGGTGGGAAGCGATTCCTGGCTCTGCTGCCCTCTGCCTGCTCCTGTAACTGCTGGTGGTTGACTAGCAGGTCTGCTAATTGCCTTTGCTGTTCATTTTCTAAATGCTCTCTTTTTTTCTTCCCTGCCTCTGCCTGGCAAAATCTAACGCTCCCCAGCCTTGGCCCTTATCCCAGCTCAATACATTATTGGTTAGCTTTTCTTATATCACATTGAAACAAACAAACCCCCATATCTCACAATAAAAATTTAAAAAAAAGAAAAACACCATGTCTTTCTCATCTACACCTTGTGCAGCTGATCTGGTGGCCTCAGTAGACCAGTAGGGATCACTCATGCATCTACAGGACAACTGGGGGTTCTGTTCTAGGCTAGGTTAGCAGAGACACGTTAGGTGGTGAAGCCTTGCTTTACATGTTTTTCTTCCTCCCGTTAGGAGCAACAGGCCAACTCAGTAATGTTAGAAGCATCTTCTTTTCTTTCCAGAGATTTGTCCATTTTATCTAACTTGTTGAAATTATGTGCCTAGGGTATTTCATAGCATTCCTTTTAGTGTCTGGAGGCACTGTAGCCCCTGGCATAGTGTAGGCCCTCCCCTCAGCTCCTGAGAAGCCATCTAGAGCAAATCTGTGTAGAGGGTCAGCTGCTGGGTTCCTATTCCCTTCTCTGGCTCTCCCAGCTCCGCAGTGCTCATATTAATTTTGAGAGACAAAACAGCTCCCGCATCAGATGTCTTTGGGGTGAGTAACCTTGCTAAAATGAACCTGTGCCTACACTGCCTAATAACCCCACATTATTGGTGAGAGTTCCAGCCCAAGGGAGACAATGTAGAAGGTTAAAGCCACTGACTTATGCAAATGATCCATCAGTTTCGAGTTCCAGACCCTAGGTTGGATCCCCGCCTTTGCATTGGTCCCCATCTGACTGTTTTCTTTGTTAGGAGTAGCTAATTCAGGTTGGTGTTTGGATGACTGTAGCAAATGGCATCCCACTCCAGTATTCTTGCCTAGAGAATCCTGTGGACGGAGGAGCCTGGTGGGCTGCTGTCCACAGGGTCGACAGAGTCGACACGACTGAAGCGGCTTAGCTTGCATGCATGCACTGGAGAAGGAAATGGCAACCCACTCCAGTATTCTTGCCTGGAGAATCCCAGGGACGGAGGAGCCTGGTGGGCTGCTGTCTATGGGATCGCGCGGAGTTGAACACAACTGAAGCAACTTAGCAGCAGCAGCAGCAAACTTTCTTAAACCTGATTTTAATGGGGATCCTCTGATTTCAGGGGATAAACCCACTGCTCCCTGGCTAAGCTTGCCTTACAGAGGTGTCGGGGGTTTACCTGTGTTTAATATAATTGCTGGGAAGTATTGATATAGGTGTGTATTCTTAACGAAACCAGCCCTGATCACCTTGTTCGGACAATCGGGTAAAGGAGAAATCAGGGAGCGGAAAACAGGAAAATTCACCCCCGAAGAACATCCCTGTGTCTGGCCTATAGGAAGTTTATACCACTGGGCACATTTTGAGTCTTCCTCACTGAGAATTTTAACCCTCTTTTGCATAAGCCAAACAAGCAGGGCGTTAGCATCAGATGGCTTTTAAGTGTGTCTATATCCATAAAGGAAAGTTTGCCTTGAGGAACAGAGATTGTGGTGGTGCTAAGGCCATGTGCCATGTGAGGTCTTGGACTGGATGTTTTCTCCTTGGAAATTTCCCAGATGCCAAGATGAGCTTGTTTTCGATGTCTGCTGGGGAGGTAAAATGTTGAGGTCATCTACCAGGAAGATTAAACCCCTACATGCTCAGAAAGGGAAGGAGGGCTTGGGTATTTCAACCTGTATGCTCCTGAAATCCCCTCTCAAAGTCAGCCCTGACTGAGTCTCAGACAGCCCCCTCCTCACTTTGGTTTCTTCAAGGGGATACAGCCACCTCCTTCACCTGCCTCCTCGTGGGGGAAGTTTCCAGGCAGTGAGACAGAGTCTGAACTCTCCTAGGCTCCCCTGCAATGGGAAGGCTGCCCTCAGCACTCGGGGAAACTCTTAGACGCCCCTGACCACACTGGCTACAGTCTCAGAACTGCCAAGACAGATTCCTTGGTGGCCAGGCAGCACCCAACATTTGAGGCTACAGCTCTGACAGCCTTCCTCTTTAAGAGAACCTTCAAATGCAAGCTGGGCATCTTTGAGACTGCCCACACTCCTCTGTGGCTTCTCCAGGGAATTCTTACAGCCAAGCTGGACTTGCCTGGTGGCAAAGATGGTAAAGCGTCTGCCTACAGTACAGGAGACCCAGGTTCAATCTCTGGGTCAAAAAGATCTCCTGGAGGAGGAAATGGCAACCCACTCCAGTATTCTTGCTTGGAAAATCCCATGGATGGAGGAGCCTGGTAGACTACAGTCCATGGGGTCACAAAGATTTGGACATGACTGAGCGACTTCAGTTTCACTTTCTTTTCACTACTATATTTGCTTGTTGCTTTGCAGAAAGCATGCTAGGAGATGGAACTGGATCTAAAATCCTCAAGTTCTTGCTTTCTCTGTCACACTTCTTGAGGCTGTCTGAGTTCCCTCTGCTTTTATGGAGGAGTGAGGGAAGGCCATTTCCTAGAGACTTGAAACCCACAGACTGTTCTCAGCTCTCAGATTTGAAACCTGGGATATTGACTCAGCCTTTGGCTTCCCAGATGGCTCAGAGGGTAAAGCATCTGCCTACAATGCTGGAGACCTGGGTTTGATCCCTGGGTCGGGAAGATCCTCTGGAGAAGGAAATGGCAACCCACTCCAGTACTCTTTCCTGGAAAAATCCCGTGGATGGAGGAGCCTGGGAGGCTACAGTCCATGGGGTTGCAAAGAGTCGGACACGACTGAGCAGCTTTGCTATGATTGCTTGTTTTCACACTCTCTGTATACGTGCATTCTCAGGCCAGCTAACCCCTCAGAAGCAGCACTGAGGAGAGCAGTTGAGGGCAAGTGGCACGCATGCCCAGATGCTGCCTATAAAGGAACAGAGTGCTCAGAGCCACAGGTGTATCAAGTCCTGGGGATTCCCTTTCCCTCCCGTGAACACGCAGGTTTCCCAGGTGCAGCCAACTTTGCAGCCTTGCAGACCTGCCTGCAGTCTCTGAGAACACCACTGGTTGAGATAAGGTCTAATCAGTAAAGACTGGAGAGAAGCGGCAGGCGTTTGACGAAGGTAGTTGTTCCAGGCTCTTCTGGGGTTTTGCTGGCTGAGGAGTAAACTCTTTTGAGCACTACAGAGGGAGGAAACCCAGTCAGCCAACTGTAGAGCCCAGCCTCGCTTAGCATTTAATTTTCTTCTGTGGATAAACTGTCCTTCCTTTATCAGCTCAAGAGCAGGTAGGTAACAGGCCTAAGAGCTGAAGCGTTGATGCCCAGAGGGTGAGGTGGGGGTGGGGGTGGGGGAGTGAGAAGGAGGCGAGCTTGGGGGAGGGGGATCAGCCCACCACAGCCCTGGCTGGCAGCCAGAGCACCAGAAGCTAGGGCTGAGGCAGCACCAGGTGGGACCCCAGGGTCCCTCTAGAGCAGCTCCCAGTGGATGCGCTGAGAGCTTGGAGGGAATGTCAGAGCAGGGGAGTAGGTGGAAGGGAAGAAACTGAAAACTCAGACTGGGAAAAAGAAATGGAGGAAGCAAGATGAAGGGCAGAGGGAAGGCGCCTGCATACAGAGGGGATGACTCTTCGCCCTCTACCCCTTTCCCTCCCTTTGGTTGTATGATTTTCTTCTGTTGTTAAGAACACCTGGAAGCAGTGCCTCCTTCAGAGCTGGCTGGGGGCTCAGCCCATCCACTTCTTGGGGTACATGCCTCTCCTTCTCCCTGGCGTCCCTTCCCCCTCCCACGTACCCGCTGTTCAGTGGTCCCAGACGCGGGGCACATGCCCCAAGGGACAGGATCCTCTCCTTAGTCTTAGCTCCTGGAGCTCTTCGTAAGGAGCAGGAGGATGGGGAGGCACAGGAAATGGGAACTGAGTTGAAGCAGGGGCTGCAACTGGGCTGGGTGAGGGTGCTGCTGGCGCCCCAGCCTTCTGTGGTGACCTTCCTGGGGTTCCAGCTGCTGCTCCCAGGCAAAAGTATGGTCTCCCTACCCTGCTTGGTGTCGCTGTGTTTGTGTGTTCTACACAAAGGTTCTGTCCTTTCCCTTTGTAAACTACATTCCATGTGGATTAAACCAATATAAACAGAGTAGATAGATACAAGGTTTGAACAAGACTGGTTTTTCTAAGTTGTTTTGCAAAATAAATTTGAAGAAGCTATGTAAAATTATATCTTATACCCTATTTGCCCCAGGGCCTACTGTGCCTCAGGCAAGGTAACATCCATTGAGATAAGTTCTTGCTGGTCTAGAAGATCTAGGTCCACCCAGGGTGTGTGTTTGTGTGCCCTTCTCAGTTTCTACCTCTGATCTACATAACTGAGGGGAAAAAATCCACACTTAAAGGGTAGCTCTGTCTATATGCCTGAATGTTCCCTTTTGAGAAAGAAATCTACTAAGAGAATTAAATGATTTTCTAACTGGAGAAAGTAGGCAATAAAGAACTCCCAGACCCATGCTATGCCTTTTACACTGTGCTGTTAGAAACAGGAGACAAGCCTCAACCAGAAGTCCCTGAACAAATTCTACAGAAGGTAAGAGTGGATGTATGGGCTGACAGGAGGCCAGGAAGGGCCAAGAGGGCTGACCCAGGAGAAGTTAAACTCTGCAGATGCCAAGGCTCCAAATGTAAAGTGATACCTTTTGATTTGTCGTGGGAAGGAAGATACAAAGCCTCTGATAACCACCTTTCTTAACTGCCTGTTAATATGACCCTGGAATCCCCGTAGAACACTCCAATTCTACGGATACAAAAGCCTGGAGCCAGAAATTATTGTTTTGTACAGTATTTGAGAGTCATTAACACAATCATAGAGGATGTGTATCTGGTTCTGCCAAATCCTTACATTTTGCTTACAACTGGAGACTTCTGTTGGTTTATAGTTCTGTTCTTTTGTGATTAATGGAGAGAGAGATAGATATATTCTAAATACTTAGCCCTTATGTATATGGTTTGCAGATGTTTACTGCCATATTGTGTGTTTACTTTCTTGGTGGAATTCTTCATACCGAAGTGTTTAATTTTGATGAAATCCAATTCCTTTTTTGGTTGCTTGTGTTTTTGATGACATAGCTGTGAAATCATTTACAAGTCCAGGTCATATGCTTTCTTCCAGGAGTTTTATAGTTTTACCCTTTATATTTAGGTCTTCGATCAATTTGAGTCAATTTTTGTTTATGTTATAAAATATGAGTCTGACTTCATTCTTTCGTATGTGGATATTTAGTTGTCATAAAAGCATTTGATGAAAGGCCTTTTTTCTCTAAGTCTGGGCATTTTGTTGAAAATCACTTGACTGTAGAAGTGAAGGTTTCTTTGTGAACTCTCAAGTTAATTCTGTTGACCTCTGAATCTATTAGGCCAATACCACTCTGTTTTCATTTCTTTAGCTCTGTAGTAAGTTGTGAAATTGAGAAATGTGACTCCAGTTTCCTTTTTCTGTTTAGCTTTTTTCCCAAGACTGATTTGGATATTCAGTATCTCTTGAAATTTCATATGAATTTGAGAGTCATCTTTTCCATTTCTATCATAAGGGCCATTGGGGTTTTAATAGAGAATGAATTTGTAGTTCACCTTGGGGGTATTGTCATCTTAACAGTTATTAAATCTTCCAGTCTGTGGGCACAATGTCTTTAAATGTATTTAGTCTCCTTAAATACTTTAACAGTATGTTGTGATTTTCAGTGTTTACATCAGAATCTCTTTAGTTGAATTGGTTCTGAAATATTTTATTCATTTTAATGCTATGGTAAATACAAAATTATTTTAACATTTTTCTTTTTAGATTGTTCGCTGCTCATGTATAAAAATACACTTGAGTTTTGTATGTTGATCTTGTATCCTGTGACTCTGCTGAATGTATTTATTAGCTCTAATATATTTTGGGGGTCTTTTAGAAATTTTTTGTGTATTGGATTATGTCATTTGTGAATAGGGAAAGTTTTACTTCTTCCTTGCAGTTTAGGTGCTTTTTATTCCTTTTTCTTCATGATTTCTCTGACTAGAACCTCCAGTACAATATTGTAGAAGCTGTGAGAGCAAGCATCATTGTATTGTTCCTGACGTAAGGGTGTAATAAGGGAAGGAGTTTTCATTTTATCATTGAGTTAGCTGTGAGTTTTTTATATATGCCCTTACTTATGTGGAGGATGTTCATTTTAATTCCTAGCCTTTTGGATATTTTATTATGAAAGGATGCTAGATTTGTTAAGGGCTTTTTCGGCATCAATTGAGTTAATCATGTGAGATTCTATTGTTCTGTTGGTGTGATGTGGTCAGTTGATTTTCATGGGTTGAACCATCTTTGCACTTCTGAGGAAAAGGCCACTTGGTCATGGTGTATAATCATTTTAATGTGCTCTCATATTTGGTTTGTTAATGTTTTGTTGAGTGTGTTTGCATCTCAGTTTCTAAGAGATATTGTTCTATAGTTTTCTTTTCTTGTGATGTCTTTGTCTGATGTTTTTATTGAGATAATGCTGGCTTCTAAGAATGAGTTGAGAAATATCCTCTCATCTTCTATTTTTTGAATGAATTCAAGATGGATCTGGGTTAATTCCTTAAATGTTTGATAGAACTCACCAGTGAAACTATCTGTTCCCGGGCTTTTCTTTGTTGGGAACTTTTTTATGATTGATTTCATCTCTTTGTTAGTTATGGTTCTGGTCAGAGGTTTTAATTCTTAATCAATTTTGGTTCATACTCATGATTATAAAATGTTCAAAACACTTAGCTGAAACATAAAGATAAGGGTTATAAAATTTGTATATCTAAGGAGATGGAAAGAATGTCCAGATAGACAGAAAATATCAGGGTAAAGAGCTTCCTCTGATCTCTGGGACAGGGACAAGTTCTGCTGAGATGGCTGAGGCTACCCCATGGGACCACTGTGACCTCCACCCCACTGACTAGCCACATCCCTTCTCCACCTCAACACCCTTCACCAGGGAGGAGTCCCTGCCAACCCAGGTCAGTGTCTTTGAATTACATGGAGCTGAGCGCTCTGTCCTGAGACCAGACACAAATCTTTCCTACATCTTAAGAGATTCTCAGATTTCCTCAAGACTATCTGAAAGCCTATCAGTGGCCTCAGACATAAGTAAGCATCCACATTCCCTAGAGAGCCTGTCTCTTGTGCAGGCTCCAAATTTGGGCCTGGGATGGCCCTGATCTGCATTTCAACAGGTCCCCCTGTGACCCAGAGGCTGGGACTCCTGGACTGTATTTGGAGGTTCCCGCCTCTGCCAGCTCCACGAGCAACTCTGACTGGTAGGATAAAGCATTAGCTTCCAGCCATGTGGTCAGAAACCTTTTGCAGTTGGACGTTGCCGGTTCCTCCCTCTCCCCCTTTCCTCTAGCCAGCCACGGAGAGCTCTGACTTTTCACCCTGGAAGGCATCTGATTGTGCCCCTGTCACCACATGAAGGGTCTCGCTCCAACCAGGTGGACTTGAGGAATGGTTAATGTCAGATTGCTGCCCCTGCATGCTGTTGAAGATCTGATGATGTTGAGGATGACCAGATGTGCTGGGAGACCAGGTCCCAGAAGGACTGCCAAGGGGCTATTCCACAGCACTGGAGGCCTGTCAGGGGACAGGGAACAGAGGTTCCGAGGGTCCTGAGTGCAGTGACTGGTGTGTGCCCCAGGGAGGCAGATCTGTTCCCCGTTAGTGAAGCATGGGCTACGACTTTCTAACAAAAGGCACACAGGTGACCTGCTAGGAAAACTGTGAGGGTGTAGGGGGTGATATTGACAATTGACCTGGGCAGCTGGTAGAGATAATCTGGGCCAGACCCCTGAGAACCCCAATTCTGGTTTCAGGTCTTCCCAATGTCACTGTGTGACCTAAGTCACTTACCCTCTCTGACCCTTCTTTTTCTTATCTCTGGTGGAGACCGTATGCACTTCACTGAGTTCCTGTGGCCCAGGCCTGCATGACAAAACAGAAATGAAAGTGTCCTGTAGACAATAATGGCTCAGCCTTTCTCAACAAGATATAAAACCCAGAAACCAGAAATGAAAGGATCAACAAATTTGACAACATATAAAGTAGAACTTTTGTGTAAATAGTGATAGCAAAAAAGAAAGTTCAGTGAGATGTCATATAGGTTGGTCAATAATATTTTCTTAGTTTTTTTAATATTTATTTTTAATTGATTGATGATTGCTTTGCAATATTGGTTTGAGTTCTGTCATACATCAACATGAATTAACCATAAGTGTCCATACATCCCCTCCCTCTTGAATCTCCCTTCCACCTCTAGCATATTCCCACCCCTCTAGGTTATTACAGAACCCCAGTTTGAGTTCCCTGAGTCATACAATAAATTCCCATTGGATATCTATTTAAGTATGTTAGTGTATATGCATCCATGATACTCTCTCCATTCATCTCACCCTCTTCCTCTTCTCCCCCACCCTTGTCCATAAGTCTGTTCTCTATGTCTGCATCTCCACTGCTACTCTGTGAACAGGTTCACCAGTACCATTTTTTAGACTATATATATATATGTGTTAATATACAGTATTTTTCATTTTCTGACTTCACTCCGTGGAATAGGCTCTAGGTTCATCCACCTCATTAAAGCTGACTCAAAAGCATTCTTTTTTTATGACTGAGTAGTATTTCATTATATACATGTACCACAGCTTCTTTATCCATTCATCTGCTGATGGACATATAGGTTGCTTCCATGTCTTGGCTATTGTAAATAGTGCTGCAGTGAACACTGGGGTTCATGTATCTTTTTCAGTTCATGTCTGACAGCGTTAATAGACGTAATTCAAAATATAAATAGAACTGACAAATCAGTAAAAGACAAGCAACAGATGGGAAAATGGATGAAGGATATTTATAGAAGAAATCCATATAGCCAATGTACATGTCAAAAAAATTTTTTTCTCATTTCACCATCAACCTCAAAAATGCACATTAAAACATCAATGAAATAACATTTTTCTATCAGACTGGGAACATTTTTTAAAGATCAGTAATAGCCAACGTCAGCAAGAAAGTAGTAAAGCTGGGTTTCCCCACACACTGTTGGCGGGAATGCACATTTACACAGCCTTTTTTGGAGGGCAGTTGAACACTACCTCCGCATTTTATCCTAGGACCCAGCAGTTCTGCCTCTAAGGATGGATGCTGCTCAGCTGATATCACATGCACGGTGATTCAGGCACTCTGATATTCACGGCAGCATTGTTTGGAGAAAAATTAGGTAACTAAAGTGTCCATTCAGTAGAGGAATGGTGAAAAAAACTACAAAATATTCATCCCATGAGTACAATACAGCAATTTAAAAAACAGGGAAGTATAGATCTTTACGTACAGACATGGAAAGACTTCTGAGATGTGTGAATAAGTGGTAAAACCCAAGCCTCCAGCCTAATAAATAGCATATGAGAATATTTTTTTTAAAACCACAAACTCTGGTTGAATGGATGGATGAATGGACACATGGATGAGCATGCGGACACACAGACCAACATCAGGAAGGGTGTACCGTGTGCACGATTCAAACCAGTGGCTGTTGCTGGGAAAGAGGCTTGGGTGGGAGAAGGGTGTGGGGGTGCTTCCATTCTGGGGAGAGTAGATGCCTCTTTATGTGAGGCTATGTTACAATGAGCGCTGTGGGAGCAAAGAGGACTATAGCACAGTGGTGGGAAGCGATTCCTGGCTCTGCTGCCCTCTGCCTGCTCCTGTAACTGCTGGTGGTTGACTAGCAGGTCTGCTCATTGCCTTTGCTGTTCATTTCTTTCTAAATGCCCTTTCTTTCTTTCCTTTCTTTGCCTGGCAAAACCCAACCCTCCCCAGGCTTGGCATTTATCCCAGCTCAGTATGTTATTAGCTTTTCTTGCACAGCATTCAAACAAACAGTACCCCACAAATCCATAATACTAATAACAATACAGTTATTTCTCTCTCATCTGCACCTTGTGCAGCTGATCTGTGGTTTTAGTAGGGGTCACTGATGCATCTACAGGACAGCTGGGGTTTTGCTCCAGACTGGGCTTAGCAGAGACACCTTAGGTGGTACAGCCCTGCTTTACGTGGTTTATTCCTCCCCTAAGAAGCAACCAGTCAGCTCAGTGATGCTAGAAGCATCTTCTTGTCTTGCCAGAGATTTGTCCATTTTATATAGCTTTTTGAAATTGTGTGCCTAGAGTGCATTATAGTATTCCCTTATTATTCCTTTAGTGTTGGTGGGGTTGATGGTGATGACCACTCTTTGATTCTTAACATTTGTAATTTGTATCTTTCTTGGTTTTTTTTTTCTTGGCTACTTTATCAGTTTGTTTCAATGAAACAGCTTTGACTTTACTGATCTTTAACATTTTCTGAATTTCATTCATTTCTGTTGTTATCCTCTTTCCTTACAGTTACTATGAATTTAATGTGTTCTTTCTCTAGTTTCTAGGTTCTTAAACTAGAAGCTCAGATCATAATTATTTTCTCATTTCATTAAAAATAATTTCTAATTTCCCATGTGGTGATTTCTTCTTTGACTCATGGGTTGCTTATAAGTGTGTTGTTCAGTTTCCACATATTTCAATTTTCCAGTTGTCTTCCTGTTAATGATTTCAAGTTTAATTATGTTATTGTGCAATAAATACTTTGTATGGTTTAGACATTTAAACTTTGTATGCTTTAAAAATTTTTTTAATGGTTTTTCATATAGATAAGGTATGATACATCTAGGTGAATGTTCCATGTGTCTCTAAAATGTGTATTCTGCTATTAAGTGGAGAATTCTAGTAATATCAATTTGGTCAAGTTGTTGTATAGTTTGGGTCTGGTTTTCTGTATTCTTACCAACTTTCTACTTATACTGCTTGTTATTGGGACAGAATGGTCACCACAGATTTTTTTGTCTCTTCTTTCAATTCTATCGGTTTTGTTTCATGTATTTTGAATGTTTTAAAGTGTGCATACATTTAGACTTACTGTCTGCTTGGATAATTGACTTTTTTGTCATTATGTGATATCCTTCAGTATCCCCAGAAATATTCTTTGTTCTGATGTCTACTTTTTCTTATACTAATTCAGTACTCTAGCTTTTTTTTCTTTGACTACTGTTTACATGAAATATGTTTTTCCATTTTTTACTTTTATCCTGGTGGTGGTATAGTCACTAAATTGTGTCCGACTCTTGTGACCTTATGGAATGTAGCCTGCCAGGCTTTTCTGACCATGGGATTCTCCAGGCAAGAATACGGGAGTGGATTGCCATTTCCTTCTCCAGGGGATCTTCCTGACCCAGGAATCGAACTTAGGTCTCCTGCATTGCAGGAAGATTCTTTACTGACTGAGCTATAAGGGAAGCCTCAAAATGGAAGTTTTAGGTGTTGGCTATGAATTCAGCCTTCTCCTAACACTTTTATCCTACCTATGTCTTTATATTTAAAGTGGCTTTCTTTTTAAAATTATTATTGATGTATAGTTGATTTAAAATTTGTTAGTTTCAGATGTACAGCAAAGTGATTCAGATATATGTGTGTGTATATATATATTTTTTCATACTCTTTTCCATTATAGGATATAAAGATATTAAATGTAGTTCCTGTGCTATAAAGTAGATCCTTTTTGTTTATATATTTTGCATAGTGTGCTTGTTAATCCCAAACTCATAATTTATGTCCCTTCTTCCCCCTTTGGTAACCATAAGTTTGTTATCTATGACTCTGATTCTGTTTATCTTTTGTAAATAAGTTCATTTATTTAATTTTTGTAGCTTTTGCATATAAGTGATATCATGTGGTATTTGTCTCTGTCTGACTAGACTTACTATGGTAATCTCTAGGTCCACCCAGGTTGCTGCCAATGGGATTATTTTGTTCTTTTTTATGGCTGAGTTATATATTCAAACACACACACACATATACAAGTATGTATTTAATGAAACCAACCCTGATTACCTTGTTGGGACAAGCAGGTAAAGGAGAAACGTGGGTGCATAAAGCAGGAAAACTCTCTATCCTAGAAGAACATACTCTGGTTCTGGCCTAAAGGAAGTTTATATAACTGGACACATTTTAGTTTTTCCTTACTGAGAATTTTAACCCTCTTTGGCGTGTTTAGAGAAAAAGGGGGAAACTGAAATAGCACCTTGTTAAGCTGGTTTTGCCTCCATAAATATGTTGTTGATGAGTCAAATATTTATTTTATGGAGACAACACAGCTCTGCACATGTGCAAGATGGGAACCCATGCCTTCAGGGCAACCCCAGAACCAGTAGTATTTAGTCTGTGAAACTCAAAGAATAGAAATGTTGCCACCAGCGTGCTTTACAAAGTGAGAATCCTTCATAAGTAAAACCTGGTTTCCAACAGCATCACAAGTAGCTTAAACGGACTGTTCTGGGACTAGCCAATCAACTTCCAAGCTTGAAATTTCCCTGAACCCATTAACTGGAAGTGAGAAGTTGCTCAGTCCTGTCAGGCTCTTTGCGACCCCATGGACTATACAGTCCATGGAGTTCTCCAGGGTGGAATATCAGAGTGGGTAGCCTTTCCCTTCTGCAGGTGATCTTCCCAACCCAGGGATCGAACCCAGGTTTCCCGCATTGCGGGCGGATTCTTTACCAGCTGAGCCACAAGAGAAGCACAAGAATACTGGAGTGGATAGCCTATCCCTTCTCCAGAGGATCTTCCTGACCCAGGAATTGAAGCGGGGTCTCCTGCATTGCAGGTGGATTCTTTACCAACTGAGCTGTCAGAGAACCCCTTAAATTTCACCCTAAATCCTGCATGAAAAGAGATTTGAGAGCCTTATTTCTTATTTCCTTGCCAGCTGACCTCACAATAAAACTTTTGTATTCTCAAAAGCTAGTGCCATAATATTGGCTTCTTTGCATGTCTGGTATTGAGTCCTTGCTGGGTAACACCCAGGAGTAAATTTCTGGGTCATGTGGTAATTCTCTGTGTAACTTTTTGAAGAACTCACAAATTGATGACTGCGGCAGCTGCACCACTTTAAATTCTCATGAAGGTTGTATAAGGGTTCCAATTTTTCCACATCCTTGCTAACACTTGTTATTTTCTGATTTTTCTTTAAGTTGTGGGCAACTTAGTTGGTGTGAGGTAGTATCTCACTTAGTTTTGAATTTTCCTAATGACTAACGATATTAAACATCATTTCATGTATTTGTTGGTCATTTGTATATCTTCTTTGGAGAAATGTCTATTCAACTGTTTTGGTCACTTCTAAGTTGAGTTGTCTTTGTTGAATTACAGATGATATATCTAGAGGGAGATATTTTATAATGATACTTAACCCTTGTATAAGCGGTTTCCAAATATTTTCTGCCATTTTTGCATTGTCTTTTTACTCTCTTGATATTCTTTGCACCAAAATGTTTAATTTTGATGAAGTCCAATTTATCTTTGTGTGTGTGTGTGTGTGTCTTATGGTTTTAGGAACAAAACAATGAAAACATTTTCAGATCCAGGTCATGGATATTTACCCCCATGCTTTCTTCTAAGACTTTAATAATTTTAGTCATGTATTTACGCTTTGATTCATTGAGTTCGTTTTTGTATATGGAATGAAGTAAGGGTCTGACTTCGTTCTTTTGAATGTGGATATCCAGTTCTCTTAACACCATTTGTTGAAAAGGCTCTATTTTTCCCAATGATTGGTCTTGGCATCCCTGTTGATTATCAACTGGCCTTACATGTGAGGGCTTCTTTCTGAACTCTCACGTTTATTCTCTTGGTTTCTGAATCTATTCTTCTGCCATTACCACACTGTTTTTATTTCTTTCGCTTTGTAGTAAGTTGTGATATTGGGAAGTATGAATCCAGCTTTGTTATTTTCAAGGTTTATTGGCTATTTGGCATCTCTTGAAATTTCATATGAATTTGAGAATCAGATTTTCCTATTTACGCATTAAAGGCTATTGGGATTTTGATAGGGACAGTATTGAATCTATAGATCACTTCAGGGAGTACTGTCATTTTCATTTTGTGTCTGAGTGCTCACTTGCTAAGTTTTGTTCTACTCTTTGTGACCTCATGGACTGTAGCCTGCCAGGTTCCTCTGTCCATGGGATTTCCCAGGAAAGAATATTGGAGTGGGTTGCCGTGATCCAGGGACTGAACCCACATCTCCTGCATTGGCAGGTGGATTCTTTACCACTGAGCCACCTGGGAAGCCCATGTTAACAATATTAAATCTTCCAATCTATGAATACAAATATCTCCCCACTTATTGAGCCTTCTCCGTTTCTTTCAGAATGTGTTGTGTTTTTCAGTGTTTGTCTTATACCTCTTTGGTTGCCAAGTATTTTATTCATTTTGATGTTATTGCAAATACAGTTGTTTTACTGGATCCATTGCTAGCGTATATAAATGTGCTCAAGTTTTGTTTGTTGGTCTTGTATCCTGCAACTATGCTGAATACATTTATGAGCCCTAATAGATTGGGGAGGATTATAGATTCTTTAGAATTTTTCTGTGCATAGGATTATGTCATCTGTGACTGAGATGATTTTATTTCTTTAGAGCCAGTGTTCTTGCCTTGCTCCTGATGTTAAGAGGTGGGGGAGAGACCTTTCAGCCTTTTATCATTGAGTAAGCTGTCACTTTTTTGTATATGTCCTTAACTGTGTTGAGGATTTTTTTTTAAAATTTTAAAAGCCATTCCTAGTGAAAGATTTATTTTTTCAAACACTTGTATTGGGATATAGTTGATTTTCAATACTGTGTTAGTTCTGTTATATAGCAAAATGAATCAGTTATATATCTACATAAACCCACTCTTTTTTAGATTCTTTTCCCATATAGGTCATTATAGAGTATTGGATAGAGTTCCCTGTGCTATACAGTAGATTCTTATTAATGATCTACTTTACATATAGTAGTATATATATGTAAGTCCCAAATTCCCAATTAATCCCTATCTTCCCTTTCACCCTTGGTAACCACAGGTTTGTTTCCTACATCTCTGACTCTATTTCTGTTTTGTAAATTAGTTCATTTGTACCATTTTTTAGATTGCATGTATAAGAGATATCATATGATATTTGTCTTTCTCTGTCCTACCTCACTCAGTATGACAATCTCTAGGACCATCCATGTTGCTGCAAATGGCATTATTTCATTCTTTTTTATGACGAGTAATATTCCATTGTATATATGTACCATATCTTCTTTATCTATTCATCCATCAGTGGACATTTAGGTTGTTCCATGTCTTGGCTATTGTAAAAAACCCTGCAATGACATTAGGGTGCATGTATCTTTTTGAAGTATGATTTTCTCTGAATAAATGCCCAGGATTGTGATCGCTGGACCATATGGTAGCTGCATCTTTAGTTTTTAAAGGAGCCTCCATACTGTTCTCCATGGGGCTTCCATGGTGGCTCAGATAGTAAAGAATCTGCCTGCAATGCAGGAGACCCAGTTTCGATCCCTGAATCGGGAAGATCCCCTGGAGATAGCTACCCACTCCAGTATTCTTGCCCGGAGAATTCCATGGACAGAGGAGCCTGGCATGTTACAATCCATGGGGTTGCAGGGAGTCGGACCCAACTGAGTGAATAACACTTTCACTTTGATTGTGACTGATGTGAGGTGATACCTCATTGTAGTTTTGATCTGCATTTC
This sequence comes from Antilocapra americana, assembly GCA_007570785.1. Lineage (NCBI taxonomy): Eukaryota > Metazoa > Chordata > Mammalia > Artiodactyla > Antilocapridae > Antilocapra > Antilocapra americana. The sequence continues at coordinate 2,775,869 of ML661893.1, forward strand.
TCTAATAATTAGTGATGTTGAGCATCTTTTTAATATGCTTTTTGCCGTTTCTTTGTCTTCTTTGGAGAAACAACTGTATTTAGATCTTCCACCCATTTTTTCATTGGGCTATTTTTTGGATATTGACCTTCATGAACTGTTCGTACATTTTGAAAATTAATCCCTTCTTCGTCACTTTGTTTGCAAATATTTTCTCCCATTCTGAGGGTTGTGTTTTCATTTTCTATATGGTTTCCTTTGCTGCGCAAAAGCTTTTGAGTTTAATTAGGTCACATATTTATCTTTGGTTTTATTTTCATTACTCTAGGAAGTGGACCAAAAAATGTCTTGCTGCAATTTGTCAGAGAGTGTCCTGCCTGTGTTTTTCTATAAGAACTTTATAGTAGGTTGTCTTATATTCAGGTGTTTAATCCATTTTGGGTTTATTTTTGTGTATGGTGTTAGAGAATGTTCTAATTCCATTCTTTTACATGTAACTGTCTGGTTTTCTCAGCATTATTTATTGAAAAGACTGTTTTTTCTCCATTGTATATTTTTGCCTCCTTTGTCATAGATTAGGTGACCATTGGCATGTGGGTTTATCTCTGAATTTTCTATTCTGTTATTTTGATCTATATTTGTGTTTTTGTACCAGTATCCTACTGTTATGATGACTGTGTCTTTGTAATGTGGTCTGAAGCCAGGGCTTTTGGGTTTCTAAAATCACTGCAGTTGGTGACTGCAGCCATGAAATTAAAAGATGCTTACTTCCTGGAAGGGAAGTTATGACCAACCTAGACAGCATAATAAAAAGCAGAGACATTACTTTGCCAACCAAGGTCTGTCTAGTCAAGGCTATGGTTTTTCCAGTGTTCATGTATGGATGTGAGAGTTGGACTATAAATAAAGTAAGCTGAGTGCAGAAGAATTGATGCTTTTGAACTGTGGTGTTGAAAAAGACTCTTGAGAGTCCCTTGAACTGCAAGGAGATCCAACAAGTCCATCCTAAAGGAGATCAGTCCTGGGTGTTCATTGGAAGGACTGATGTTGAAGCTGATACGCCAACACTTTGGCCTCTTCATGTGAAGAGCTGACTCATTTGAAAAGATCCTGATGTTGGGAAAGATTGAGGGCAGGAGGAGAAGGGGACGACAGAGGATAAGATGGTTGTATGGCATCACTGACTTGATGGACGTGGGTTTGGATAGACTCCGGGAGTTGGTGATGGACAAGGAGGCCTGGTGTGTTGCAGTTTATGGGGTCTCAAAGAGTCGAACACAACTAAGCGACTAAACTGAACTGAACTGAAGCCAGGGAACCTGATTTCTCCAGCTATTTTTCTTTCTCAAGATTACTTTGGTCATTTGTGTTTCCATAAAAATTGTAAAATTATTTATTCTAATTCTGTGAAAAATGCTACTGGTAATTTTATAGGTTTTCTGTGTTCAATCCCTATAAATCTATAAAATAATTGAATTTTAAATTTAAATATTAAATTTATTATTTAATTGAATTTTAAATCTATAAAATCTATTGAATTTATAGATTACTTTGGGTAGTATTGTCATTTTGACAATATTAATTCTTCCAGTCTAAGAACGTGGTATGTGTCTCCAGCCATTTGTGTAATCTTTGATTTCTTTCACCAGTATCTTACAGTTTTCTGTGTTCAAGTCTTTTGCCTCCTTCGGTAGGTTTATTTCTAGGTATTTTATACTTTTTGATGAGATGATAGATGGGGCTTCACTTTCTCATTTTGACCTTTCATTATTAGTGTATAGGAATACAAGAGATTTCTGTGTATTAATTTTGTATCTTAGAAAATTTTTGTTTTAATTTGTAGTTTTTTAGATATGTTACCATGAAAGCATGTTAGATTTTGTTAAAAACTTTTTTCTGTATAAATTGAGATAATCATGTGCGATTCTATTGTTACTTTATTAATGTGATGTTGATTTTCATGAGTTGAATCATCTTTGCATTTCTGTGATAAAATCTAACTTGGTTATAATGTATAATCATTTTAATATGCTGTCAAATTTGATTGCTAGTTTTAAGTATGTTTGCATCTATGTTCATAAGGGATATTGGTCTGTAGTTTTTATAACTCATAAGGATATTGATCTGTAGTTTTTGTATCTCCTAAGGAATATTGGTCTGTAGTTTTCTTTTCTCCTGATGTCCTTGTGAATTGATGGTATTAAGGTAATGCTGGCCTCTTAGAATGAGTTGAAGTGCTCACTCATCTTCTAATTTTTTAATGAATTTGAGACAAATCTGGGCTTATTATTTAAATGTTTGGTAGAACTCAACAGTGAAACTATTAATATCTGATCTTGGGCTTTTCCTTGTTGGGAGGTTTTGATGACTGATGCATTCTCTATGATAGTTACAGGTCTGGTCAGAGTTTCTCATTCTTGATGGTTTTGGTAGATGTTCGTGATTAGTAAAGATTCAAAACACTTGACTAAAACACAAATATATCTAGAAAATTTGTATAGCCAAGGGGATGGAAATAATGTCCAGATAGATAGAAATAACAGGGCAAACAGCTTTCCTCTGATCTCTGGGTCAGGGACAGGTTCTCCTGAAGTGGCCTAGGACACCCCTCAGGGCCACTGTGACCTCTATCTCCCTGGTCAGTCACTTTCTCCACCTCAACATCCTCCACCATGGAGGGGTCCCTGCCAGCCTGGGTCAGGGACTTTGTGACAGTTGTATGGAAGCTAAGCACCCTATGCTAAGACCAGAAACAAACCTCTCCAACATCTCAGAGATCTTCTTCCAGCCCTCCACAGGCCTGGGAGGGTAGTAGGCTCAGACATAAGTAAGCATCAGATTCCCCTAGCGAGTCTCTGCAGGTCCCTGCCTCCCACCTCTAATTCTGCAGGCCTGTGATGCCCTGAAATCTGTAGTTTAACAAGTCATCCTGTAATTCTGAGGTTGGGGTTCCTGGGCTGTACTCGAAGGTCCCCACCTAAGCCAGCTCCCTAGCCTCATAGAATACAACCCAAGCTCCAGCCACCAAAATGTTTAATTTTGATGAAGTTAAATTTATCTGTTTTTTCACTTTGGTTGCTTGTGGCTTTGTTGACATAGCCATGAAACCATTATGAAGTCCAGGTTATGAATATTTACCCCTATACTTTCCTGTAAGAGTTTTATACTTTGAGCCTTTGCATTTATGTCTTTGATCCATTTGGGTTAATTTTTATATTTGGTGTGAAGTCAAGGTCTGACTTAATCCTTTTGCATGTGGCTGTCCAGTTCTCCTAACACATTTGTTAAAAGGGCTTTTTTCCCCCATTGAATTGTCTTGGCATCTTTGTTGAAAACCAGTTGAGGGAGGGGGGTTCTGGAGGGGAAGCATATGTAAACCCATGGTGATATCATGACATTGTATGGCAAAAACAATAAAAAAAAAAAAAAAAGAAAACCAGTTGACTGTATATATGAAGGTTTCTTTCTAACTATCAAATTTATTCCATTGATGTCTAAATCTATTCTTATACCACACTGTTTTGATTTCTTTAGCTTTGTAATAAGTAGTGATGTTGAAGAATGTGAGTCTAACTTCGGGTTTTTGCTATTTGGCATCTCTTGAAATTTCATATGAATTTGAGAATCGGCTTTTCCATTTCTACCATAAATACCATTGGAATTTTGATACAGACTGATTTTGTTGGTCACTTTGGGAATACTGTTATCTTAACAATATTAAATCTTCCTGTCTGTGAACACAAATGTTTTTTGTTTAGTCTTAACATCTTTCAGCAGTCTGTTGTGATTTTCAGTGTTTATATGTTACATTGTTTTGGTTAAACTGGTTCCCACATATTTTATTCATTTTGATATTATTGCACATAGTTTTTTTTTAATTTCCTTTTTGGGTTCACTGCTGGCATGTAGAAACACACTAGAGTTTTTTGTGTTGATCTTATATCCTAGAACTTTGCTGAGAACATTTATTAGCTCTAATAGGTTTCAAAGTATTTTGTAGATTCTTTAGGGTTTTTCTATATATAGGCTTGTGTCCTCTGTGAATAGATGAATGTTTATATCTTTTAATATGAATGCATTTTAATTCATTTCTTTGTGATTGTTCTTACTAGAACCTCCAGTAAGTGTTGAATAGAAATAGCGCCGGTGTCCTTGACTGGTTCCTGATGTTAGGCAGGTGGAAGAGGACACAGAGCTTTGAATCTTTTATCACTGAGTTAACAGTAGTTTTTTTATATACACTTTTAATAATTTTGAGGATTTTTACAAATTCCTAGTCTTTTGTGTGTTTTATCATGATAGCAATTAATGTGAGGTTTATTTTTTTGAGTTAAACTATTCTTGCATTTGTGGGATAAATCCCACTTGGACATGACATGTAATCATCTTAATACGCTGTCAGATTTGGTTTGCTAGTATTTGGTTGAGTATGTTTGCATTTATGTTTATAAGGGATATATGTGTGCTTTATCACTCAGTCGTGTCCAACTCTTCATGATCCCATGGACTGCAACCTGCTGGGCTATTCTGTTCATGGGATCTTCCAGGCAAGAATGCTTTAGTGGGTTACCATGCCCTCCTCCAGGAGATCTTAAACCTAGGTCTCCTACATTGCCGGTGGATTCTTTACCATCTGAGCCACCAAGGAAGCCCAAGAATACTGGAGTGGGTAGCCTATCCCTTCTCCAGGGGAACTTCCCAACCCAGGAATTGAACTGGGGTCTCCTGCATTGCAGGCAGATTCTTTACAAGCTAAGCTACCAGGGAAGCCCATAAGGGATATAGGTCTGTAGTTTTCTCATGATATCCTTGTCTGTTGATGGTATCAAGGTAATGCTGGCCTCATGGAATGAGTCAAGTGCTCACTCATCTTTTAATTTTTGAAAGAGTTTGAAATGAATTAGAGTTAATTCTTTAATTGGTATAACTCACTAGTGAACCTGTCTGGTTCTGGGCATGTCTTGTTGGGAGGTTTGATTCAATATCTTTGCTATAGTTCTGGTCAGAGTTTCTAGTTCTTACCTCAACTTTGTTTTGTGTTTATGATTAGTAAAGGTGCAAAACACTTTGCTAAAACACAAATGTATTTGCAAAATTTCTGTATCTGAGGAGATGGAGAGAATGTCCTGGTAGAAACAAGAGGGTGAACAGCTTCCTCTGGTCTCTGGGACAGGGACAGGTTCTGCTGAGGTGGCCTAGGCCATTCTCAGGGCCACTGTGACCTCCAGCCCACTGGTCAGCCACCTTCTCCATATTAACACACCCCACCAGGAAGGGGTCCCCAACAGCTCCAGTCAGGGACTTCGTGACAATTGCGTGGAAGCTAAGCACCCTATCCCAAGATCAGACACAAACCTCTCCTATATTTTTGAGATTCTAGGTTTCCTGCAGTTCCATCAACTGGCTTTTGAGGGCAGTGGGCTCAGACACAAGTAAGCTTCAGAATCCTCTAGAGAGCCTGTTTCCTGTACAGGTTCCCACCTCCTGTCTCTAATTCCACAGGCCTGGGATGGCCCTGGAATCAGCGTTTTAACAGGTCCCCCTGTGATTCTGAGGCTCAGGTTCTTGAACTAAATACTTGGATGTCCCCACCTTTGCCAGCTCCCTGGCTTATAGGATACAGCCTCAATTCCAGCCACCAAAATGTTTAATTTTGATGAAGTTCAATTTATCTATTTTTTCTTTGGTTGCTTGTGATCTGATGATATAGCCATGAAACCATTATGAAGTCTAGGTTATAAATATTTATCCCTATGCTTCCCTCTAAGCGTGTTATATTTTAGCCTTTCTATTTATATCTATGAGCCATTTTGAGTTAATTTTTATATATGGTATGAAATCAGGGTCTGACTGACTTCATTCTTTTGTATGTGGATATCCAGTTCTCTTAATGCCATTTATTGAAAAGACTTATTCTCCCTATGAATGGTTCTAGCATCCTTGTTGATAATCAATTGCCTATAGATGTGAAGGTTTCTTTCTGAACTTCAAATTTATTCTGTTGATCTCTGAATCTATTCTTAAGCCAACACTACACTGTTTTGTGTTTTTATTTCTTTAGTTTTGTAGTAATTATAACATTGGGAAGTGTCAGTCTAGCTTTGTCTGTTTTTTTCAACATTGATTAGACTATTCGGCATCTATTGGATATTCCATATGAATTCGAGACTCAGCATGTCCATTTCTATATTAAAGGCCATTGGAGTATCAGTGGACTGTATCTGTAGATCACCTTGGGAATACTGTCATCTTAACAATATTAAATCTTCCAATCTCTTGTTTTTCCATTTATTGAGTCTTTTAATTTCTTTCAGTAGTGTGTTGTGGCTTTCAGTGTTTATGTCTAGTATCTTTCTGGTTAAATTGTTTCCCAAGTATTTCATTCATTTTGATACTATTGCAAATGCAATTATTTTTAAAATTTTCTTTTAGAGTTCTTCACTGCTAATGTATAGAAATACACTTGAGTTTTGTGTGTTAATCTTGTATCCTATAACTTTGCTGAACATATTTATTAACTCTAGTAAATTTTAGAGTTTTTTTGTGGATTCTTTGGGGCTTTTCTATATATAGATTATGTCCTCTGTGAGTAGAAAAATGTTTATTGCTTTTATTTGGATGCCCTTTATTTCTTTTTCTTTGTGATTGCTCTGACTTCCAGTATAGTGTTGAACAGAAATAATGAGAGATGGTGTCTTTGCCTTGTTCCTGGTAGGGAAATGTCAGTCTTTTATCATTGAGTTAGTTGTGAGTTTTTATATATGCTTTTAATAATTTTGGCAATATTTCTTTTCAGTCCTAGTCTTTTGAGTATTTTACCATGAAAGCATGTTAGCTTTTCTTTTTTTTTTTTTATTGTTTTTGCCATACAATGACATGATATCACCATGGGTTTACATATGCTTCCCCTCCAGAACCCCCTTCCCTCCTCCCTCCCCCCCGGGAAATCTCGCTGCACCAGCCCCGAGCATCAATCCTGGGCTGGCGATTGATTAGACATATGATAATTAACATGTTTCAATGCCCTTCTCCCATATCATCCCAAAGGCTTTTTCCGTATCAATTGAAATAATCCTGTGAAAATCTATTGTTGTTCTTTAATGTAATATTGATTTTCTCATATTGAACCATCATTGCATTTCTGCAGAGTGGGATTAATCCCACTGGATCATGGTGTATAATCATATTAATGTGCTGTCAGATTTGGTTTGCTAGTATTTGGTTGAGTATGTTTGCATTTGTATTCATAACGAATATCGGTCTGTAGTTTTCTTGTGATGTCCTTGTCTGTTGATGGTATCAAGGTGATGCTCGCCTCATAGAATGAGCTGAGAAGTGTTTGATCATCTTCTAATTTTTGAATGAGTTTGAGATGAATTGGGGTTAATTCTTTGAATGTTTGGTAGTGAAACATTCACAGTGAAACCATCTGGTCAAGGGCCTATCCTCGCTGGGAGGTTTCTGATGATTGGTGCATGTCTTTGCCATTTATGGGTCTGGTCAGAGTTTTGAGTTCATGATGGCTTTGGTTGGTGTTCATGATTAATAAAAGTTCAAAACGCTCTGATAGAAACAAATGTATTTTAAGAATATCTGTAACTCAGGAGATAGAAAGGATGTCCAAATAGACAAACAGCTTCCTCCGATCTCTGGGACAGAGACATGTTCTGATGAGGTGGCCGAGGCCACCCCTTGGGGCACTGTGGCCTTCATGCCTCTGGTCAGCCACCTTCCTCACCCTGATACCCACCACCAGGAAGGTATCCCCAACAGCCCTGGTCAGGGACTTTGAGACAATTGCATGGAAGCTAACACCCTATTGGAGACCAGACACAAACCTCTCCTGCATTTCGAGATTATCAGGTTTCCACCAGCCCTTCCATGGGCTTTGGAGGGCAGTGGGCTCAGATATAAGCAAGCCTAAGAATCTCCTAGAGACCCTATTTATTTCCTGTGCAGTTTCCCACCTCCTGCCTCTAATTCCACAGGCCTGCAATGGCCTTGGAATCTGCATTTTCAGAGGTTCCCCTGTGATTTTGAGGTTGGGTTTCCTGAACTGTACTTGGAGGTCCCCTGCCTATGTTGGCTCCCTGGCATTATCGGAAACACCTAAGCTCCAGCCACCAAAATGTTTAATTTGATGAAGTTCAGTTTATCTATTTTTTGTCTTTGGTTGTTTGTGGCTTTGGTGACATAGCCCTGAAGCCAATTTCACATCCAGATTATGAATATTTACCCCTATGCTTTCCTCTAAAGAGTTTTATATTTTCAGCCTTTCTATTTATGTCTTTGATCCATTTAGGTTAATTTTTGAATATATATGAAGTATGGTTTACTTCATTCTTTTGTATGTGGATATCCAGTTGTCTTAATAACTTGTGTTGAAAAGACTGTTTTTATCCCATTGAATGGTAATAGCCTCCTTGCTGATAATCAGTTGCTTTAAATTCTTTCAGGAGTGTGCTGTGGTTTTCAGTGATTATGTCTTGCATATCTTTCATTAAATTGGTTCCCAAGTATTTTATTCATTTTGATACTATTGCAAATAATGATTATTTTTAAATTTCTTATGGTTGTTCACTGGTTGTGTATAGTAATACACTTGAGTTTTGTTTGTTGATCCTGTATCTGTAACTGCTGAATACATTTATTATCTCTAATATTTTAGAGTGTTTTGTAGACTCTTTAGGGGTTTTTCTGTATATAGAATTCTGTTCTCTGTGAATAGAGAAAGGTTTTCTTCTTTTCATTTGGATGCATTTTATTTCTTTTTCTTTGTAATTGCGCTGACTAGAGCCTCCAGTACAATGCTGAATAGAAATAGTGAGAGTTGATATTTTTGCTTTGTTCCTGATATAAGGTGTGGGGTAGGAAGCTTTCAATCTTTTATCATTGAGTTAGCTATGAGTTTTTTAATATGCTTTTAATAATTTTGAGGATTTTTAAAAAAATTCCTCGTCTTTTGTGTGTTTATCATGAAAATACATTAGATTTTGTAAAAGGCTTTTTTCTGTGTCATTTGAGATAACCATGTGAAATTCTGTTTTTCTACTAATGTAATGTTGATTTTCTTCTGTTACCCACCTTTGCATTTCTGCAAAGTGGGCTTCTCACTGGTAATGGTGTTATTTATTTTAACAGGCTGTCAGTCTTTGTTTGTTAATGTCTGACTGAGTATGTACTTATGTTTATAAGGGATATTGGTCTGTAGTTGTCCCATGAGGTCCTTGTCTACTGATGGTATCAAGGTAATGCTGACCTCAGAATGACTTGAGAAGTGCTCAGCCATCTTGTAATTTTAAAATGAGTTTGAGACAAATCGGGGTTAATTCTTTAAATGTTTGGTAGAATTCATCAGTGGAACTATTAGTATCTGGTCCTGGGCTTTTCCTTGTTGTGAGGGTTTTGATGATTGATTCAATGTCTTTTGTCATTTATAGGTCTGGTCAGAGTTTCTAGTTCTTGACTGTTTTTTGTTGGTGTATATCATTAGTAAAGGTTCAAAACACTTCACTAAAACACAGATATATAAACATCTCCTTTATATATCTAAGGAGATGGAAAGAATGGGCAGATAAACTAAATAACAGGGCAAACAGCTTCCTCTGATCTCCTGGACAGGGACAGGTTCTGCTGAGGTGGTCTAGGCCATCCCTCAGGACCACTGTGATCTCCATGCCCCAGATCAGCCACCTTTTCCACCTCTACACCCTCCACCAAGAGGGTCCCCACCAGCCCAGGTCAAGGACTTTGTAACAACTGCATGGAAGCTAAGTACCCCATCCCAAGACCAGACACAAACTTCTCCTGTATCTTAGAGATTCTCAGGTTTTCTCTCTCTCCATCCATGGACTTTTGAGGGCAATGGGGCCAACATAAGTAAGCATCCAAATTCCCAAGAGAGCCTGTTTCCTGTGCAATCACCACCCCTAATTCAGCAGGCCTGCATTTTCACAGGTCCCCTGTGATTCTGAGGCTGGGTACTTGGATGTACCCGCCTTTGCCCACTCACTGACCTTATAGAATAAAATCTAAGGTCCAGCCACCAAAATGCTTATTTTTTATGAAGTTCGCTTTATATATTTTTTTTCCTTTGGTTGCTTATGGCTTTGGTGACATAGCTATGAAAACATTTTCAATTCCAGGTTATGAATAATTACCCCTATGCTTTCTTCTAAAGAGTTTTATACTTTAAGTCTTTATATTTTGTCTTTGACCCATTTTGAGTTAATTTTTGTATGTAATGTGAAATCAGAGACATTCTTCTGTATGTGGATATCCAGTTGTTTAACACCAGTTGTTAAAAAGATTTTTTCAACATTGAATGGTTTTGGCATCCTTGTTGAAAATCAGTTGACTCTGGAAGTGAAGGTTTCTTTCTGAACTCTCAAGTTTATTCTATAGATATCTACATCTATTCTATGTATTTCACTGTGCTGTATTACTAAGAAAAACTTTGGAAATTTTCTTTGCCTTTTAGGATAGGGTGTAGGTTTAAGACGTATAGCCCAGAAATTCATTACATACTCCGCATAAAACCACCACTCTGGAATTCAATTTATTAAAAAACACACTCCAAATACAAGAAATATCCACACTCCCAGTTTAAAAATATTTACTCTCCTGATTGAAATATTTTCTTAACCTGGAAAACCTTATCCATCAGAGGGCAGACAGAATGGAAACCACAATTACAGAAAACTAACCAAACTGATCACACAGACCACAGCCTTTTCTAACTCAATGGAACTATGAGCCTTGCTGTGTAGGGTCACCCAAGATAGACGGGTCATGGTGGAGTGTCCACTGGAGAAGGAAATGGCAAAACACTTCAGTATTCTTGCCTTGAGAACCGCATAAACAGTATGAAAAGACAAAAAGATATGACACTGAAAGATGAACTCCCTAGGTCAGTAGGTGCCCAATATGCTACTGGAGATCAGTGGAAAAATAACTCCAGAAAGAATGAAGAGGCTGAGCCAAAGGGAAAACAATGCCCAGTTGTTGATGTGACTGGTGATGGAAGTCAAGTCCAATGCTGTAAAAAACAATATTGCATAGGAACCTGGAATGTTAGTTCTATGAATCAAGGCAAATTGGAAGTGGTCAAACAGGAGATGGCAAGAGTGAACATCGACATTTTAGGAATCAGCGAACTAAAATGGACTGGAATGGGTGAATTTAACTCAGATGACCATTTTATCTACTACTGTGGGCAAGAATCCCTTAGAACAAATGGAGTAGCCATCATAGTCAACAAGAGAGTTTGAAATGCAGTACTTGGATGCAATCTCAAAAATGACAGAATTAGCTCTGTTAATTTACATGGCAAACCATTCAATATCATAGTAATCCAAGCCTATGCCCTAACCAGTAATACTGAGGAAGCTGAAGTTGAAAGGTTCTATGAAGACCTACAAGACCTTCTAGAGCTAATACCCAAAAAGATGTCCTTTTCATTATAGGGGACTGGAACGCAAAAGTAGGAAGTCAAGAGATAAGTGGAATAAAAGGCAAGTTTGGTGTTAGAGTACAAAATGAAGCAGGGCAAAGACTAACAGTTTTGCCAGGAGAACGCACTGGTCATAGCACCCGCTTTCAACAACACAAGAGAAGACTCTACACATGGACATCACCAGATGGTCAATATCAAAATCAGATTGATTATATTCTTTGCAGCCAAAGATGGAGAAGCTCTATACAGTCAGCAAAACAAGACTGGGAGCTGACTATGGCTCAGATCATGAACTCCTTATTGCAAAATTCAGACTTATATTGAAGAAAGTAGAGAAAACAACTAGACCATTCAGGTATGACCAAAATTAAATCCTTTACGATTATACAGTGGAAGTGACAAATAGATTCAAGAATTAGATCTGTTAGAGTGCCTGAAGAACTGTGGATTTATCACTTTAAATTAGTCGTATCTATTCTTTAGTGAACATCAATAAGGACATGGATTTTTTTTTTAACTAGATGAAAGCAAAAGCACATTTTGTAGTAGTGTAATCAAAGTCAAAACTTCTCTGGTGGCTCAGTGGTAAGGAATCAGCCTACAATACAGGAGGCACAGGAGATTCAGGTTCTATCCCTGGGTCAGGATGATCCTCTGGAGGAGGAAATGGCAACCCACTCCAGTATTCTTTCCTGGAAAATCCAATGGACAGAGGAGGATTTTCTGTATATATGTCATCTGTGAATAGAGAAAGTTTTACTTCTTTTAATTTGAATGCATGGTGTCCTTGCCTTGTTGCTGATGTAAAGTTGTGGTGGGAGGGGTGGTGGGAAGGAAGCTTTCAATCGTTTACCTTTGAGTTAGCTGTGGGTTTTTAAATGTGCTTTTAATAATTTTGAGGATGTTTGTTTTCATTTCTGGTCTTTGGCAGTTTTATCATGAAAGCATGGTAGATTTTGTTTAAGGCTTTTTTGTGTTAATTGAGATAATCATGTGAAATTCTCTCATTCTATTATTGTGGTGTCGATTTTCTTGTATTGAGCCACCTCTTCATTTGCTGGGTAAATTCCAGTTTATCATGGTGTATAATCATTTTAATATGCTGTCAGGTTTGGTTTGCTTGTATTTGGTTGAGTATGTTTTCAGTTACATTTATAAGAGAAATTAATCTATAGTTTTCTTATGATATCCTTCTTTGTTGATGGAATCAGTTACTGCAGGCCTTATAGAATGAGTTGTGGAGTGCCCAGTCATCTTCTATTTTTTTGAATGGGCTTGAAACGAATCAGGGTTAATTCTTTAAGTGCTTTTCTTTGTTGGGTGGTTTTTATTGATTGATCAAATCTCTTTGATAGTTATAGGTCTGGTCAGAGTTTCTATGTCTTTTAGTTTGTTTTCGTGATTTGTAAAGGTTCAAAACACTTTGCTAAAACAGAAATGTATTTGTAATACTTATATTTCTAAGTTGATGGAAAGATTAATCATTTTCCTGGATCAATGTTTATTGAGTGGTTCTTTTTCTTTAGATTCTAGAATTAATTTTATAACCATTTGAATAGAAATAAAAACACTCAAAGAATCAACTAAAAGTGGTAAATGTAATTGCATCCAGGAAAGGGGGCAGATGAATGCTAATTTTCTTAGAAGTACAGCAGCACAGTTCAACCCTCTGAAAAATAAACAAACTTAGTTAGTCAAGAAAAAGGCAGTTCTGTAGCCAGGTTGTTGCTGCTGTTCAGTTTCTAAGTCATGTCCAACTCTTTGGGACCTCATGGACTGCAGCAGGCCAGGCTTTCCTGTCCTTTACTATCTCCCGAAGTGTGCTCAGATTTATATCCATTGAGTCAGTGATGCTATTCAATCTTATCCTCTTCAGGCTGTCTAGATCCAAATTCCACTTCCATTTGGTAGCTATGGGACCTTGGGCAAATTTACAGTGTTTGATCTCTCTGAACATCAATTTTCCCATTGTAAAATGGGAATGATAACAGTACCTACTGTATAAAATTTTTGTGGGAACAAAAGGGGACAGTGTAAAGGTTTGGCTGGTGAGTGGCCTGTAAATGGAAGCTTCTTGACACTATCTGTTATCAGGCTTGTCCAGACCAAGCTAACTTCCTTTTCCACTTAGCAAGAGCCCCCTGCCACTCTGGAGACCCCCATATGTACAGTCAACTGCCTGTCTAACATTGGGCGTGTCTCTTCTCCCAGAGCCCCTTAGAGGTGGCTTCCTAAGGGCTCTGAACTTAGCCAGTCCTACCCTGACTCCAGCCCCGCCCCTGGGGGTCATGTCTTTATTTTGTTGTTTTTTTTTTTAACCAAGATTTCCAAACTCTGTGGTTGCTTTGCCTAGCTAAAAGAGGAAGAGGGGAATCAGCCCAAGGAGAAGGAGGAAGAGGAAAACAAGACAGACAGCCGGTGCTAGTGGAGAGAGACGCATGTCCAGGGGGTCTGGTCCCATCAGAGCTTGTGTCGGAGAAGCCAGTTCTCTGCCCGTCCGCAAGCCCTGCATCAGCCTGCCGCTTTCCTGCTGAGGCCATGGGCCTGTGGACCCTGCTGATCCTGGTGGTGGCCACAGCTTGGCATGGTAAGAGCAGAACCAGAGCCTTGGGGTGGGGGGTGAGAGGGCTGTGACAGGGTTCTGGGGAAGGACTCTCTAAACCTTTGCCGCTCACTAGGGGTCCCCACTCTGTGTTTTCATCTCCCCAGCCCTGGACTGCAGGTGTGTGGGTATCTGCTTCGGAAAGGCATGGGAGGAAAGTGGGTATGAACGGGGTGGAACCAACCTGGTCAGGACTATGGATCTGGCCCAGCCCAGATGGTGACTGTCCATGTGTCCTGAACACATGCTATGCCCTCAGGGCTCTTTAGTACCTACTGAACGGTCAATGGCATGTTTTTTGGGGTGATGGACCAGACAAAATGCTCCTCAAACCCCACTGTGCACACAGATCCCCCAGGGATCTTGTTACAGTGCAGACTTTGACTCGATCGGTCTCTGGTGTGACCTGAGATTCTTCATGACTGACGAGTTCCTAGGAGATGCCAGTGCTGCTGGTCCAGACCTACACTGAGCAGAGAGGCCCAGAGAGCCCCTCAGGGCTCTGCTGGCACTGCCAGCCTGGGACTCACAAGGTGAACTAGGCAGGTTATGACTTGGAGGGGCCTGAAGAGGCAATGGTCCTTCCTTGGGTGGCTTGGGCAAGAGGTCAGAAGGAGAGGTAAGAGGTTAGCCTCTCTGGCCCAGGGCTCAGGAGAGGTAAATTTGGGACCAGTGAATACGGGGCTAGCAGCGAGGGTCTGTTAGGCTGAAATCCTCCCAGACACAGGCTGCAGGGCCTCAGGGCAGAGAGCTGTGGAGCAGACCCCACCCAAGTCCCATTCCTCCAACGGCATCAGTGATGCAAGATCTCCCACTAGGAGGGTCCCTAACTGAGGCTGGGGGCTGGGTGCTGGACTTGTATCTACAGGAGGCCCAACAAACGCATGTTAAGTTTTTTAGGTCACTCCATGCGGCATAGGGGATCAAACTCATGCCCCCTGCACTGGGAGTGTGGAGTCTTCACCATTGGATCACCAGGGAAGTCCCTACATTTTATTGTGTATTTGGAGGAAACCTGGGGAAGGATGGGGACTGTGGGTGGGGTAGGAAGGCAGCAGCATCTCTGGCCTTCCCACAGTCCTGAGGCTGCAGGACTAGGACTGAGGAATAGGTCCCTGAGGAGGAGAGGGCCAACGAAGGGCTGTTTTGGGCTCAGTCAGTTCCGCTGGGCTTGCAAGTCTGTCCTCTTTTGCTGAGATGCAATTTCTGTGTAGTAGAAAGCACAGATTCTTAAGTACCTGTGATGCGATTTGGCAAGCATATAAGCTTGCGTCCCCACCATCTCAGTTAAGATGACACTATCCCCTCCTCCTAGGAAGCTTTGTGGGTTTTATTTCACTCTTTTGTCCTATCCGCCTGCCCAGAAAACCCCCCGTGGGAGACCGATGGGGACCGAGGGGCTGGCCAGTGTCTCGCCTCAAAGGAAAGAAGAAATGGGGACTGCAGGCTGGTGGCCTACATTCTCAGGAGGCCAGTGATGAGTGAGGGGGCAGTTGTGAGGCGGTTAGGGTACAGAATCAGTGCACCCTAGAGACCAGAAGAGACTCGCTAAGACTCTGGGCCAAGGAGGAGGCTGTGCCCCAAACCTTGGTATGCTGCGTGTGTGTGTGTGTGTACGTGTGTGTGTGTATGTTTGTGTCTCGTATGTGTGTATTTTGTGTGTCTATTTTTGTATGTGTGTATGTGTGTGCATATGTTTATGTGTATGTATGTCTGTGTGTGTGTATGTGTATGTATGTGTGTGTGCATGTTTGAATGTGTGTGTGTGTGTTGGGGGAGAGGTGAGGGGTGTGGGGGCACACCCTGGGAGCTGATGATGAGGGGGTGAGAAGGTTTGGGGAAATGAGATGGTGGGGTGAAGGGGCAGAGGGGTCTAGCCCCCACCCAGGGAGTAAAGGCCTGAGCAAGCTTTTCCTTCCCTCCAGTCAAGCCAGCAGTGGGCAGCTGGAGCGGAAGCTGAGGGTGTCAGCCTTGTCCTGCCTGATACTGGAGACAACAGGACAAAATAAGATAATGCCTCTCTGACTACACTTCCAGGAGGCCGAGGCTGGAGTTAGAGGACAGGGGAGAGGCAGGGGAGGGAGAAGGCACCTGTGAGACCCAGCAGGGCCAGAAGCAGAATGTTACAGGCATAGGCCGTGACCTTTAAAAGTTAGCACTTCAGCTGTCAGAGTGTCAGGACCAGAGAGGAGGTTAGGAAAGTAGTAGTTGAAGCAGTAACGCAAGACAGGAGAGCTGAGTCAGCCAAAGGTTGTGTATCACCTCCTTGAATCCTCCCAGGACCTCTCGGAGGTGGAAATTTGGATTATTCTCATTGAAAGAGTAGCCTGAGGGTCAGAGGTTAAGCAGCCTACCTAGTTAGCAGAGGAGAGCCAAATTTTAGACAAGTTGGCATAGCACAGTGATAAAGAATCCTGCTGCCAGTGCAGGAGATGCAAGAGACCCGGGTTCAGTCTCTGGATCGGGAAGATCCCCTGGAGGAGGAAGTGGCAACCCACTCTAGTATTCTTGCCTGAAGAATTCCATGGACAGGGGAGACTGGCGGGCTACAGTCCATAGGATCGCAAAAAGTCAAACACGACTGAGCAACAGCTGACTGACATGAGCCACAGTCAAGTTCTTCCCTCAAGCAACACCCCCCCCCCCGCCCCCGCCGATGCTCTGCATAGCTGCAGCAGTAATAGGTCAGCACCTGCTCTGTTGGGATTTGCCAGCAGCCTGCAAAAAATGATGCTTGCCCCTCTCCCTGGTGGTCAGCAGCACAGGAAGCCTGGCTACAACCCCCAGGTATTGGCTTCTACATTATTCCTCTGGTCACTCCATCCTTTATGCAGATCAGGAGCTTGGGCAGAGAGCCTGCACATCTCTGGTGTGTACACAATCAAAAGCATGAATTAAGTCATCCTGAAATAATTTGACAGGATCTTTCTGATTCTGGGGTTTGTGGTGAGGGCAGGGTGCAGTGGGGTGGAAAGACCCATTTAAGAAGCTTTTGTGCAGGACTTCCCTGGTGGTCCAGTGGTTAAGAATCCACCTTCCAAGGCAGGGGATGTGGGTTCAATCCCTGGTCGAGGAACTAAGATCCCACATGCCACATTGCAACTAAGCCCATACACCACAACTTCGGAGCACTTAATGCTGCAACGAAAGATCTCACGTGCGGAAACTAAGACCGATGCAGCCAAATAAATAAACACATTTTTTTTTTTTTTAAAGAAGAAACGTTTGTGCAAGATGATTAAGAGCCCCTGAATTTGCCTGGTTCCCTCAGGGTTAACATGTCCATGGTCCCATCACTGGGACAGACTGATTGGACTCAGCAGGGGGGTACCTAGTAGGTCAGTGGCAGAGCTGGTCCTGCAGCCTGGGACATCCCAGTGTCCAGCAGGTGGCACCCCCTGTTTCAGGGGGTGAGGGGTCTTTCCCCTAAAGGGACAGTGGCCAGGAAGCAGAAGTGAGAGCCTGCCTGGGAGAAGGACTGAGGCTGGGCGGAAACGGGGGCTAGGCCGGGTCCAGCAATGTGTTTCCGCCTGCGCAGGCTGGAGGGCGCCTGGCAGCCCCTCCAAGTCTTTCAATCAGCTCTCACTTCCCTCCTTTACCCCTATTTTAGGCCCTGGAAAAATGCTGACACTGCAGAGGCAACAGGCCTTCTTCCCGGAGGGCCTGAGATGAGTTTCAAGTTCTCTTTTCTCCTTCAAGAAAATATTCCTTAAAAGAGACTGTCTCCCTAGTAAACACAGCAGGGCTGGGATGTTAGGGTGGGCTTCTCGGGGTAGACTAGATAGTAAATAGAACGGCTAACCTTTGCCAAGTTATTTATATTTGGTGACAGGTGATGTTCTAAAGCTTTTTGTGCATTTAAATCTCCCAACATCCAATAAATGGATACAATTTTGGTCCCTATTTTGTAAGTGGGGGAACTGAGGCACAGAGCTTTTGAATCTCTCCACTGTGCTACAGACCAGATGTCCAGTGATGAGAGAAGGCACAACAGAAGACTCTGAACTCTGCTATGCTAAGATCCTGCACTCCTTTTCTTCTTTTTTTATTTCTTTAAAATATTTTTTGAAGGTATATGCATTTTTATTTGTTTTTGGCCATATTGTGTGGCATGTGGAACTTCCCCCACCAGGGGTCAAACCTGTGCCCTCTGCAGTGGAAGCTCGGAGCCTTAGTCACTGGCTCATCAGGGAAGTCCCTTTTTCTTCTTCCTCGTGTGAATTAATTCAGAGCACTTTGTCACGACCATTCCATTCATTTGTTTCTTTCTTGCCTGGAGAATCCCATGGACAGAGGAGCCCAGTGGGCTACAGTCTATGGCTTCACAGAGTCAGACACAACTGAATGACTTTCACTTTTGCTTGTTTGAAGCCCCTTCTTTGAGCTCGGTGCTGGACTTCGTAGCAGGAATGCAGGCCATTTATTACATCAGGCTGAAGGAGTCCACTCCTGGGGAGAATGACACAGTCATGGCCAGGAAGACTGAGGCCTGAGGCTGGGGTAGCCCCCATGGGACAGTGGCTGGGTCGGGGGCAGAGAAAGCCCCCAGCCCCCTTCTCTCAGACATCAGAGACATCAGTCCATCACAAAAGGTTTGGGGCAGGGCTGGAGTGAGTGACCAGAGGGGGGCAGGGACTTGTTCGAGGTGATCCTGCAGGTCGTAGCTGAACCCCAGAGCCAGCAGCACCCTAGAGCAGCAGCCATCTCAGAGGCAGGGTACAGCCAGCAGGGTGTCACCTCAGCCCTCACTTCTGTTTGCCACTTCCCATCACCAGGTCAGGGGGTCCCGGTGATAGAGCCCAGTGGCCCTGAGCTGGTGGTGGAGCCAGGCACAGCAGTGACCTTGCAGTGTATGAGCAACGGCAGCGTGAAGTGGGATGGCCCCATTTCCCCCTACTGGACTCTGGACTCTGATGCCCCCAGAAGCATCCTTACCACGAACAACGCCACCTTCCTACACACAGGAACGTACCGCTGCACTGAGCCTGGAGACCCCTTGGTGGGCACTGCTACTATCCACCTCTACGTCAAAGGTGAGGACTATGAGCCCCCTCCCAAGACGACTAGCCCAGCACAGCCCGCCAGGAATGGCCAAGAGGGCTGGGCCCTGATGTGACCCATCCTGATAAGCCAGCTCCACGTTCACTGAGAACCTGCCATGAGCAAGGACCTGTGGCAGTGCTTCTAAGTTCATGTCCTCACAACAACCCTGTGAGAAGGTTCTTGTTTCTGCCCATCTTCCAGATGCTCAGAGAAGTTGAGTCATTTGCCCAAGATCACACAGCATTCAATAGTGGAGCTGGCCCTGGCCCCAGAGCCCCAAGCATCAGCGGAGCTTCCCTGGTATTATGTGACCTCAGGCAAATGAACAGCATCTCTGAGCTTTGCTGTCACCAATGGCCAGGGAGCAGTTAGCCTGGCAGAGGCGCAGCAGTTATAACCCTGTATCTCCGTGCTCCCCAGACCCTGCTCGGCCCTGGAGGGTCCTTGCCCAGGAAGTGACGGTGTTGGAGGGTCAGGACGCCCTGCTGCCCTGTCTGCTCACCGACCCGGCACTGGAGGCGGGCGCCTCATTGGTGAGGGTGCGCGGCCGGCCCGTCTTGCGCCAAACCAACTACTCCTTCTCGCCCTGGTACGGCTTCACCATCCACAAGGCCAAGTTCATTGAGAGCCAGGACTATGAATGCAGCGTTCGGGTGGCTGGCAGGGTGGTGAAGTCCCTCAGCATCCGGCTTAAAGTTCAGAAAGGTGCGTGGGCTGGGAGGACCTGAGCGCTGGTGCCTGCCCAGGGGGGATGTAAGGGTGGCTATGGTGTCCACGGGGCACCTGCTGGAGCGAGACCGTGAGGTGTCAGGTGCTGGGAGACAGACCACACGTATGCCGATAACTCAGCCGGCCAGGTGGTCTCAGGTCTTGAGATAGGCTACGAAAAGCATTGAACAGGGTGATGGAACAGAGTGTGTGGGGGTGGGGGCTCATGGAGAGAGTGACATTTTATTTGGGCGGAAATGTGAATTATGAGAAGGTGGAAACAGCAGAGGAAACAGCAGGTACACAGTCATGAGCTGGAAACAGGCTTCAAATGTTCCAGGAATGGAAGGAGGGCCCGAAGCTCTCCCACCCCTTCAGACATGGATTCCTACTCAGGGCCCACCAGGTGCTGGGTGCTGAGCACAGGAGAAGGGGGCATCGTGAACAACACCGTGGGGAGTCATGATGGTAGGCAGATGAGATGCCTCTTGCTGGGAGCCATCAATGGTGTTGAAGTTTCTCTCCTGTCCACTTCCCCCTTGTTCCTGCTGGGCTGGTAGATGAATTCTGGTTTCTGGGAGGACTGGTGTGAGTCAGCAGGACCCCAGGATCAGAATTTGAGCCTGAGACAGGAATCACGTGCCTATAATGAGGCCAGGGTCAGAGTGGCAGAGCTGGCCCAAGGCCCTGTGCCGTGAGGCCACAAAACCTATTTAAGAAGCCAAGGGAACCCATTCTGTGTGAAGAGGAGCCAGGCAGCCCACCTTGCAGAGGGATCCGAGGGCCCTCGTTTTGCCACGACTCTGTTACATGAGTGAGCGCCTTAGCATCTGACCCTGAGAAACTGAGTTAGGTTATCTTTCAACAACAGCCACAGCAGTTAATCATAGGCTAGGGCTTTCCTCACAGCTCAGTTGGTAAAGAATCTGCCCGCAATGCAGGAGACCTGGGTTCAATTCCTGGGTCGAAAAGATTCCCCTGGAGAAGGAAATGGCAAACCGCTCCAGTATCCTTGCCTTGAGAATCCCATGGACAGAGGAGCCTGCTAGGCTACAGTCTATGGGGTCTCAAGAGTTGGGCACACCTGAGTGATGAGGCCACCACCACTGTGTTTTAGGCGCTCCAAGCAAGAATACTAGAGCGGGTTGCCATGTCCTCCTCCAGGGGATCTTCCCGACCCAGGGGCCAAACACGAGTCTTTTATGTCTCCTGCATTGGCAGGGGGGTACTTTACCACTAGTGCCACCTGGGAAGCCCGAGGCTAATTCAGCTCACCTGTGACAGGAGGCCTCTCTGAGGAATATTTGAGCTGAAGATGTGAAGGATGAGAACAATCAAAGTGTGGCTGTTGCCTGGATCAAGCATCCCCACAGGGAAGGGCAAGGGCACGTCTTTGGGTGGGAAAAGCCATGTGGCTGCAGAGCAGTGGGGGGTGGGAGGTGCATACAGGTTGGGAGCAGGGTCTGGGGAGGTGTGAGGGACTACAGCTTTTAGCCTGAGGGTGATGAGAAGCCGCTGAATATTGGCACAAGAGAGGAGCGTGATCCAGCCCTCCTTGTGAGGAGCCCACGTTGGCTGCTGTGAGGAAGCAGGGAGGCCTTCCAGGTGGCTGTGGGAGTCCAGAGCAGAGGGGAAGGGTGTGTCTGGGGAGAGGCGATGGTGATGGAGCCAAAGGGACTCTTCAAGGTCTATTTAGGAGATGAGGTGTCACGGCTGCCTCACAGGATTTGGGAAGGGAGCCTGGGCCCATGGCAGGAAGCAGAGTGATAGTTCTGGCCTGGGTGCTCATGGGTGCCTTCCCCTGGCCTCAGTCATCCCAGGACCTCCAACCTTGACACTGGAGCCTGCAGAGCTGGTGCGGATTCAAGGAGAGACTGCCAAGATCGTGTGCTCAGCCAGCGATGTTGATGTCAACTTTAACGTCTTCCTTCAACGTGGAGACACAAAAGTCAGTCCCTGGGGGCAGGGTGGGGTGAGTCTGCCTGCCCTCCTGACACCCCAGGCCCCACCTCAAGCTGGCACTAGGAGCTGAGGGTATAGCTCAGGACCAGAGGGGAGTAACTCACCCAAGGTCTCACTGCTGGTCAGTAGATGATGCAGAAGCAGGTCTCAGGCTCCTGCGTCTACACTTTGTGATGGGAGAGGGAGGAGGCAGTATTCCATCCCCTTGACCCATGACCTTTGCCCTACCTGAAGACAAGAGGCACATGTCAGCTCACTCCTGACTTTGCAAGGGGTTCCAAGGCCACCTCTGAGGGCCAGGAATGCATGAATTATTTCCGAAAAACTCCAGGGAGAGGAGGAAGAGGTTTTCTCAGGAGGAAATGGCATTAGTCCCCTTCTAAGGACATAGTTCCTCCCCATGCCTTCCGAATGCCAGGCATAGCCCTATGCCATTTACATTCTCCATCTCACTTACTCTTCACTACAACCCTAGAAGCATGGGCCAGTGTCAGTCCCAATTTGCAGATGAAGAAACTGAGGCTCACAGTTCAACCCCTGCCCAAGGAAAAGCAGATAGTAGTCCTTAAAAGCTGAGAATTAGAACCCAGCTCTTTCTAATTCCTAAAGGACCTCTGTGTACCATTTCTGTTCCTTCTGGCTGCAGCTCGCAATCTCTCAACAATCCGACTTCCGTGACAACCGTTATCAAAAAGTTCTGACCCTTGAACTCGATCACGTGGGCTTCCAAGATGCTGGCAACTACACCTGCGTGGCCACCAATGCCCGGGGCGTCCACACCACCTCCATGATCTTCCGGGTGGTAGGTGAGCATCAGGGTGGTGGGGGAAGGGTCAGCATGGATCCTGGGACAAGGTGGTGCATATGGGGATTGAGAAAGAGGGAGCTGATATTAAACAAAGGGAGCAGACACTGTCAGAATAGCTCGCTCGAATCCCCCTTTTCTCAGCCTGGCTAAGGAGCCATGTCTGTGTGAGCCCTCTGATTCTTTCTCTCTCAGAATCCTCCCTCTCTCCCACCTTGGCGGTCCCACAGTACACAGGTGCATTTCAGTCCAGCAACATTTTGTTGTGTTTTGGGATTAACGTCCAGTAGCTCCCTCCTGGACTTTGCTGTTCATGCAGTCATTCATTCCTTCATGCCTGGGACTCACACCACATAGGCATGTGTACAGACAGCAGTCACCCTGGGTGGGCATGAGAGAAGCCCCAGGTGTCCTGGGAACACCAAGGGGGACTCCCCAACAAAGGCTTGGACTAAATGGACTCTAAGCTGGAACCAGAAGAATGGAGATGCAGAGGGGAGGGGAAGAAAGGGGAACAGCATATGCAAGGCTCAAAGGCAAAGAGAACAGGAGCATCTGTGACATCCAGAGAAACCGACAACAGCAGGGGCGCAAAGGGGTTGGGGGTGGCCACAGGAAAGCAGGACTGAGGGTAGTGTCCGAGAGCAAGTTGAATAGGTAGCTTGCATCATCTCTGGTGGGCGGGCATCAAAGGTTTTAAGAGAGTGATGAGATCAGATAGAACAGAGGATGCAGGAGTGGTGGTCAGGAGCCCGCAGTCCTGAGCCACATTCCAGCCTGCCTCCACCAATGACTTAGGTAGGTTGCTTAAACTGTTTCCCCATCTGCAAAATGGGGATCCTAATGCTAACTGTCTCATAGGTTTGCTCTGAGAATTCATTGAATGTATCTGAACTAACTGGGGCAGGGCCTGGCACAGAGTAAATGCTTGGTGTGCCTGAGGAGATGTCATCTAAGAAAGCTCTGCCCTGTGTCATGTGGATTGGATAGGAGACTTGAGGCTGGAGACCCACCAGGGCAGTTAATGTGGTGGTCCAGGCCCGAGATGGCAAAGGGTGCTGGATTAAGGTGGGGACCCCGGAGAGTCTGTTATCCACAACAATCTAGGAGAGACAATGGCTGCTGGGACAAAGCAGAAAGGAGCTGAGACGACCAGAGTGATTGGGGAAGAGGCAGCGACAGTCAGTGGGCTGAGGATCCAGAGCAGAGGGCAGCTTCTTCAGGGTGGGGACAGGTTCAGAGCGCTTTCCGTTTGGCCATACCTCATGCGTCAAGCTGGGAGCCCGAGGGGAGGCGGGAAGGCGAGCCTAAGGGTCATTACCCTCACAGAACAAGTAACACATCAGGCTTGCAGGAGCCCCTAAGCTCTGCTGTGGACCCATCCTGTGCCGGCAGCTCTGAGGGCTAATGCAGGAGAGGAAAACAGTGAACTGTCTCCCAGTTACGGATTCTAACCCTATCCGTTTTATAGTGCAGACCTACAGTACTCACTCAACAGATGTTGTTTTCCTTCACTCCTCCTGCTAAATCGTTTTCAGTGCTGGGGATCCAGTTACAAATGAGAGAGAAAATGCCCTGCCCACATGGAGTTTGTATTCTAGTTGGGAGAAGACAAGCAATAAGCACAGTAAATTATGAAAAAGATAATTTGATAGGATTTTCAGTTTAAAATAGGATGATCATCAAGGAAGACTTACTGGGAAACTGACATTTGAGCAAAGACTCGAAGTTGGTGAAGGACCAAGCCACGTATAATCTTGGGGAAGAGAGCTGCAGACGAGGGCAAGCAGTGTTCTTAAGGCAGGTCTGAGCTCACTCCGTGCAAGGAGCAAGTCAGCCAGTGGGGCTGGGTGGAGCTTGAGAGGAAGCGTAGTACATGATGATGTCAAAGGTGAAAGGGAAGGTCCCGGGAGGCCAACATAAAGATCTGGGCTTTTCTTCTTGAGAGAGGGGATTATTTGGAGGGTTTGAGCAAAGGAGTGACATGATCTGACTTGAGGGTAGCAAGATGTAATATGGCTTTCTCGTGCTTTGTTGAGGATTGTCTATTGGGAGACAAGGGCAGAAGCCAAGAAACTGTTAGAAAACCACCTGCTACTAGTCTGAGCCAGAGGTGATGGTGGCTTGATTAGGGAGGGATATGGTGGAGGTGATGGGAAGTGGTTGGCTGCTAAGGGAGAAAGAGAGAAGAGAACAGCCTTGGGCTCAGAGCTCACAAGCTTGGAGAGAGAAGACAGCTGCTTAAAGGGAGGACCAGGTGCATGAAGTGGAATAGTGGCGGTGGTGGTTTCGTCACTCAGTCATGTCCGACTCTTGCCACCCCGTGGACTGTAGCCCACCAGGCTCCTCTGTCCATGGGATTCTGCAGGCAAGAATACTGGAGTGGGTTGCCATTTCCTTCTCCAGGGGATCTTCCCAATCTAGGAATGGAACCCAGACCTCCTGCACTGCAGGCAGATTCTTTACCAACTGAGCTACGAGGGAAGCCCGAAGTAGTGTGGATGTGGTGCCTGATGACTGTACAATCTCTCAGGGCACAGCGGGTATCCTGCTAAGTGAAATAAGTCAGACAGAGGAAGACAGGTACTATATGATATTGCTTATATGTGGAATCTTAAAAATACCACAAAGGGACTTCCCTTCTGGTCCAGTGGTTAAGATTCCACCTTCCAGTGCAGGGGCTGTGGGTTTGATCCTTGGTTGGGGAACTAAGATCCCACATGCTGCAGGATGCGGCCAAAAAATTAAAATAAGTAAAACTTGGGGGAAAAGATCCTTTAAATATAAATAAACTAAAAAACTTAAAATACCACAAACCAATGAATATTAAAAAAAAAAAAAAGAGGCTGACTCACAAACGAGCGGTTACCAGTGGGGACAGGGAAGGTGGGAGGGGCCATATCGCAGTAGGGGATTAAGAGGTAGAAACTTTTATGTATAAAATAAGCTACAAGGATGTGTAATACAACACAGGGAACATAGTTAATCATTTTTAATAACTTTAAATGGAATATAAAATTTAAAACTTGTGAATCACTATGTTGAATAGCTGAAACTTATCAAATATTATACATCAACTATACCTCAGTTTTTAAAAAAGCAAAACGAATCCAGAAGAGGGAGCACTCCTTTAGCCTGGAGTCTCCCTGATAGGGAAGTCTTAGAGAATGAGAAGGATCTAAATGGAAGAAAGGAAGAATATGGAGTTCCTGGTGGAGGAAATGATTGAGCAAAGAGCCCAGGTTGGAACTACTGTGGGGTGTTCTGGGGATATGAGAATACCAAGATGGTTGGAGAATTGTGTGTAGGAAAAGGGGCCATGGCTAGACGGGCATGCTGCTGCTGCTAAGTCACTTCAGTCGTGTCCGACTCTGTGAGACTCCATAGACGGCAGCCCACCAGGCTCCCCCATCCCTGGGATAGGGAGACCTAATTGAGAAGAGCCTTGAATGCCAGGCTGAATAGTAGAGGTAATGGGGAATCAGAGTGGGCTTTTTGAGCACTGACATCCCAGGGTAGAAGAGTGAATTTTAGATTTCATAGACTTGAGCAAGAAAAGGAGCCCTGAGAGATGATCTAGTCCAGGGATTTTTTTAAAAGCCTTGGGATTTTAAGAAGGCATTTCAGAGGCATCCATGAGTGGCATGGAGAGTCTGTGGATGGGAGTACCTCTCCTTTTCCTGCAATTCAATCAGAGCAGCTTGATTTTAATTCATGCAACATTTAATCTGAAGGAACCAGTCAAGAATCTTTCAGGTATGGGTAGCAGAAATCATCTCAAACTGACCTCACTAAAAGAGGACTTTATTGGCTTTATAGCTAAAGTAAAACAAAACAAAACATGAGTATAAGCTTCTGGGACAGTGGGTTTTGATGTTCAGATGTGGACAAGAATCTATTGCTTCCCAACCCTCGGCTCTATATTTTTCTTGTGGGGCAGCACCAGGCTTGGAAATCCCAGTGGAATGAAACTTCTCTTTTCCTCCAGTTCCAAAAGAAATCATAGGAATGGGTGTCATGGACTCACTCATTCCTACCCCCAACCAACCAGGGTCCAAAGGGCACAGATTACCCTGATTGGCTGGCCTGGGTCACATGCCCACTTTAGAACTGGATATGGAAGTTGCATTGATTAAATGTCTACCAGAAAAAGGGGAAATATAAACTACTACCAGAAAAGGGGACATTTTTAGCTGCTAGAAAACATTTTATACAGTTATAACAAGATAGATATATTCTATTAATCTCTCTATTATGTAAACAAAGAAGTAGCGGTACCAAGGACGATAGGAATTTGTCCAGGTTCTTTCAGGAACTTGGGGATAAGAATTTAAAGCCCTGGGTTTTTGAGAGGGGAGGGAGTGGTGGGAAAAAGATGAGAGAGGGCAAGTTTTGGTTATAGGTTGGGTCTGTGTGACATGCTAGGTACTCAGGGAAGGTCCAGCTGAAAGACTGGATCCACAGGTGGATCACCAAATGAACATACAGACGGACGTCTTCCCACTCATGCCAGATTTCTGTGCATTCTGCTTTCCAGACAGTGCCTACCTGAACTTAACCTCTGAGCAGAACCTCCTCCAAGAGGTGGCCGTGGGTGAGAAGCTCGAACTCAGAGTCAAGGTGGAGGCTTACCCAAGCCTGCAAAGTTTTAACTGGACCTATGAGGGTCCCTTCTTTGGCTCCCAGCCCAAGCTCAACTTTGTAACCACCAGCGACACATACAGGTACTGCCCACTAGCTCCCCTCTGCATGGCCCACAGCTGGACAGAGAACACTTTAGCTGAGGGTCAGCACACTTGGTCCTGTCTCAACCTTGACTAGGGGGCGAGTCCTTTCCCATTTCTAGGTCTCAGTTTTCTTGACTATGTAGAGCCTCAATGTCAGTCATCTGTGTTTGAGATGTAGATGAAATTAGTGTGCCCTTTGTGCTGTATCCTTGGGAACTTAAACGTCCTCCTCAAGAATTCTATCATTTCTTGGGTGTGTGCATTCTGCTGGTCACCCAAGGTCTCCCGAGCTTATTCATTCTCTTTTGTGACTAATCCAAATGCAGAAGACCATCCCCATGATTTTCACTTAGAGTCATACTCCTGATGACAATTGCATGAGGTATCTGCCACACACACAGGTTTGCGGGGCTAGAGGGAATTAATATCTCTCAGTCACAGATACATCGAAAGTTCTCTAAAAGCCTGTGGCCATCCACCCCTGAGAATTTCTTACCAGCTACTCTTCTCCACTGGATAAAAATTCTTCTTATAAAAGTCTGTCTGCCTGTGCACGCCCCCACCCTCCACTCCCGGAGTCCTGCTCACTCTACACGCCCAGCATTTTAGAAATGTCTCCTTGTCTCCTGTGGACTCCCTCTTCAGGGCCTTACTTTCCTGTCCAAAGTGAACTAACCAGGTAGTTTCTAAACAAGAGAGTTTCTTTCTTCCCTAAGGAGGAACACTGATAAAAAGTGTGAAAATAATCATTTCTCTACCCTGTTCTATTTCTAAAACTTTTCCTGGAGTAAGGAAATAGCAACCCACTCCAGTGTTCTTGCCTGGAAAATCCTATGAGCAGAGGAGCCTGGCAGGCTACAGTCTCTGGGGTCACAAAGGGTCGGACACAAGTGAGAGTGTACACACTCCATCTGTAGTTGCTTTACAGGGTTGTGTTTCTCCTGTACGACAAACTGAATCATCTGCATGTACACACATATCCCCTCTTTTTCGGACTTCTTTCCCATTCAGGTCACGACCGCAGAGCACTGAGTCGAGTTCCCTGTACTATACAGTAGGTTCTCATTAATTACCTATTTTATCCATAGTATCAATAGTGTATATATGTTAATCCTAATCTCCCAGTTCATCCCATCTCCCTTTTCCCCCATTGATATCCATGTTTGTTCTCTATGTATGGCTCTATTTCTGCTTTATAAATCATCTATACCAATTTATTCAGATTCCACATGTATGTGTTAATATGTGATACTTATTTTTCTCTTTCTCACTAACTTTACTCTCCATGACAGTCTCTAGGTCCATCCACATCTCTAAAAATTACCCAATTTCATTCCCTTTTATGGCTAAGTAATATTTCATTGTATATACATACCACATTTTCTTTATGTATTCCTCTACCATTTGAATGAGAGAGTACAGCTCCATTAAGGACAGCAAATATATGGTGTACACGCAATCACGTCTCCTCCCACAACTGTGATGAACAGCCCTAATTCAGTTTTGAACCATTTCCTGCAGTGTCTAAATGCAGCCTCAGAGTCCCCAGTACCATCTTCAGGCTATATTTCCATCATAATTGGCTCACTGGAGGAGACCTGCTTGCCATCTCTGTGGTAGATAATCCCCAGACATCTTCCAACTCCTAAAGTCTCTGGAGTTCTCTTTCTAGCTCTGAAGCCCAAACCTTTTTGATTCCTGGATTCTTGTTTGTTGATCATCAAAATCAACAAAGATGTCCCCTTGTCCTCATCTTCCTCTTCCCAGTTCCTTTCTTGTTTCCAGCCAGGATTTCTAGCTTCCTCTCGTCTAAAGCAGAAGTTCTGAACTGGAGTCTGCAGACCCCTGGAAGGAGGCTGATCCATGGATAGGTTTCAGGGGTCTGTAAGCAACAGGGACACTGTGGAAAGGAATCAGAGAGGTGCCCTTGAACTCGGTAATCTGGGGCCTTTCAGCACAGTCTGGGCACCAGACTGAGCCCATGTGATAGGTGTGTTCATTATGGTGATTTTGAGTTGGGCAAAAAGTTAAATTCTTTCAGTTTAAGAAGTATTAGTTATCTCAAGAACTGACACATGCAGAGGGGTTCTATATACCAACGATCTGGCTGAGTAAATATCATAAGTTTTAGTCTAGTAATGGCTGCAGATGTTTTCCAATAAAGGAACAAATGCTTGCAATGAGTCAGGCTCTCTGAATACAGATCCCTCTAATCCTTAGGCTGAGTCCGTGAATTAATTACCTTAAGTGTCATGCTCACAGAAAAAGAAACAAAGGAACAGAAAGGTTAAGTATTCTTGCCTGAGGTCACACAGCTGGGAAATAGCAATACTGGGACTTGAGCCCTGGTCTCTGGAGCTCCATGGCTGCATCCTGCCTCCCTTCCCTCTCAAAGCCCCCTCCTGGCAGGGCTGGTGCTCTGGGGATAGAAGCTGACCAGGTACTGGCATTTTCAGCAAGGACTGTTTGGCCCGGTGATGGTGGTGAAAGTAGATACGGTACATTCAGTGGGGCTTGGGAGGTGCCTCCCAGCATTTCCACTTTACAGACACTGCCTCTACTAAACCTCAGAACAAAAGTGCTTTGCGGATGAGAGAGGCAATTAAGGAAATTGGGTTGCTGGTTTTTCCATATCTCAGTGGACCCAGCCTGGGTACCTGGCTCAGCCAAGGCCTTCATGTCCCAGACCCTTGACCAAAAATAAAACCACCCCCTCTAAGGTGGCTGTTGGCCTGCTCTTCCCACACAGATACACCTCCAAGCTCACCCTGCCTCGCCTGAAACCCTCCGAGGCCGGCCTCTACTCCTTCCACGCTAGAAACGCCAGAGGCGAGGATACCCTGACCTTTGAACTCACCCTTCTATGTGAGTAGAAGGGCTTGGGGACGCAGGGTCCCTGGGGTGGCCGAGATAGACGAGCTGGGGAAGGTTGGGCTGGGGCAGAGAAGGCTCAGTGTGGGTGGTCAGGCAAGGAGACTCAGGCCCTCTCTACCTCAGACCCCCCAGAGGTAGAAGTCATGTGGACCCTCATCAACGGCTCTAAAGCCCTGCTCTGTGAAGCCTCGGGGTTCCCCCGGCCCAATATGACGTGGGTGCGGTGCAGTAGCCACACCAACAGGTAAGTGACTCCGCTCCTCACCTGGGCTCAGGGGCTGGGCACCCCAAAGCTCTGATCACATTCTGCTCTTCCCAGATGTGATAAGACCCACGTGCTGGTCCTGGAGGAGCCGAACCCTGACATCCTGCGCCAGGAGCCCTTCCACAAGGTGACCGTCCAGAGCCTGCTGACCCCTGGGACCTTGGAACACAACAGAACGTACGAGTGCAGGGCCCACAACAGCATGGGGAACACCTCTGGGGCCTTGGGGCCCATCTCCATAGGTGAGCCTTGGACCCCTGCTCCAGGCTGCGACAGGATGGGGGGCCCGGGGAGCTACCCCCACCCACTCCTGGGAGCCAGGGGCCAGAGTTCCAGCGCCGAGCAGATCCCAGCCATACCGAGTTCTAGCTCTCCGTGTGCGACTCTAGGCCCCTCGTGACCAAAGGCAGCCAGATGGGCAGTCTAGAGCCCAGAGGGCTGAAGTAGTAGGGGGAGAAGGGCAGAGGGGAGTCAGATCTAGACGGAAAGTCTAAAGCAGCGGCAGCCTAATCTGGCCCCTCTTGCTCATACTCCTGCACTTGAGCTGACTCATTAGTTCCAGGTGCGTACTTGAGACTCACAGGGGAGCAGGGCCTCCCCTGGGCCTGGGGTCTGGTAATGGGGACAGGTGACTGATGAACACAGGCCCCGCCCCCAGCCCCGGGCCAGCCTCGCTGGCCTTTCCCATCCTTCCCAGACTCCCTTCCATCAGAAACACAATCCTGTCCACCCGGAGCTGCCGTGCAGTGGGGTTGGGGGCACCTGCCACAGCGGCATCATCTGGAGGAAGGCTCACCCCTCCCTGTGTGGCACAGAGGCTGCACGTGGGTGAGTTCTCTGATTCTGAGAGGCCCGAGACTGTACAGGGCCACAGCACCCTCAGGCCTCTGAAAAGCAGGTTTGGCACCCACTGTGTGCCAGGCCCAGAGAAGACAGACTGGGGGCCTCCGCCTGGCTCCAGGGAGGCTCCTGGTGCCCTGGCTGCTGGCCTTGGAGTCCCAATTCCACATGCCGCTGTCCTGGCAGCTCTGTCTCAAGCTGGTGGTCCCATATTACAAATAAGAAAGCCAACATTTCGCTGAAGGCTTACACTGCCAGGCATCACGCTAAGCCCCTTGCAGACATTATATCAGTGTGCTTGCCCAACCCCAGGAAGTTGCTTTAGTACAGTCTGCCTTCCCTCTTGGGGCATGATGAACCTGAGGCTTCAGGAGAAGTCACAGGTTTCTTCTCACACCTCCTAAGAGGTAGAAGTGAGGCTGAGTCTCAGATTCATGCTGCTGATCTGGCCAGGGGGTGGAAATTAGATCCTTCCCAACTCATCAAGGGAACTGAGGCTACTGATCTGGGAAGAGGAGACCTGGGTCCATGAGCCTGGCTTTTAGACTCTTGGGGCGTATGGTCCGGGGACGCTGCAGGGACCTCCTGGGGAGGCAGATTTCAGTCCAACCTCTAGAAGGTCTCTCCGTCCAAGCTGGCCAGAGGTGTAGGTAATGAGCCTTCACTTTGGGGGAGGGTTCAAGTCACAGCTGAGTCCCAGAGGCTTCTTGAATAGGCAGGGGGTGTGTTGAGACCCGAGGGCCCCCCCCAACCCCGGCTGCAGAGGCTGTGAGTCTGGGCAGGGTTTAGAGCTGGGTGTGAGCAGGGTGAAGGGGGGTCTTCCCTGCCCCTGGCTGGGGGGAGGGTCTGCAGGTTTCCTCAACAAGGTTCCATCAACAAGAATTTTGGGAGCTACTGTGTTCCAGGCCACTGGCCTGTTCCAGTGGGGCAGGGGGTCTCAAAGGCCCCTTCGGCTGGCTCACTCCCCTGCCCTGCGCCTTCATGCAGGAGCCTCCACGCAGCCCCTCGATGAGCCCCTCTTCACACCGGTGCTGGTGGCCTGCATGTCCATCATGGCCTTGCTGCTGCTGCTGCTGCTGCTGCTTTTCTACAAGTACAAGCAGGTGAGCCTGGGCGGGTCAGGGGCAGCTAGACTCTGGGGCAGCACCACCAGGCTGCACGGATCCACCTGTCATAACCACTCATCCGTCAGCTGGTCATTCACTGACAAGAGCTCTCTAGTGGGTGCCTGCTGTATGTTCGTGTGAGTGGCTGTGTGAGCCAAGACTCGAGCCTCTGAGGTTCTGCCCTCGTAGGCTTCACTGTCTAGTGCAGGAGACGGCTGCTACCATGAAAGTGAGGGTGTGGATTACAGAGGAAAGATGCTACCAGGAGAGCTGTGGGCGTCGGGGAAAGGGTGAAGGTGGGATCCTCTCTCAGCTGGGCCTTCCAGGGCGCAGGGAGTTAGTGGAAGGAAGGCCTGACCACCATCATCTTCTTCATTATTTTTTAAAAAATATTTATTTATTTGGCTGTTTCAGGTCTTAGTTGTGGTGTACCAGCTCTTGGTGGAGACCCATGGGCTTCTCTAGTTGAGGTGCCTGGGCTTACTACTTTCATATGCACACTTAGTTGCTCCGCAGCATGTGGGATCTTAGTTCCCCATCTAGGGATCGAACCCATGTCCCCTGCATTGGAAGGTGGATTCTTATCCACTGGACCACCAGCGAAGTCCCCATCCTCTTCATTGTGTGTGCTAAGTTGCTTCAATTGTATCAGACTCTGCAACCCTATGGTCTATAGCCTGCCACGCTCCTCTGTCCATGGGATTCTCCAGGCAAGAGTACTGGAGTGGGTTGCCGTGCCCTCCTCCAGGAGATTTTCCCCACCTAGGGATCTGACCCAGGTCTCTTATGTCTCCTCCACTGGCAGGGCGGGAGGTGCTTATATGCTTATGTCAGCACAAAGCGTGAGGAGGCAGCTCTGAGTGCGGCCTCCAGAATCCAGGGCCTCAGGTCAAGTCTTCAGGGATCTTTACCACTAGCACCACCTGGGAAGCTCCTCCTCTTCCTTATTTAACATTATTACAAATGAAATCTGCTGTTAATTGCACTTTGACATTTAGTACCCTGCCTGTCACTTTGAGTGCTCAATCAGTGACTGAGCAGTGATTTTAGGGGCATTTTTATGATATGTGTTACCTACATCCTGTCATTTACTGCCCTCAGCAACCATGGCATGTGGATAGTATCACTAACCCCATTTTACAGAGTTGGAAGCTGAGGTTCCAAGAGGTTGAGACAGATATCCTAGTCTACAGCTGGCCAATGGCAGAGGCTGGTTTTGAAAAAGTCATTTTCTAAACTATTTTGCAAAACACGGAGTCGTCTTATTTTACCCTCACAACCATCTGGAGGCAGGGACTAGAGCGGTCAACATTCTACAAGAAGGAAATGGGCGTAGCAAGGTTGAAGGACCCGCTCAAGAATCCCCGTTGCTTCCTACCCCAGAGCCCATGGTCTCCACCACTGAGCATCACTGCCTGTCTCTATGAAAGCCCATCTCCGGTGCGGTCGGGCACTGACAGGGCCAGGCCAGAGGGCTGCGGGAGGCCAGAAGTGGAGGGACAGTTTCTGGCTGACAGGGAAAGGAGTCTGCTTGGAGGAGGTGGCCTGGCGTGGGTGAGACTGGCCCTGGAGGATGGGGCAGGCAGCCAGGGGAAGAGGAGATTCAGGGCAAGGGTGTCTCTGGGGAGAGGGCAGCGTGCGGGGAAGACCGCAGGGAGTACCAGAAATACTGATGCCTGGAAGAGGTTGCAGGTAGGGGCACGCTGGAGGTCTGGACCCCATCCTGAGGGTTCAGCAAATGTGAACTAGGAAATGAGGTGAGTTAGGAGTGAAGAGTCCACCTGGGAGCCCCTTTACTGCCTTTTCTTCCCTGCACTGCCTTGGGGGTTTTAGTGTAGAGGACTTGGAGTAGCCCGGTAGCTGCTGTGTCGAGGGTACCCCAGAGGTGCACAGGGTACTTGGTGCTTATGTCAGCACCCAGAGTGAGGAGGCAGCTCTGAGTGCAGCCTCCAGAATCCAGGGCCTCAGGTCAAGTCTCCAGGGATCTGAGTCCACCTCTGACACTGGCCGTGCGACCTTGACTGGCAGACTGCAGGCTGCGGAACACTCAACAAGGTCCTGGGCTTGGACAGCGCTCAGAATGAACAATGCACACCCTGGGCCCAGGAGGAAGTTGGCTGGGGAATCTGAGTTTGCTCACGCATTTTGGGATTGGAGGGCTGTCTGAGGTTGGGCATCTCCTGACTACATGCCCCAAGTGGTTGTCGGGCACTGCTCGCCCACTCCAGGGGGACAGGACTTCAGTCACTCTCGTGGCCTCCCGTTCCTTCTCTGAGCACCTCTGTTGCAAAGTTCTTCCTTATATGGAGCTGAAAGCTGCCTCCCTGTGCCCTACCGAGCTGCCTCACCAGCCCTGTAGAGATTCCAGAGAAGGGCCCAGTTCCCCCTCCAGCCCTTTCTGCCTTGGACTGCCTGGCCCCCTTGGTCAGTTGTTTGGGGACACACTACCTTCTTTTCAAGGGACCATTTTTTGGAACATGTACTCTCAGGCACCTCTTATCCCATTTAGGAAATTGAACTGGCCCCTAAGCCCACACACGGCTAAGAGAAGGAGGGCATCCCAGGGGTCAAGATGCCCATGCCCTGACGTAATGGCCATGCCCTAAGGCGTACTGTCCAAGTGTCCTTTGCTTTGCCCTTTGGGGTTCTGAGCCTCGCCCCTTCCCTGGGGAGCCAGCCTGGCTTGTCCTCACTACCCAGGCCTGAGGGGAGGGTGGCCCCAATTGCCAGGAAGGGTTGCTTCTGTCCCAGGGCTGAGTCATCGCCTTTCTGGCCCCCAGAAAGACCACAAGGGGGGCCGAGGGGGAAGAGAAAAGGGCAGGAGTCAGCAGGCTAGAAGCAGGAGGGACGTGCGGAAGAAAGGATGACAGTGACGGGGAGGACCAAAGGGGGTGGTTGGGGGGGCCGGTGAGAGGCTAGAATTCTTGGGAATGGGGGGCATAAAGGGGATGCACAGGAGGATCCCTAAGATTTCTGGTGAGAACTGTTCAGATCTTCCCCTTCCCAAGACAGAAAGCATCCTTCCACCCAGACAGCCGGCCTTCATGGGGAGTTGTGGGCACTTTGATGATTCCATGCCCACCTCTGTCGGCAAGGGGAAGTGGCCGGGCCCGTTACAAGGAATAAGTGAGATGACGCACGTTGATCGTGGGGCTCAGCGCCCACTCACAGGAAGTGCTCTGCAGGCATGCACTGACAGCATTCTATTCCGAGGCCACCCAGAGGAGAGGCCCCTCTGGGCAGGAGCTCCTAGGAGCTCCAAGGAGGAGCCACGTGTAGGCGTGGCAGAGGCTGGGCAGAACTGGAGGCTGCCTTCCAAGAAGAGGGGTGGGGGCGCCTGAGACAGGCAGGAGAGGGGGTGTCCTCCCCCAGCGATCAGGTCTGGGATTCAGAGGCTGAATTTGCAGCCAAACAACTCTTCGCTTGCTTTGATCGCCCTCCCCTTCCTCACTCTCCCCTGCCCGGCTGGGGGTGGAGTGGGGAGGGGGCTGACTCAGGCCCAGCTGCAGGGCCAGAGGAAGGAGAAGTGGTGAGGAGGGAAAGATAGCCTTCACCGCAGTGGCTCCTGGAGATAGAAGTGGCCAGGAGAGGAAAAGGAATCCTTCCTGGTGCTGTCTCTGTCCTTTGGGTTGGAAAGGCAGCCACAGGCAGGGTTTGAATCCTCTGACACTCAGGAAGTCATCTTCCTGTCCCATTTCAGACCATCTGCTGTAACTCTACCACGGCTGTCCTGACATTTACCCGTAGTCTCTCGTTCTGAATCAGAACCTGGAAGTTCTTCCTTATGTCTAACTGCAGTCTTTCCCTCCAAACTACCATCTGGATGTTCTTCCTGATGGCTAACTGGAGTCGTTTTTCTTAACCTGGGAGGCTTCGGTCACAGACCACCCTCCTCCCAGCACCCACTTGAGCTCCCCCCACTTTGAGGAGGGTGCCCCATGGAGGAGCCCAGCTGCTAAACAGCACAGCCCAGCTGGCCTCCATGCCCCACGAGTGACCGGAAAGAGAGCTGGACTGCTGACCCGAGGCCTGGGTGTTCTCCACCGCCCCACCCCAGCTTCCACTTTCCACCTAAACTCTGTCTTCCATCAGCACTTCTCGTGGGCACCCACTGGCATCATGCCCCCATGCAGCTGCCACCGTGGGCAGGAAAGAGAGCGGCAGCCACTCCCCCACAGTTCAGGCTCTGCCACCAGCCGGCTGGTTGGAGCAGCATGGAGAGCCTGAGTGGGTACGCCAGCTGCTCGCTGTTGTGTGCACGGGGTCTCTCTCCGTCTGTCCTTTAACTTTGCAAAGTCTGATGCATTACTCACCTGCATCAAGCCTAGGAGGTTTCTCCTGGCACTGAGAGAATTCACTCAGTGACTGGCAGCCCTCAAGACTTTCCTGCCTTCAGAACTGTGCCCGCTCACTTCCAGCCACATGGCACCTCCTCGCTCTCGGCCTCTCCAGGACCTTTACCATCTCCACACCTCTGTTCCCCTGCTGCCCCCCTGGCAAGCACCCTCTCACCTCCCCGGGGGCACTCCCTGATTTGTCTTCCATTGTTCCCAGCTCCCTCTGTCCTCTTGCCCTGCTTCATTGTCTCCACTGAGCCATCTGAAAATGTGTTTTTTCCTGCATTTTGTATTTGTAGTCCTATGTATGTATGTATGTGAGTGAAATGTCTGTCTTAGCCACTAGAATGCAAACTCGAGGGGACAAGAACTCTATTTTGTTCAACGCTGAATCATTGATGCCTGAAGCAAATAGGTGCTTAGTGAAATATTTAGATGGGAGTAACACTCAGCCTTAAATGGGGAGGAAATGCTGATATAGGCAGCCACATGGGTGAACCTGGAAGACATTATGCTGAGACGAGACAGTCTTAAATCAGGTACCAGGGACGGTCAGATGCATGAGGTAAGTGGGAGGTGGGAACGGGGAGCTGTTGTTTAGTGAGCACAGAGTTTCAGATGGAAAGAGTTCTGGAGATTGGTTGTACACAGTGTGAATGTACCTGACACCACTGAGCAGAATACTGAGAAATGGTTGATGTGGTGGATTTTGTTACATGTACCTCACCACAAGTGAAAATAAAATAGCTGATACTTAGATGGGAGGGTGGATGTGTGAATGGACCTATAGTTTCACCCTCCCTCCTAGCTCAAGAATTACCAAATTATCAGAGCTGTCAAGACCCTCAGACATGGTCCTAAGTCTTTCAATACACAGTTAGGGAAACCGAGACTTGGAGAATGGATGGTCCCTGGGTAAGGCCAAGCCAGACAGGGACCGGACTCTTGGTACCATGGGCGTGGGGTGATGCGGCCCCGCTCACCACATGGCAGGTCACATCCACCTCCTCCCGCCGTGCAGTGGGACTGCCCTCCTGGGTCGGGATGATGTCTCAGACCCTCCTGCAGGCCCGGCTGACCCTTCCCCACCCCCGTCCCCCGACAGAAGCCCAAGTACCAGGTGCGTTGGAAGATCATCGAGAGCTATGAAGGCAACAGCTACACCTTCATTGACCCCACCCAGCTGCCCTACAATGAGAAGTGGGAGTTCCCCCGGAACAACCTGCAGTTTGGTGAGCCAGGGGCTCTGCACCCTCCACGCCCTCCTGTCGCAGGGCCGGCATGGGTGGCGGGGAGCCTGTGGGCCCTGAGAGGCCCCTCTGGCACCCCAGGACCTGAGGAGGCTGTGTGTGTATGGCAGGTAAGACCCTCGGAGCTGGCGCCTTTGGGAAGGTGGTAGAGGCCACGGCTTTTGGTCTGGGCAAGGAAGATGCTGTTCTGAAGGTGGCTGTGAAGATGCTGAAGTGTGAGTGCACCAGGGGCTTGGGGGTGGGGGAGCGGGTAGGAGGCGGTGGACAGTCTGTCCTGTGGTCACAGGGCATCGCCCACATTTTTGACCTGTCAGAGCCTGGGACAGGAGGTGAAGCCACTCTGTTTCCTTTGTGAGCTCCAGGCTCCCTCTAACTCCTCGGTGTGTGAGGGCTTCTGACTGAACCCCAAAGGGGCTGAGATAAGAGGCCACCCTGGGCTCTGGCTTGGCCACAGCTTGGTGCCACCCTAGTGGCAGTTCAGTGACAGGCCACCTCTCCCCTTTCTGTCCCCACAACTCCCACCTGTATGTCATTTGTTCTGCCTCTTTTGGCTTCTGATTATCTTGGGTGCTCTGGGTACCCTCTGCTTCGCTCCCCCGTGTCTCCTGTGGCTCTCCATGTCCTTTCTCTGTGGCCCCACCTCCCAGCCACGGCGCACGCTGACGAGAAGGAAGCCCTCATGTCAGAGCTGAAGATCATGAGCCACCTGGGCCAGCACGAGAACATAGTCAACCTCCTGGGAGCCTGTACCCATGGAGGTAAGGGGCCCTGGCAGGCATGCGGGGCCGTGATCTTGGGTGTCTGAGGGTCCCAGGGCGGCCTCACTCCATCCATCTTTCCCTTCCCATGCCCACAAAGTGAAGGTAGGATCCCTGTCTGGGCACCCCTTGAATTCCTCGGCCAGACGCCTGGACTGGTCAGAAGCTGCTTGTGGATGACAGGCAGTTCTGGGAGCTCTGACCAGTGGCTCTCAGATATGCGTGGACGTCAGAGTCACCTGGAAAAGGAGCAAAGAATGCAGATCCTTGGACCCCACTCCAGAGAGTCTGATGCTGTGGGTCTGGAGTGAAGTCCTTCAAATCCAACTTTAAGCCCCCACTCAAAGAGGCTGTGCACTCACCGCAGGGCCCATAGAAGTGTCCCAGGATCCATTGGGATTCAGTCTGCCTCTTTCTTTGCTCCTGTAGCAGCTTTGACTTATATGGAACTGCCTTAGTTTTCCTTTGAAGAAAGAATTCTTCAGCTAGTTTTTTGGAGGTCCCCCTGCTCTAGACAGATGTGGTCACCAAGGCCCAGAAAGCATGGAGGGCTGCTTACAGACAGGCAGGGTTAGAACCCACAGTCCAGGTTCTTGTTGCCCTTTCCCCGTGTTCTTGTCCCGGTGGGGTAGTGGGTTAAGGGTGCACTGACCCCACTCTCTTGGCTGGTCTAGGCCCTGTCCTGGTCATCACTGAATACTGTTGCTATGGTGACCTGCTCAACTTTCTGCGAAGGAAGGCTGAGGCCATGCTGGGGCCCAGCTTGAGTCCAGGCCAGGACCCCGAGGCAGGCGCTGGCTACAAGAACATCCACTCGGAAAAGAAATACGCCCGCAGGTAGCGTCCTGGCAAAGACCACAAAGGCCAGGGCTGGGGGGTGGGCCCTGCGTCTGTTTCCAAAGTCAGCTCAGGGTTGGGTGGCCGTGTGGTCTTCACTTGGCCATTCATGCTGTGGGGAGTAGCCACCTGTATCACGTGGGCGCTTCAGTCTGTCTCCTGCTTATTCCTATCATCCACGGACTAATTGAGCCCCTACTATGTTCCGGGAATATAGTGCGCAGAGATAGGCAGCTCAGTCTGGTGGAGTCAGACGTCAATGGATCATTTTATCATGCGTACAAGATCCACTTAGGACCCTAGCTGGAGCGGGCAAGTCTTGGGGATAATGGCCCTAGTTCTCCCATAGCATGTGCTATGAGGTCTGGCGGGCACCCATCCCAATTTTGAGTAGCCATGGGGGAAGTGGGATAGAACCTGTTCCTTGTTGGATGAGGGGGCAAAACAGCACAGCTGTGGCTGGGTCCTTGGTCCACTTGGGCCTCAGTTCCCCCAACAAGCCATCCAGGCTGGATCTCTCAGTCTTTCTGCTCTCTTGCTCTGCAATGCTGAGATTCCTGGAAGCCACCCAGAGGCAAGTGGGCAGAGCCACATGAGGAACCACAGAGAGGAAGTGGCCAGTTTTGTGTCACACACGAGTCAGGGGCAGAGGCGGAGCCTGGTTGGACCCTGCTGCTGCCTCCTCGTCCAGTGCTCACCTAAGCCACGCTGCTCTCTTGCAAGCGTTGGACTCAGGGCCTCGAAGCCAGGCTGCTGGGAGCTGTAGCAGGATCAGAAGGGTATTCCCTGAGCTCCTATCCTACTACTGTCAGCCACCCGGCTTGGGAAGGCAGAAGGGGAAGGAGACCATTTCATTCTATCCAGTGACCTCGAGCACGGAGGCTGGCAGGATCTGCTTCCTCTTCAGTCTCTGACACCCTTGGGAGAGGGTGGCTCATGCTGGGCCTCAGCAGGCTGGGAACTCAGGCCAGATCAACTCGAAATGAGAACAGAAGTCAAGTGTTAGCTTCCATTTTCACGATTTCAAGGGCAAGTGGCATGTGAACCAATCCTGCTAATAGGATCCCAGGCTACATTAATGTAAGTATAGTTTCTAGACCAAGGGAGAGGATAGTTTTTCAGCGGTCAGACCATAAATAAAACACTGGATTGTTTTTCTGGGAACGCTGCGTAAGGACATCACAGTGCACATCTCTATCACAGAAGGGGACAGGAGGTGAGAGGTCCAGGCTCCTGTCTGGTTAGAATGTTAGAAGCAGTGGTGCAGCTACCCAAAGCACAAGCTCATAGTCTTCTGAGAGGTGTTAGGAATGTACAATCTCAGGCGCCTCCAGACTGGCCAAGTCAGAATCTGCATTCAAATAAGATTCTCCAGGTGATTCACACGCACATGAATTAGTTTAAGCAGCTCTAGATCAGGCCTCCACTCTGGCTGTACACCAGAATTGCCTAGACAAACTGGTAAGTGGGAATGACTGTTTTGTCCCTAGTTTCCTAAGTCTTTAGTCTGAGGGGGTCTGAGGATCTGGAGCTTCCCAGAGTGAAGCCAGGAGAGGTGCAGATGTAGACAAGTGGACTCAAAGAAGGGGCCCTGGCGTAAACTCAAATCCCTGCTGGGGCGTTCCACGGAAGAGGGAGACGCTTCTTGAGGGCAGAGCAAGGACCAGGGAAGAGGAACAGCCCTGGGGCAGACTTTTAACAGGCAGAGCTGCCAAAGATGGAACAGGCTGTAAGCTCCCTTGCTGGATGGCCAAGCAGAGGTCACTGATCACTTAAGAGGGTGGGTCAGAAACTGAAGTCCAAGTTGAATCCAGTCCCTTCCTCTCTGCTGAGAGGCTGGGCGAGGCCTGAACTGGGTAGTGGGAGTAATGAGCCCCTCTCTTCTGCAGGGACAGCGGCTTCTCCAGCCAGGGTGTGGACACCTACGTGGAGATGAGACCTGTGTCCACTTCGTCGTCAAATGACTCATTCTCTGACCAAGGTGCGGGGAGGTACCAGGGCTGAGGGAGAGGAGAGGGGCTGCTGGGGTCAACGCAGGGCGGGGAGGTCAGCGGGGCCGCCCTGATGCCTCTCCCTACCCCAGACCTGGACAAGGAGGACGGGCGGCCACTGGAGCTGCGTGACCTGCTCCACTTCTCAAGCCAGGTGGCCCAGGGCATGGCCTTCCTTGCTTCTAAGAATGTAAGTCTCAGAAAACAGGTCCCTTTGTGTGGTCACCCGGG
The DNA here is from genome assembly GCA_007570785.1 of Antilocapra americana. NCBI lineage: Eukaryota > Metazoa > Chordata > Mammalia > Artiodactyla > Antilocapridae > Antilocapra > Antilocapra americana. Next base: position 2,817,639 of record ML661893.1, read on the forward strand.
GTGGGTGGGGGCAGCTGAACCTGTGAGGCTAGATGAGTAAAGACACGGGAGAGAAAATAGATACTTAGGAGAGGGCCAGCCCTGAGGGTGGGGGCCGCTGGTCCTGTTAACAGCTCCAGAGCTCCCTGTTTCTAGGCCCATGAAGACCACCGAGCTTCTGAGGCAGCTCCTGCTGCTCTTAGCCAGAGGGCCAGTCACGGCGGTTTCTCAACACTGCCCATCTAACCACATGACATTTCCTCAGACTTGGGTCGTGATAGAAGGCAGACTGGAGCCAGGGTACAGGAGCAAAAATGATGGCCACTGCCTCACCCCCCCGGCCCTCTGGGGCCCTGGCTGCTGCTCCTGCACCCTGGCTCTAGCAGGGAGGGGCCGAGACTGACCCTCAGTGCCTCCCCTTAGTGCATCCATCGGGACGTGGCAGCCAGAAATGTGCTGCTGACCAGCGGCCATGTGGCCAAGATTGGGGACTTCGGTCTGGCTCGGGACATCATGAACGACTCCAACTACATCGTTAAGGGCAACGTGAGTGCTGGGAGGGCTGGGCCAGGCTGGGGATGGGTGGTGACCCAGGCCCAAGGTGACTGGGGTCTGCTGTGCCAGGCTCGCCTGCCAGTGAAGTGGATGGCGCCAGAGAGCATCTTTGACTGCATCTACACCGTTCAGAGTGATGTGTGGTCCTACGGCATCCTGCTCTGGGAGATCTTCTCACTCGGTGAGCTGCTGGCCCGGTCAGGCTCAGCGTGGGGCTGGCTGGTGCGTGGGGACTCATGGCACCAGTACCTCCTGGAGGAGGGTGCCCAGGATGCTTGGAGGTCAGCGCAGAGCAAGGGCTGCCGAGGGCACAGGGGTGGGGGAAGCATCTTAAAAAAGTGTCGTGGCTCCCAACGTGGGCTGAGCCCCTCTACCCTGACAGCACTCCCTCCAGGCTGCTTCCTCACCTGTCTGCTTGGACAGCTGCTGCTTCCTTGAATGCTGTTTCCCCTCGCTGTCTGAAACGTTCATGTCCCGGAAGACCCAGCGCCCATTTCTGGGGCACTAAGACCAGTACTTGGGCTCGGCCCGTCAGTGTGTTCCTCCACCGACCCAAGCCTGTGCTGGAATTCTGCGGGTGTGATGAGACCTGGGCAAAGGTTTTCCACATCCTAGAAGTCAGGACCTCTTTTACTACGCCTGACACGTAGTAAGCACTTGTTACAGGGAGCTGCTGTTCGACTACCACGTCCAGCTGGGACCTGACACCCAGCCCCACCAAGATGTGCGGGAGAAGGGGCCGGCGGGCACTGAGCATAGACTTTTCCGTGATCTTACTTTTGTAGGGCTCAACCCCTACCCTGGCATCCTGGTGAACAGCAAGTTCTATAAGCTGGTGAAGGATGGATACCAAATGGCTCAGCCCGCGTTTGCCCCAGAGAACATGTAAGCGAAGCACCTCAGGGTTTGGTGGAAGTGGATGGAAAGGTGTGTGGCCCGTCTTTTCAGTCGTGTTCTAGGGCCAGGTTTCCTCTCGCCCACAGTGGACTAACGTGGACCCCTTTTAGTAAGTTTAGGGTTTCCACGGGTTTTCCAGGTAGCACGGAGGACATTCTCAAAGAGGGATCTTAACAGGGGCTGGCCCCAAGGCGGATAATGAATGTTTAATTTGGACTCTGCTATTATGAGCTTGGAAGGCTCTTCTCTTCTCTTCTGTCCTGGCGGCCAGCCTCTTGCTCAACACAGCCACCAGCCACTGCAGTCTCTTACCCACCTCCCGACAGCCAGGCCACCACAAGCTCCTCACTGGCTCCCTGCCCTCACCACAGCCCTTCCACAGGCCTGCTGGCCCGTCTCGCCCACTGCATCTTTCTCCAGCCACTGTCTCACCACAGCTGCTCCCTGTGCCACCCAGGCGCTCCCTGCCAAGGTGGATGCGTGCAGCCAGCTAACCAGCTCCTCATCCACTTTAGTACTACCACCAGCAGCCGCTTAAACCTACCTGCAGGCTTGAGCAAGGGTGCCCGTTTGTGCCAAGAACTTGGACAAAGTAGCATCCCTGAGCTTGTTTCCTCCTCAATTTTCAGGCCTGTTCTGACAAAAAGCCCCCTTTCCCAGGGTTACTGAAAAGATTAGATAAAACACACCAAGGACTTTGCACTGGTCTTGGGCTAAGCTCACTTCTGACTCGGTTTCAGGACCTCTGCCAGGCAGGAGTGAGTGAGTGTGTGTGTGTACACGTACGTGATGACTCCCAGGCCCACAAGCTGCTGCTTCCTCTCTGGTCTCAGATACAGCATCATGCAGGCCTGCTGGGCCCTGGAGCCGACGCGCAGACCCACCTTCCAGCAGATCTGCTCCCTCCTCCAGGAGCAGGTTCAGGTGGATAGGAGAGAGCGGGTGAGTGGAGCCAGGCTCACGGTGGGTGGCTTGGTTAAAGCTGGGCCTGACCCTTCGGGACTGACCATCCCCTGGCCTCTCTGCACCCAGGACTACAGTAATTTGCCGAGCAGCGGCAGCAGCAGCGAGCCGGAGGAGGAGAGCTCCAGCGAGCAGCTGACCTGCTGTGAGCAGGGGGACATCGCCCAGCCCCTGCTGCAACCCAACAACTACCAGTTCTGCTGAGGAGGGGACCACAGGGAAGTCCTGCCCTCCCCACCTCCAAGCTCGCACCTCCTCCATGGATGGGGCACCACGGGGAGAACACAAAGACTCTGCCCTCTTGTCTTTTCCCTCAACAGCCTGGCCCAGCTAGGAAACTCAGGAATGGGGTATCTATAGGAGGTTGGTGAGAACCCCACTCCCAGGGCCTGGGCCATCACTGCCAGTCGGGGACCGGGGCTGAGCCCCACCCCACCCCGCCAGTTCTCAAAGCTGTGGCCTCAGCTTCACTATGCCAACTGGGAGAACACCCAGCTCACTCTTAACCTGTTCCCACTTCTGGGAACCACCTCCCCTCCATCCCTCCTGTTTCAATGGAAATGGACGGATCTGGTGATTGAAGTCTCCAAGAGCTACCCAAACACTGAGAAGCCAAGGTTCCCTGGGCCTTGGCAGATGGAAGGGACGCCCACTGAGTGGCTCGATGAGAGCAGACAGATGCTTAGGGCGGCGCTCAGGCCCTGGGAGCAGACTAGCTCCAGTGGAAGACCCTGACTGTTGCCCCTGCCTCCAGGCCTTCTCTCCGCAGCCCCACCCTGCCTGGGTCTGGTACTGCTGCAGTGAGCCAGGTGGCAGCCCACACCAAGCAAGCAGCACCCGCTCCGGCTTGACTCATCATAACTAACAGTCACACTGTGGAACGTCCCTGTCAGCATTAAACTAACCCCGTTAACACAGCTGGCCTCTGTGTCTTTGTGCCCCGCGGACTCCGAGGGACCGCCTCCGTCCTTCCACGGTGAGTGACCCTCCCCAGCACCGCTGGGGCCCAACCACACTGTACCCCACACAACAAGACTGGAATGGACTCTTGTTGCACCCAAACCATATAATTTAATAAATTTTATTCTGGTCAGGGGAAGAGAGAGGGAGGAAAAATCCATCTACCCCACTCCTCTCAATAAATTAAGTAACATGGCCAGTTCCCATGCCCTAAGCAAACCATGGGCACTTGAGCCAGTCCTGCTGTTTCCTTACGATCCAGTCTGCTTCCCCTTCACAGAAGGGAGTTTTCCTACTGCCGCTGGGTCAGGCCATGCTCACAGGCCACTTCCTCTTTGAGGGAGGAAAGAAGCTACAGCAGCAGTGGCCAGGAGAGGAGGGGTCCTCACAGCTTGAGGCAGAGGAGAGTCCTGGAAGGGAGCAGTGGCTTGCCCCTTCAACCCACTCAGCTGCCCCCAGATGTGGGTGCAGAAGAACAGAGAGACGCATGCCTCCTCTGGGAGAATGAAGAGCCCACAGGGACCCTCAGAGCTAAGGAAGGCCCCAAGGCAAAGGCAACAGGCACCCCCGGGGAGGGAAACAGCATCCCCAGGTGGGAAGGGCAGCCTTGGCCCAGCCAGGGCCTACCCCCCCGACCCACAGGTGCCCCGGGGAAGCAGCAGTCTGCCCAAGTTCTCTCAGCCTCCCTGTCTCTCTAGTGGACACATGGTGCCTCTGGGTCTAGTAAGGAGCGTCCTGGTGCCTCTCCCGACCTCTGGAAGGCTGAGAACCAAGGACCCCGGGCTCCACCAAGCTCAGGAAATGGAAGCTCTTTGGTCAGTCCCAGCCTCAGAGGCTGGTCCCCTGGATGGATGTGCCTCAGGCAAGGGCCTCGCTATGGCTTGAGATGTGTGGTCCCTGGGCACGTGCCCAGCTTACTCTGTGGCTGTGGCTGTGGCCCCATCCTCTTCCTCCCCGTCCTCCTCCGCTTCCGTCTTGATCTGAGCAACCCCAAGGCGGTAGAGGGTATCACGGATGACCACCTCACCAGGCTGGCAGCTCTGCACAATGTCGTGGATCTGCCGGTTGACAATCTCGCGGCTGGTGAGGAAGTCCATGAGGCGGTTGTAGAGGTAATAGTGGGTGGCGTTGTCAAAGGCGATGGGCCGCTGGCGGACACTGTTTGGTTTGCTGTCTGCAAAGGAGGCCAGGATGGCTGCATAGGGTGCCAACTCAGGACAAAGGGCCAAGGAGTGGTGTCCAGCACTGGGGTCGCCAGGACTGGGCTGTGTGCCTGCGTGGACGATGCGCCGTGTGGCAGTCTTGGTGACCGGGTGCTGGACAGAGTGCTCGGCCTCTGTCATGTCCACTGTGTAATGCTGATCCAGGAGTTCTGGGCAGGACACACTCTAGAAGGGAGATGAAAAGCCACTCCGGTGAGAGGGAAGGTTAAGGTCCAAGCTGTGTGAAGGACGGAATGAAAGCTGTGGGCTCAGCCAGCTCTGTTACCACAGGGCAGGCACATCTCCTGGGGTAAGTCCTCCGTTTCCTCATGTGATGAGGGGGACAGTAATAGTAGCCACCACCCAGAGTAGATGCTGGATTACCGGAACTGCTCTTATTCTGTGTCTAATCAATTTCTGCCCAGGGGTGCAGGGGAGTTTCCCCCAGAGGCTCCGATGCCCTTCTGCAATGCCCCTCACCAAATCACAGAGCAAGGCCCAGGGAGTAATAAGAAAAAAAGTGATGACGATGATGTCCCCTTCCTCCTTCCAGTCTCTCAGACTTAGTGCAAGCCTGAGACAATGCATTAAGACACAGAGGCCAGGGCTCTGTCCATTTCCCCTTCGTGGCCTTACTTTCCCCCTTGTAATTAGAGGAAAGAGGTTGATACGGTCAGCATTTTCTAAGCCACTGTGCCTCTAGATCACAACACAAGGAATGCCACGCAGCAGATTCAGGCGAAGCCAAAGGCTCTGGGCCTTTAGTATGTCAGGGCACAGTGTCCTCGCAGGTGGCAAGGTAATCCCTTTGACCCCCACGATACCTGTGTTTTCACCCTGGGTACACTAAACGACATACTGTGGCTTCACACACAAGGTCAGTAGAGATTTGTGGCATAAATACTGGTTCCAGAGTACTGAGACAAAATACTGGTGGAGAAAAAAAGGATGCTGGATGGGTCACAGAAGACCTGCCCAAAGAACAAGGGGGTGAGACATGGTCAGCTTTGTGAGAGCCCAGTGCCTCAGAAGGGAACATACCACTGGCGGCTCTGTGGGACTCGAAAAACAGCCTTGATTCCTCCCCCACATCTGGTTGGTCAGCTCCGGGTAGCAGAGGTCAGCACACAGGGCCACGGATGTGGCCATGTCAACCACGTACACAGGAGGCCAATGGCGGGAAGAGACCAGCAGATCCACGTGGTCAAGGGCACTCTCGCCCCGCACTAGATACTTGGAGCCGCAGACCACCTAGCGGAGACAGGGGGTATAGCACCGGGTGAGGAAGGCAATCTGCAGAGATGGGTCCACTCACTTCCTCCTAGGATGATCAACACTCAGGTTCCATGATGGAAGTCCCGCCAGTTCACTCCCATATGGGAGAAGAGCATCCAAGCCTCAAATGAGGCTGAAACACAACCCCCACCTCCCCAAGGCACTGGCTCCAAACCCCCCTCGATGCTGCACCCCTAAACCCCATCTAGTCTGGTGGTTCCCAAGCTGAATGGTGCCTGCAGCTCAGAGATGGTTAGAAGTGAAAGTTCCTGGGTCTCCCTCCGAATCCACAGAATCAGCCTCTGGGGGTGGAATCTAAACACCTGTATTGCAAGCAGCCCCCTACGAGGCCCTAAGGGAGCTGTCCAATGGGAACCTCTGGTGAAGGCAACACCTCCACCAGCAGGATTCCCCAGATGCCAGCCTACTGCTGGGCAGCTCTGTGTCCACTTTCTGTCCACTGTGTCCAATTCTGCCTCTACCTCCCTCCCTCCCTCCCTCCACAGCAGTCTTGGCTATTGCCTCCAGGTCGTATCATTGCCCCCTCAGAGCCCCAAGATCTATAGCGCTCTGAGTCCTTCTCATGAGATGGATGCCAGTCACATGACTCGATGCTCAGAGCAGGCTCTGACTTGTCAGGGGTTGTAAAAAGGGGCTGATGAGCTGACTCTCTTTTGATGGCCAGTCCCCTACCCACTCTGAACTGAAGGCTTTGTGAAGCTGTCTTCCCCACTGAGCACTTTTTCGGGTTTCCTACCCTGGCATCTTCTTGGGTCGGGATAACTGTCACACAGGGTACAACCTTCCCAGAGCTATCTTGGCACCCACCTTCCCTGGGCACACACTCTACAGACCTAAGGAGTGATCATCTGAGAACCCAAATCAGACCATTTCCCATTGAAACCATCCAAAGGAACCCTCACCACTCTCAGAAGAAAACCCAAACTGTTCCTCTGGCCCACAAAGTGCTACATGATCTGGCCTCCAGTGACCCCCCACCTCCCTCCTCTGCTCACTAGGCTTCCCTCCTAGTGGTCATACCCCTTCCCCAGCTCACATGGGGTTCTTGGCCTCCTCTGGGCAACAGGTTGCTCGCGGCAGCTTTCTATCTCTGATTCTTGTCTAGTTCCTGCAGAGCCATTGCCACGAGCCATGAAAAAGTGAAAGTTGCTGAGTTGCATGTCCAACTCTGTGCAACCCCAGGGACTATACAGTCCATGGAATTCTCCAGGCCAGAATACTGGAGTGGGGAGCCTTTCCCTTCTCCAGAGGGTCTTCCCAACCCAGGGAGCGAACCCAGGTCTACTGCATGGCCGGCGGATTCTTTACCGGCTGAGCCACAGCCACGGTGACTTTATTTCTCAATATGAGGGCACTGAGGGAGCAGTGATGTCTCTGCTCCTCACCCTCAGACTCTCCACCGCTGATGCAGAGGCCAGCACACAAAAGGGCGTTTACTACTCACTGGTGATGACTGGAAGAACTGCCAGCTCCAGGACGAGCTGGAGGGATCAGACAGATCCTCTGTGTGGATAAACTGACACGAACAGAATTCACCCCAAGTTCCTCATCGTCCTCTTACCTGGTGGGGGCACACCTTGTAGACTTTGCCCCCTGTGAGATGAGGTGGGGGCTGTCGAGCTCGGGCTCCATTCTGAACAGATTCGTAGAGGGCCAACAAGGAGAAGCAGAGCTGCTCCTAAGCAGAAGGACAAGGTTAAATGGTGGTGAATGCCCAGGGACCAGGCTTGGTGCACAGCCACTAATGCTCGCTCAGGGTGAATGAATCACTGGTAAGGCCAGAGCGGGCCTTGGAGCCTCACCAGCCCAACGTCCTGTACCGAGGCCCTGAAAGGGCCAGGTCACAGACAGAGCCAGCCACACTGCTCAAGCTGCCAGGCTCTGAGGCCTGGGTTCTCCTGAGGAGCCAACACTTGGATCTGAACTTAGCGCATAGGATTTTTAAATGCAAAATACCTAATGTAAGGGTACACTGTGAATGCTACAGCGCTTGTTCTCCAAGAGCCTAGACAGGTGAGAACCAGACACTGCAGACATCCTGAGGCTGGGGTTCTGGTTACTGTCACTTTGCAAATGAGAACAAGGCTCAATTTATCCAAGGTCAGACAGACTGCGAGAGAGCCTGGATTCTTGAACCCGAGTCTGGACCCACTGCCTTCAACAGAGCAACTGCCTGGATGCAAAGGTCTCATGTGCAAGGCCTGACGCGGCTGCTGGCTATCTCCCAGCTTCCCCTGCCCGGCAGAACCCTCTGCCCCAAACAAGTGCCCAGTCACGGGGATTTGTATCCCTGCCAGAAAGTCCCTGTCCCCAGCACTGCTCGGAGACCCACCTTGGAGTCCTCTGCCCCGAAGGGGATGCCACACTGCCTCAGCAGGCACCGCAGCTCCTCCTCGCTGTAGGAGCCGATCTCCTCAAGCTTGCACACGCCCTCCTGGAGCAGCCGCACCAAGGCACTGCCGTTGCCTGCAAGAGATGACGACCTGATGGGAGGCGCTGCCGCAGCCTCCAAGCAACCTAGGAAGTCCCTCACACGTGAGAATGGACAAGCAGGGGGACCAGTCCACAGTCGAGCAGGCTCTGCCTGGCAGCTGAGAGAGGGGAATTCAGTGCAGACCTTAGGGTGTTCTACCGACACCTGAGGTCTCTCGGTGTCTGGCCTTCTGTCTCTGAAGGTCTAGGGGAGATATCCAGCAGAGCACTGGTGCAGACAGCCCCCAAAACGGGTCTGCTTTTAACCTTTTAAGGTTTCTCAAAACCATGATCTCAGATGCTTACCATACCGCAGGAATAAGCAGCTCTCATTTTAAAAATGCTCTTGATCTGCTACATTCCTGAACCTGCTCATCAACAGGACTACGGGGGGCCTTACTATAAAATCAATTTAGCAGGCCATAGCCTGCTAAATAAAACAGCCTATGCTAAGGAAAGGACGGCCTCATGAAAGCTGTGTTACTCAGACACACACGCGTGTGCTACTTAAACGAGCAGCACAGAGTGACAACGTGGACCTGCTGCTCACTCGAGCTGCAGTGAAAGGAGAAACGACTGTCCGCTCACTTCACCGTCACAACAGCTTAGGTCGTGGGCAGCAGTACCGGCCCTCTGTAAACAAACAACAGAGGCTAGGGCGCTGACGAGACACGGCAGAGGCCACATGGCTACGAAGTGGCACAGCTAGGAATCAAACCCAGGTTGTCGGAAACCGACGTTCTCAAAGGAGCCACCTGAGAGGCCTGCTGAGAAAGCCTGCCTCCCCCTTCATCAGTCCATGAGAATTTTGGGGGTTGGGGCCCTGTCAGCATTTTTCAGAGGGTTCCCACTGTTCCCACCGCAGGGCATGCCAGAAGGCTGATAAGTTCTGTGGGTTGGTCCTAGACAACGTGGCTGACAGCTCTTCAAAATTCTGCACATGACTTGAATCTCCAGGGGATTTTGCCACAGGTTGTCACTATCTTTCCAGAAAGCTCTCTGGGTGGCCTTGGCCCCCTCTCTACCACTCATGCTGTCTGGCTACAAACAACATTCCAGACTCCACAGGCCTGTGCCCTGACCCCAGGCACCAGCAGGTGGCCTCACCAGGTACTGGCTGCACGTCCAGGCTCTTGTCTTTCTCGGTGTTGACGACCACAGCTCCTCTCATGAGTGGTGGGAAGAAGGGGGCAATGACGGAGGCATCAAACCTGGTGATGGGGATGCTGGCGGGGAAGGCCACCTGCTCAATCACCTCTGTCTCCATTGTGGCCCAGAAGTCCTCCACGTTGACCTCACTAGATGCCAGGAAGTCAGGCCAGGTGAACTAAAACAGTCAAAACATAGGAGTCATAGAACATCAGCGACACAACAGCCCACCGTCTCAACACAGGCTGAGCAGGAGAGGGAGACTGAGAGCTGTGTCCCAAATCTAACACCCTAGTGCCTTGCCTCACTGCTCCCTCCCACACCACTGCATTCCCCAAGACCTAAGTTCCTTCTGCATCCCTGCCTTTATTCCTGTCATTTTCGCTGCCTCACCAGGAGAGGGTAGCTACCACAGCCTGTCATGTGCCAAAGACTGGCTAATTAACTACTACTAATATACAAGCCAGAGGAGGCCTGAGGTAAGACCACCAGAGGGAGGGACAGAATGTGAATGTGAACAAAGATTTAGTGCCAAACCCTTAATCCCTATGCCTGGCTTGCAGGAATCATCAGAGCAAAATTTAGCGGCACTCTGCCCACTTTCAGGGCCCTGTTGTTTCCTCCTCTGATGTGACCCCCAAAGTCAGACCCTGATCCTAGCACCTCATCAGTCATTTGTGTTCCTCAGCAATGCTGATATCTGGGCTTCATCTCAACCTGGATGAACTAAACCCCCTAGTCTGCATTTTTAAGTGTCCCTAGGTGAGTGGCTTTCAAGGTGTGATCCCTGGATCAGCAGCAGGAGCACCACATGGGAACTTGTTGAAAATGCAAATGCTCGGCCGACTCCCCATGCACTGAATCAGAAATCCTGGGGGTGGGACCAACAAGCCTCACACCAGGAAGTTTGCAAACCGCTGTCCAATGTAATTCTTATGACCATGAAATCTGAATGCTCCACATGTAGACGGTCCAGATGGTTCTCCTCTACACAGTCCCCGAGGGGAGGGGCCAACCCTACAATCTCATGGACAACTGCGTGTTTGTTTTGTTTTACCCCTTCCTGTTTTAGTTCACAGACTTGAGAACACCCCCATCCCATTCTCCTCATATGCACTATCCAACTCTGCATCCCACACACAAAAGGGAGAAAGCTAAGTCCTGGTCTCTAGAAAGAAACACCCAGGAACCCCAAAAAGAAGAGACACGCATATGGAAGGTGAAGGCAGCGCTACTCCATTCCACGAGGAAAGAGCCTTTGATCAGGACAGAGCAGGTGCCAAGGAGGACTAGGACACATGGGCTTTGCAGGAAGGCAGGCTTCTCTCTATTGTGGAGAGCAAAAATTTGAGCAGTCTTGAGAGAAGGTATGTTTCAAAAATGGGAGCTCAGAGTCCCAGGAAGTACTGGTGGGTACGGCTGTTCTTAAGAGCTCAGACTCTCTACAGTTAAGGAGCCAGACCAAGGCCAGGTCTCAGCTCCACCCCTTCCTGGCTGGATGAACTTGGCCAAGCCCCCAGGCTTCAGTCCCTTCATCCACAAAAACCTCACAGGGTTTAAAAGTCAGTCAGAAAGTAAAGCACTGAGTACAGAGTAAGAACCTGACACACGTAATAAAATGCTCAACAAATCACAGCTGCGTTACTATTAACATTTCCATCAGACAAGCAGATCTGAATGAGTCTGGAAAGAGCCTCTTTGTGAGACAGTAACAGCAATTCATTTTACCTACAAGGAACACTTAGAAGGCTCCAGTAGCGCTATGCCCTTCCGTATATCTCATTATGCACCACTCCCCTAAAAGCAGAACTATTCGATCACTATTCATTTTTTTTAACTGAGAAGGAAAAGAGGAATATGCACTGAATCACTAATATACTCAGCTTGTCATCCCAAAACACACCAGCGCTTTTCTTCAGAGGTCCTGAACCATGCCCAGTGGAGTGAGCTACAGGTCTAGTGTGTAAAGAGTCATGTGGCAGAGTTCAGAGATGGAAAGCCTGCACCCATGACTACTCGCACACTCACTGGGCACCCCAAACGTGTGTAGGCAAACCAGCTCTCTCAGCATGATGAAAAGGAAAGCGTTCGTCTGTGGGATTTTTTAAAAAAATTCCAGTACCAGGCTAAAGAATTTTGCCTGTTAGTCTCAGTTTGCAAGGAGTTTTATCACAAATGGGTGCTGAATAAAAATGAAGTCCTTTTTAAGACATCCAATGAAGTAATCATATGAGTATTCTCCTAACTGTTAAGTATTCAACTACATTAGCATATTTTCTAATGATGACATAATCCTGCTTTCCTGGGATAAACTTAAGTCATGATTTTACTTTACATGCTGTTGGATTTGTACTCATTACAGATTAGCTGTTATCTTCTTCAGGACTTTGGTATCGATATTCATGTGTACCATCAGCCCTAATTTCCATCTGATAGTAAATGTCTGGTTTTGTTTTTCAGTTATATGGCCTTATATAATGTCTTAAGGAAATAAATCCACTTTTGCAAGTCTTCTATGACTGGAATGTTATTTCTTGGATATTTGTTAAAATTAATATATTAAGCCATTTGAGTTTGGTGTTATCTCTGTGTGACATTTTTCAGTTAAGAACCTAAGTCAGGTCTTCCCTAGTGGCTCAGTGGTAAAGAACTTGCCTGCCTGCCAACGCAGGGGACACAGGTTCGATCTATGATCTGGGAAGATTCCACAGGCCTCGGAGTAACTAAGCCCGGGCACCACAACTCTTGAGCCTGTGCTCTCGAGCCTGGGAGCTGCAACCACTGAGCTCACATGCCCCAGAGCCTGTGCTCTGCAACAAGAGATGTGACCTGTCCTCAGTCACGTCTGACTCTTTGCAACCCCATGCAGTCCACTAGGCTCCTCTGTCCATGGGATTGTCGGGGCAAGAATACTGGAGTGGGCTGCCATTTCCTTCTCCACCCAGGAACTGAACCCGCATCTCCTGAGTCTCCTGCATTGCAAGTTGACTCTTTACCACTGAGCCACCAGGGAAACCGGCAACAAGAGAAGTCACTGCACCACAACTCAAGAGTAGCCCCTGTCCACCGTAACTAGAGAAAGAGCCTGCACAGTAACAAAGACCTAGCACAGCCAAAAATAACAAACAAAATTATACATATATATATTCAGAACAGGCCACTCTTTCTCAAAACCCTTCACTGGCTCTCCACTTCACTCAGCAAAAGTCCCTACAACGGTCTGGGCCACCCAAAACTTCTCAAACCTCACAAACCCTACCACTCTCTCCCCTACTCACAAAGAGCCAGCCACATTGGCCTCCTTCCTAAACCATGCCCAGCAAACCCACCTCTGACTTTGTTCCTGTGGCTCCCTCTGCCTCAAAGTTTCCCCTGCTGAAAGCTACATGGGCTTCAGAGCTCTATCCTGATGCTCCTGTATCAGAGACGACTTCCCTGACCACCCTCTGTAACCCAAGAACCCCTTCTCCCTGCCACACTGCTCTCTTCTCTTACCCTGCCTTACTGTTACTATGCTACTTTTAATTAATATATATATATTAATAGTATATTAATATAATACATGCAATTATTAATGTTTGTTTCCTATCTGTTTCCTCAAATCAGAAAGTGAGCTCCATGAGCACAGAAACGCCACGGTTTTAACTGCAATTTCCCAAATGTCTAAAAAGTACACCTAGTTCATGTTTAATAAATTAGTTGAATAAGCAGCAAATGCCTCCATTTCCATCCGGCCTTCCTTAGATGAAACCTGGGCAGTGGCAAGAAAAGGCTCCTTGCCTTACTCAGGGAAGAACCAGAGCCATCTGCTCCTGGGACCTCATGCAGAAGATGACTGCCGAAGTGTGAGGAGACTTCTAAAAGGGACCCGTGGTGAGCAAGAGGCACGTACCTCCACACTCTTTAGTGCCAGCACGTTGTTTTCACTCCTCTGGGCGACCTCCACTTTGGGGGCCACTCCACAGACGCCACAGATCATGTCGTTGTAGTCGCGGACAGTGAGGCACTCGAAAGCCCAGTAGCCATTGCACAGCAGCTCCTGCAACTGGCTCAGCTCCTCCGAGGTAAGAGTCTTCTCTGGAAGGAAAGCAAGAGCTCTGAGAAGTTCACAGAAAAAGATCCGGAGGCCACGGGGGATGAGCCATGGCCAAGAAGAGTAGCAATTCTGTAGAATGATTCTCTCCCACGAACATCTAAGAGCATTAACCACGGAGGGTCGAGCACCTGGGCCTCTAGCTGTTCAGGTAGCAACTCAAAGGGCAGCTGCCGTCAGAGTACTGATGGGTGCACTCAGCACCCACTGGGACCGACGCTGTGCCGAGAGCTTTGCACACGTTCTCTCATCTAACTCCCCTCTTTATCAACCAAGAGCAGTTATTATCCTCACTGTGTAATTTAAAAAACTGAGATATAAAGAATAACTTACTGAAACCCACACTGCCACTAAGTAGCAGAGGCCAGAGTCAAACACAGACCATCTGACCCTAGGACCTTTGCTCTACTCCATCTGACCTCATAGCAAGGAAGGGACAGGGGGCTGGATTCTATAGGAATGAATGGAAAAGCATAAACAGAAAGAAATGAGGGAAGCAAGGGAAAAAATCACTTCTAATAATAAAGAGTATGGTGCCCATGCTCAGGTCTCAGTGTGAGCCTTGGAAATGGGGGCAGATCTCTAGAAGCTGTGTATTCAGAGTGAACTTGATCAGCATGTACTAAGGCCAAGTCTACCTATGACCAAAGACTGAGCTTCTATAAAGTCCGTTTAATCTTGTGCTGAAGGCTGCTGGACTCATGGAAAGACTCATGTTTTCCAAAGTTAGTTTAGCATTTGTAAAACTCAAGAGGAGGAGTATGTTAGGAAGTCAAGGTCTCCTTTTCAAAATATCAGACTCTCTCCTCCAAGGTAATTTTTTCAACAAGAGTCTATCACTGAAAATTTCCAGAGAGTCTAGAACTAACCTTGGGAAAGGGAGGAAGCCAACCTTTACCTGTCTGCTCCTGCACTGACTTCAGAAGAGTGCTGATGGACACTCTGGGGTCCTCTCCCAGCTTGATCTGGTTTCGGATTGCAAAAAGCAAGTCCAGGCTCACTAGCAGCTTATTTCCCACATTAAAGAGACCTGTAGATTAGAAAGTGGCAACAGAGAAATTCACTGTTAACAACATTCACGATGGCAAAAAACTGGAAACTAACTAGATGCCCATCAACGGGGAACATTAAAAATAAACCATGGTACATTCATAAAATGCAAAACTAGAGGTCACCTGCAGAGAAGGCAATGGCAACCCACTCCAGTACTCTTGCCTGGAGAATCCCAGGGACGGCAGAGCCTGGTGGGCTGCCGTCTATGGGGTCACACAGAGTTGGACACGACTGAAGCGCCTTAGCAGCAGCAGAGGTCACCTGCGAGTTGGTAACCTACGAGCAGCTGTGAAGGAAACTGTTTAACTGGACTCCATTGTACTCGGAGCGCAGAGCAGCCTTGGCAGCATGCAGGGGCTGGCTCAGAAAAATTGTATAGAAGATGGAAGAGTAGAAAGACGTGGGCTCACCTGTTCTTATGAAGACACCAAAATCCCAACTAATTTCCAAAAAATGATCAACAAAGAAATGCTGTAACCTACCAAAAAAGACATCTAACATCCAAAGACAAACCAGAAGTGACAAGAAGATGGTAGAGGGGAGCAATTGCTATAAAATCCATCAGGAGGTAGACCTATAAACTGGAAAATAATTATATCACAGAGGTTCTCTCACAGGAGTTAAAGTACTGAGCCCCACGTCAGGTTCCCCAGCCTGGAGGTCTGGCAATGAGAGGAGCAGCCCCAAGAGCATCTGGCTTTGAAGGTAGTGGGGACTGATGGCAGGAATTCCACAGGAGTAGGGGAAACAGAAACCATTTTTATAGGGCTCACACAAGGTCCTGTATGCATTAGGACCAGCAGAAAAAGTAGTGACCCTGGAAGATCCTAGAGGGGCTTCCCTGGTGGCTCAGACAGTAGAGAATCTGCCTGCAATGCTAGAGACCCGGGTTTGATTCCTGGGTCAGGAAGATCCCCTGGAGAAGGGAATGGCTACCCACTCCATTATTCTTGCCTGAAAAAAATCCCATGGACAGAGGAGCCTGGTGGTCCACAGTCAAGGCTGCACATTGTCATCCTGCTCATTTAACTTACAGGCAGAGTATATCATATGTATGTACTCTGCCCAGCCCGAAATGCCGGGCTGGATGAAGCACAAGCTGGAATCAAGATGGCCAGGGGAAATATCAACAACCTCAGATATGCAGATGATACCACCCTTATGGTAGATAGCAAAGAGGAACTAAAGAGTCTCTTGACGAAAATGAAGAGGAGAGTGAAAAAGCTGGTTTAAAACTCAACATTCAAAAAAAACTAAGATCATGGCATCTGGTCCCATCCCTTCATGGCAAACAGATGGGGAAAAGTAGAAACAGCAACAGATTTCATTTTCGTGGATTCCAAAATCACTGTGGACGGTGACTGCGGCCATAAAATTAAAAGATGCTTGTTCTTTAGAAGAAAAGTGTCAAACCTAGACAGCGTATAAAAAAGCAGACACATCACTTTGCCAACAAAGGTCCATATAGTCAAAGCTATGGTTTTTCCAGTAGTCATGTACAAATATGAGTTGCACCATAAAGAAGGCTGAGCACCAAAGAACTGATGCTTTCAAACTGTGATGCTGGAGAAAACTCTTGAGAGTCCCCTGGACAGCAAGGAAATCAAGCCAGTCAATCCTAAAGGAAACCAATCCTGACATTCACTGGAAGGACTAATGCTGGCGCTCCAATACTTTGGCCACCCAATGCAAAGAGCTGACAAAACAGAAAAGACCCTGATGCTGGGAAAGATTGAGGGCAGGAGAAGGGTATGACAGAGGATGGGATGGATGGATGGATAGCATCACTGACTTAATGGACATGAGTTTGAGCAAACTCAGGGAGATAGTGAAGGACATGGAAGCCTGTGGTGCTGCATTTCACAGGGGTCACAAAGTCAGACAAAACTTAGCAACTAAACAACATGACCCAGCAGTCTCAGTCCTAGGCATATTGTTGTAGCAAAGAGGCTCTTTAGTTCCTCTTCACTCTGCCATAAGGGCGGTGTCATTTACATATCTGTTGTTACTGCTATTTTCCCCAGCGATCTTGATTCCAACTTGTGATTCATCTGGCCTGGCATTTCACATGATGTACTCTGCATATAAGTTCAAAAACAACAACAATATGCCTAGACATACACTTGGAGAAAATCATGGTTCAAAAGGATACGTTCACCGAAGCACTGTTTACAACAGCCAAGATGTAGAAGCAACCTAAAAGTCCATCAACAGATGAATGAAGAAGATGTGGTGCATATATAAAATGGAATATTACTAAGCCATTAAAAAGAATCAACTAGGAGTTTCTTGATGGTCCGATGGTTGAGAATCTGCCTGTCAATACAGGGGACACGAGTTTAGTCTCTGATCTGAGAAGATTCCACATGCCATGGGGCAACTAAGCTGTCATGCCACAACTACTGAAGCTTGTGTGTCCTAGATCCCATGCCCCACAACAAGAGAAGCCACCATGATGAGACACCTGAGCACAACAACAAAAAGTGGTACCACTCACCGCAACTAGAGAAAGCCCCCGTGCAGTAATGAACACCCAGTGCAGCACCCCCCCCCCCCCCCCCCCACTAAAAAGGAATGAAAAAACTCCATTTGCAGCAACACGTATGGACCTGAAGAGTATCACCTAGGTGAAGTCAGTCAGACAGGAAAAGGTAAATATATTGTTTATATGTGGAATTAAAAAAATGTTAAAAATGAACTTATTTGTTATTACAAACCAGAAACAGACTTAGAAAACAAACTTATGGTTACTACCAAAGAGGAAAGGAGTGAGGGGAGGGATAAACTGGGAGTTTGGGATTGATATATACACACTACTATATTTGAAATGCGTAACTGGGGACTTCCCTGGTGGCCCTGTGGTTAAGAATCTGCCTTGCCATGAATCTGCCGGAGCCATGAGTTCAATCCCTGGTTGGGGAACTAAGATCCAACATGCCATGCAACTAAGCCCAAGTGCCACAACTACAGAGAGCCCACACACCCCAGCTACTGAACTGTGTGCCGCAACTGCAGTCCACACGCCACAGTGAGAGATCCCACCTAAAACAACGCAGATACCACAGGCCACAAGACCCAACGCAGCCAAGAAATAAACATTTTTTAAAAAAATAAAATAGATAACCAATATGCACCTACTGACAGCACAGGGAACTCTTCTCAATATTCATGATAACCTAACTGGAAAAAGAACGGACACATGCATATGTATAACTGAATCACTCTGCTGTACACCCAGAACTAACACAACATTTTTAATCAACTATTTATTGCTGTTTAGTTGCTGAGCCATGTCCAACTCTTCCCGACCCACAGTCTGTAGCCTGCCAGGCTCCTCTGTCCATGGGATTTCCCAGGCAAGAATACTGGAGTGGGTTGCCATTTCCTTCTCCAGATAATCTTCCAGACCCAGGTATGGAACCTGTGTCTCCTACACTGGCAAACTATATTCCAATATAAAATAAAAATTAAAAACAAACAAGAAATCATTAAGAATAAAGGAAGTCTAAATAACGTGTTGATGAAAGAGGCTCTTTGCTATGACCACACGTTCTCTTGGCAGAACTCTATTAGCCTTTGCCCTGCTTCATTCTGTACTCCAAGGCCAAATCTGCCTGTTACTCCAGGTGTTTCTTGACTTTCTACTTTTGCATTCCAATGCCCTATAATGAAAAGGACATCTTTTTTGGGTGTTAGTTCTAGAAGGTCTTGTAGGTCTTCACAGAATTGTTCAACTTCAGCTTCTTCAGCGCTACTGGTTGGGGCATTAATTTGGATTACTGTGATATTGAATGGTTTGCCTCGGAAACGAACAGAGATCATTCTGTTGTTTTGGAGATGGCATCCAAGTACTGCATTTCGGACTCTCTTGTTGACCATGATGGCCACTCCATTTCTTCTAAGGGATTCCTGCCCACAGTAGTAGATATAATGGTCATCTGAGTTAAATTCACTGATTCCTAGAATGTCGATGTTCACTCTTGCCATCTCCTGTTTGACCACTTTCAATTTGCCTTGATTCATGGACCTAACATTCCAGGTTCCTATGCAATATTGCTCTTTACAGCATTGAACCCTGCTACCATCACCAGTCCCATTCACAACTGGGTGTTGTTTTTGGTTTGGCTCCATCCCTTCCTCCTTTCTGGAGTTATTTCTCCACTGATCTCCAATAGCATACCGGGCATCCTAAAGGAGATCAGTCCTGGGTGTTCACTGGAAGGACTGATGTTGAAGCTGAAACTCCAATACTTTGGACACCTGATGCAAAGAGCTGACTCATTTGAAAAGACCTTAACGCTGGGAAAGATTGAGGGCAGGAGGAGAAGGGGACGAACAGAGGATGAGATGGTTGGACGGCATCACCGACTCGATGGACATGGGTTTGGGTAGACTCTGGGAGTTGGTGATGGACAGGGAGGCTTGCGTGCTGCGGTTCATGGGGTCGCAAAGAGTCGGACACGACTGAGTGACTGAACTAAAATGCTGTGACATGAAGTTTTCCACAATACATTGTTATATAGAAAGAACAACTAAAAATATATATCACAGGGCTTTTTCCTTTTTAATAAAATATGAAATATCACCTTACCACCCAATTCAGTCCTTATCACCAAAGGATTTCCATCCCTCCATCTCTCACAGTTATATCATGAGGAAAGGCCAGGAGCATCCTTTAGCCCAGGGATGTATAGGGGATATAAAAAAGGCTAATAACGTCACCCATATGCCACATCCTGGGATTAAAGACTCAGAAGAATTTAAATGCAGTTAATTTAAGATGAATAAAAGAGGGTGGTTTTACATGTGCACAAAATGAACAAAAGCAAATTCTGGCATATGATTCCCAATAACGAATGGTATAGAGGAGTAGGGAAGACATTTTTAAACACGATACCAAAGGCTAAGACCACAAATGAGAGGGTCCAAGTTCTGATCACATAAAAACTTAAAACAAGGGGAAAAAAAACCCCACACACACAAAAACTCAACTCTCATGTCCAAAAAAAATCAAATTTAAAAGACAACTAATAAACAGGTGAAAAACTCCATCAACAAAACAACCCCAAAGAATGAAAATGTTTACAAAAGAAATTCATGAAAGAGACTGAAAAACACAGAAAACATATAATCTTCTCAGCTGTCAAAGAAATACAACAGGAGGAGAGTGACCAAGATGGTGGAACAGCAGGGCATGGAGCTCACCTCCTCCTACAAATAATCAAAAATACATCTACAAGTGGAACAATTCATGCAGAACATTTAAACACTGCAGAAGATATGAGACTTCCAAAAGGGCAAGAAAATCTCCATATAACATAACCGGGGAGAACAAAAGGGCAGGGTGGGGAGGGGTGGTTGGGGAGAGGATGGAAATCAGGATGTGAGCTGTGCCCCAGGGAGGGAAATGTGAGAGTCAAGGTTCCTGCGCCCTGTGAAGTCCCAGCACTGGTGGGGAAGCCAGCCTGGAACCAGGAGGAGCTTAGACGCCTGGGGGGGAGCACAGCAGTCAGTGTGAGGAACGCAAACCAGAGACTGTGCACAGGTGGTCAGCACGGCCTCCCGGCACTCTCTTGCCTGAGACACTAATCCACCAGTGCAGGCAGTGGGTGGGTGCTGAAGCTCGGACTTTGGAGATCACATCTGGCAAGAAGACTGGGGTTGGCTGCGTGGAGACAGTCTGAAGGGGCTGGAGTATGGTAACTGACTGTGTATGTGAAAGAAGCCTGGGCCTCCCAGTGAGGCAAGAGACGACTGTTGGGGGAGTACACAAGGAGAGAGGCAGGAGCACCACAGGGGCACTTGTTTCCCCACACGTGCTCTCAGACAACAGGACACTATCTATACAAGCTCCAGGAGCCAGCACGAGCTGCCGCTGCCATCACAAGCTCCAGAGGTATGCGCAGGCCACCCCTACTGCTAAGGCATGCATGAGCAGGCACCAATCACGACCACTGTCATGTGGTCCCAGGAGCACACACAGGCCACTATACCTTCATACTCCCTATCATAAGGATGATGGTGAGCATGGGCTAAGCAAAGAGGTAACAAGCATCCAAACTAAAAGCAACAAAAATATTAAACCCATACAACCTTATACAAGGATGCTCCCACATACAGTGTTCCAAGACTATGGTAGACAATTGTTTCTCCTAAACTCATACAGTAAGAGAAATATAAGTACAATGAACAAGCATAGGAACCATTCCCAGTTAAAAGACCAAGAGAATTCCCTTGAAGGAACAAACAATGTTTTCGATCTGAAATTGAGTTCAAAAAAGAAGTAATAAAAATTCTGAAGAAATCAACAGAAAGGCGATTGACAGAAACACAGATTACTGTAAAAAGGAACTAGAAACTACAAGGAGTAGCCAAGAAAAGTTAGAAAATTCATTTGCTGCGACAAAAGATGAGCTAACGGCAATGAACAGCAGAATGAATAATGCAGAAGAATAAGTAAGTGATCTGGAAGACATAATAATAGAAATCACCCAATCAGAACAGGAGACAGAAGGTGAAATAAAAAATGAAAGCAATATAAGAGAACTATGGGATAATCTAAAGCATGCTAACCTATGCATAATAGGGATTCCAGAAGGAAAAAGATCAAAAATGTATTTGAATAAATTATGGTTAAAAACTTTCCAAACCTAAAGAAAGAAACAGATAACCAGATACAAGAAGCAGAAGGTCCCAAACAAGATGAACCCACACATCTATGCCAAGACAATAAAAATGGCAGGGAGGGAAGGGACATGGTTGTACCTATGGCTGATTCTTGTTGATGTTTGACAGAAAACAACAAAATTCTATAAAGCAATTATCCTTCAATTGAAAAAGTGGCCAAAAAAACGGGCAAAGGTTAGAGGATTCTAAAGGCAGCTTCAAGAAAGCAACCAAGTTAATCCCAATGGAATCCTCCCCATAAGGCAGACTTCTTTACAGAAACTCTGAAGGCCAGAAGGGAGTGGCAAAATACATTCAAAGCAACCTAGAATATTATACCCAGCAACATTATTTCTTAGAATAGGAGAATAAAGAATTTCTCAGACAAGCAAATATCAAAAGAATATAGCAATACTAAACCTACCATAAAAGAAATATTGAAAGATCTTCTCTAAATAGAAAAGCAAGAAGGTACAGAAAAAAGGAAGTCACAATGGGAAAGTAAACCACAAAAAATCTATTTGTGAAAGTGAAGATAAACACAAGGAACGGCAAAAGGATAAATAAGATGTAAAATAAAATGTGGGGGAGAGGAGTTAAAAACATTTAGATTTTCTCTCCTTTTTTAAAAGAATGTGTTTGAGCCAATATGACAAGTATATATAGGAAGGGGTAAACATACTTGAAAAACAGGGTAACCACAGATTAAAAGCATACAAAAGATTCATAAAAAAACAGAGAACACAAGCATAAGATAAAAGGAAATCATCAAGCCACAAAAAATATGATAAAAAGGAACAAAGAAGAAACATAGAGCCAATAGGAAAACAAGGTTTAAAATGGTAATAAATACATATTTTATCAATAATTACCGTAAGTATCAATGAACTACATGCTCCAATCAAAACACAAGGTGGTAGACTGGATTACAAAACAAGAGCCTACAACATATTGCCTATAAGACCCACTTTAGGGCAAAGCACGTACACAGATTCAAGGTTAAGCGATGGGAAAAGATATTTCATGCAAACAGAAATGACAGGAAAGCAGGGGGCTGCATACTCCTCCCAGATAAAACAGGTTTTAAAACAAAGGCCACAAAGAAAGCTAGACCTTATATAATGATAAAAAGGGTCATACAAGAGGATATTACATCCATTAACATGTATGAATCCTCCATAGGAGCATCAAAACATTAATAGACATAAAAGGAAAAACTTACAGGAATATAATAATAGCAGGAAACTCTTAACACCTCATTCACATCAATGGACAGATCTTCTAGACAGAAAATTAGTAAGACAACAGAAATCCAAAATGATACAACAATTATTAGACTCAATTATTTCAGGGTATTACATTAAAAAAAAAAAGAATACACATTCTTTTCAAGTGTACATGGAACATTCTCTAGGACTGACCACATACTAGGGCACAAAACAAACCTCAACAAATTTAAGAGTATAAGAATTATTTCAAACAATCTTCTCTTTTCTAATCTACAATAGAATGAAACTAGAAAGCAACCACAGGAAAACAAATGAGAAAAAAAAAATTACATGAAGAATGAAAGCATTTTACTAAAAAGGCAATGGATCAATAAATAAATCAAAAAGGAACATTAAAAATACCTTGCGACAAGCAACAATGAAAACACAATCATACAAAATTTATATGATGGAGCAAAAAAAGTTCTTAGAGCTAGGAAAGCTCACAGCTATACAAGCCTTTCTCAAAAAACTAGAAAAATCTCAAATAAACAACCTAAACTACCACCTAAAAGACTTAGAAAAAGAACAAGCAAAGCCTAAACTTAGCAGAAGGAAGTAATAAAGATGAGAGAAGAAATAAAAGAATGAAACCAATAAAACCCAGTGCTGGTTCTTTGAAAGGGTAAACAAAATTGCCAAACTTCTGGCCAGGCTCACCAAGAAAAAAGAAAGAACCCAGATAAACAAAATAAGAAATGAAGAAGAAGAAATGGCAACTGATACTGCTGAAATACAAAAACCACAACAGAATCCTACAAACAATTATATACCAACAAATTCAACAAACTAGAAGAAATGGACAAATTTCTAGAAACATACAGCTCACCAAAAAGGAATCAAGAAGAAATCCATAATGTGAACAGACTGATTACTAGAACTGAAATAGAATATGTAGGGAAAACACAAAAAAACTGTCTGAAAACTAAAGTCCAGGATCAGACGGCTCCACAGGCAAACAATACCAAACATATAAAGAAGAACTTTTACTGACCCTTCTCAAACTCTTCCAAAATACTGAAGCAGAGGGAACACTCCCAAAGATATTATATGAAGCCACCACCACCCTGATACCAAAAGCAAACAAAGGTAATGCCAAAAAAGGAAAACTATAGGTCAATATCCATGATGAATATAGATGCAAGACAAAAACACTACAAACCAAATCCAACAATACATAAAAAAGATCATATACCATGACCAAGGGGGTTCATTCCAAATTCACAAGGATGGTTCAATATACACAAATCAATTAATATGCTACAACACATCAACAGAAGAGACAAAACACGTACTCATCTCAACAGATGCAGAAAACACACTTGACAAAATTCAACATTCATTCATGATTAAAGAAAAAAAGACTCTTAACCAAATGCATATAAAGGGAACATATCTCAACATAATAAAAGCTATTTACGATAAACCCACAAATGATATAATACCCAACAATGAAAAGCTGGAAGCCTTCCCACTAAAATGTGGAACAAAACAAGGATGCCCACTCTCACCACTTCTATTCAACATAGTATTGGAGGTCCTAGCCACAGCAATCAGACAAGAAATAAAAATTGGAAGGGAAGAGGTAAAACTGTTGTCACTATATGCAGATAACATGATGCTATACATAGAAAACCCTGAAGACTTCACACAAAAACATTTAGAATTGATAAATGAATTAAAAGTAAGGCAGCAGGATACAAGATTAACCCACAGAAATTGGTTGCAGTTCTTTACACTGACAGTGAAGAAGCAGAAAGGTAATGTAAAAAAATAATACCTTTAAAAACTGCACTCTCCCAAAAATAAATAAAATACTTAAGAATACTTTCACCTAAGGAGGTGAAAGAATTCTACACTGAGAATTATAAAATATTAATAAAGGAAACTGAAGATGATTCAAAGAAATGGAATGATATCCCATTTGGGTTGGAAGAATTAATATTATTAAAATGGCAACTATCCAAAGCAATACATATTTAATGTGATCCCTATCAAATTACCCAGGATATTTTTCACTAGAACAAATAATCCTAAGATTTATATGGGACAATGAAAGACCTTGAGGGAAAATAACAAAGCAGGAGGCACAACCCTTCCAGACTTCAGACAATACCCCGAAGCTACAGTAATCAAAACTGTGGTACTGGTACAAAAACAGACATACAGATCAATGGAACAGAACAGAGTGCCCGGAAATAAACCCACACACCTATGGTCAGAGGCAAGAATACAAAATGGGAAAAAGACAGTCTCTTCAGCCAAGTGGTATTGGGAAAGTTGGACAGCTGCATGTAAATCAATGAAGTTAGAACACACCCTCATACCATGCACAAAAATAAACTCAAAATGGCTTACAGAGTTAAATATAAGACATTATAAAACTCCTAGAAGAGGTCACAGGCAAAACATTCTCTGACAGAAATCATACCCCAGTTTTCTTAACGTCAGTCTGCCAGGGCAATAAAAATAACAAAAAAAACAAACAAGTGGGACTTAGTCAAGTTTACAAGCTTTTGAACAGTAAAGGAAACCACAAACAAAAGGAAAAGACAACCTATGAAATGGGAGAAAATATCTGTGAATAGTGTGACCAACAAGGGCTTACTCTCAAAGACACACAAACAGCTCACGTAACTCAAAAACAACAAACTAAACCACCCAACTGAAAAATAAGCAGAAGACCTAGATAGACATTTTTTTTTTAAATTTTCTTTACTTTATTGTGTTGGTTTTGCCATACAATGACATGAATCTGCCACAAGTATACATGTTCCCCTTCGAGAACCCCCCTCCCTCCTCCCTCCTGATAGACATTTACCAAAGGTGACATGCAGATGGCCAATAGATACATGAAAAGATGCTCAACAGCATTATTAGAGAAATGCAAATCAAAACTACAATGAAAAACCTCACATCATTCAGAATGGCCATCATTAAAAAGTCTATAGTCACAGAATGAAAGATCAAAGGAAAAAAAAAACAAACAGGGTTATATACAATAAAAGCTGGAGACAATGTGGAGAAAGGGGAACCACCCTCTCCACTGGTGGAATGTAAACTGGTGTAGCCACCATGGAAAACTAAAAATAGAACTACCATATAATCCAGCAATGTCACTCCTGGGCATATATCCAGAGGAAAACACGGTGCGAAAGAAGACACGTACCCCTGCAGGAGCAGTATTCACAACGGCCAAGACATGAAACAACCAAAATGTGCAACAGAAGGATGGACAAAGAAGGTGGACACACACACACACACACACACACACACACACGGACACACACGGACAGAATACTACTCAGCCATAAAAAAGAACAAAATAATGCCATTTGCAGCAATAAGGATGCAACTAGAGATCATCATGCTAAGTGAAGTAAGTCAGAAAAAGACAAATATCATATGATATCACTTATATGTGTAATCTAAAAAAGCACAAATGAACCTACCTATGAAACAGAAACAGCCTCAGACACAGAGAACAGACTTGTGGGAGAGGGGGTTGGGGAAGGATGGACTGGGAATCTGGGGTTAGTAGATGCAAACTATTACATATAGACTGGATAAATAACAATGTCCTACTATAAAGTACAAGAAACTATATTCAATATCCTAGGATAAACCATACTGCAAAAGAATATAAATATATATATATATATAAAACTATGTCACTTTGCTGCAGAGCAAAAATTAACATTATAAATCTACTATGCTTTAATGAAAAATAAATTTAAAGAAAAGCAGTGATATAACAGTTTCTATGTATCAAATTGACAAAGCTGAAAAAATTATAATGATGAGGAAGGACTTCTGGTTCAAGATGGCAGAGTAGAAGGGTATGTGCTCATCTCCTGCAAGAACACCAAAACTGCAACTAGCTGCTAAACAACCACTGACAGGAGGAAGCTAGAACCCACCAAAGTAAGATACCCCACATCCAAAGACAAAGAAGCTGCAGTGAGATGGCAGGATGGGTACAAACACAATAAAATGAAATCCCATACCTGCTGGGTGGGTGACCCACAAACTGGAGCAAAATAATACCAAACAAAGTTCTCCAACTTCGAACTTGAATTCCACGTCAGGCTTTCCAGGAGGTCTGAATAGGGCCTGGGAACCCCCTGGCAATTTGGCTTTTAAGGCCAGCGGGATTTGATTATAGGACTTAAACAGGACTGGGGGAAACAGAGACCCCAGTCTTGGAAGGCACAAACGAAATCTTGCCCAAACCAAGACCCCGAGGAAAGGAGTAGAGACCCAACAGAAGACTGAACCACAACGACTTGCTAGAGTTGGAGGGTCTCCTGTGGAGTCATGGGTTGGCAGGGGCTCACCACAGGGAGAGGGGCACTGGCAACATCAGACCAGGAAGTTCCCCCCTGGTGTAAACTCTCTTTAAGTTCACCATTAACCCTACCATAGCAACTGAAGACCCCAGGGCTGGGTCAAACAACTACCAGGGAGGGAGTGCAACCCCACCCAACATCAGATAATTGGATTAAAGCTTTACTGAGCAAGGCCCCACCCACCAGAGCAAGACCCAGTTTTTCCCATTGCCAGTCCCTCCCTTGAGGAAGTTTATACAAGCCTCTTAGCCTCAACCACCAGAAGGCAGATGGAAGAGCAAAAAGCAGTCCCACAGCAGCTAAAACAAAAACCATATTACAGAAAGTTAATCACGATAAAAAGCAGAAAGTTATGTCCTGATGAGGAGCTTCCCTTGTAGCTCAATCCATAAAGAATCTGCTTGCATGCAGGAGACCCTGGTTCAATTCTTGGGTTGGGAAGATCCCCTGGATAAGGAAATGGCAACCCACTCCAGTATTCTTGCCTGGGGAATCCCTAGATAGAGGAGCCTGGCAGGCTACAGCCATGAGGTCACGAGAGTTGGACACAACTTCGTGAGGCTTCCCTGGTGGCTCAGACGGTTAAAGAATCTGCCTGTAATGCAGGAGACGTGGGTTCAATCCCTGGGTTGGGAAGATTCCCTGGAGAAGGGCATGGCAACCTACTCCAGTATTCTTGGCTGGGGAATACCCATGGACAGAGAAGCCTGATGGGCTACAGTCCATGGGGTCACACAGAGTTGGACAGGACTGAGCGACTAAGCACATGTCCCAGATGAAGGGATAAGATAAAACTCCAGAAAAACAACTAAATGAAGTGGAAAGAGGCAACCTTCCAGAAAAAGAATTCAAAATAATGATAGTGAAGATGATCTAGGATCTTGGGAAAACAATGGAGAAGATGCAAGAAATGTTTACCAAAGATCTACAAGAACTAAAGAACAAACAGAGATGAATAATATACTAGAAGGAATCAATGGCAGAATAGATAAATGAGCTGGAGGACAGAATGGTGGAAATCACTGCCACAGAACAGAATATAGGGGAAAAAAAAAAAGTGAAAAGCAATGAAGACAGCCCGAGAGACCTCTGGGCCAACACTAAGTTCACCAACAATCGCATTACAGGGGTCCCAGAAGGAAAGAGAGAGAAAGGACCTGAGAAAATATTTGAAGAGATAACAGCTGAAAACTTCCCAAACATGGGAAAAGAAATAGTCAATCAATCAAGTCCAGGGCATGATAAACCCAAGAAGGAACGCATCAAGACACATACTAATCAAACTGACAAAAGTTAAAGACAGATATAAAATATTAAAAGCAACAAGGGAAAAATGACAAATAACATACAAAAGAACTCCCATCAGGCTATCACCTGATTTCTCAACAGAAACTCTACAAGCCAGAAGGGAATGGCATGATATATTTAAAGTGATGAAAAGGAAGAACCTATAACCAAGAATACTCTACCCAGCAAGACTCTCCAGATTTGATGAAGAAGTCAAAAGCTTTCCAGACAAAGTAAAAGTTAAGAGAAGTCAGCACCACCCGACTCTTTGCAACCCCATGGACTGCAGCATGCCAGGCTTCCCTGTCCATCACCAACTCCCGTACCCAAACTCATGTTCATTGAGTCAGTGATGCCATCCAATCATCTCATCCTCTGTTGTCCCCTTCTCCTCCTGCCCTCAATCTTTCTCATAAGTATGCATAATGTATATATTTTAGAAAATGTATTGAATTTCTGCCTAACTAAAAAATTTATGATATTTTGATTCCACTTGTTTGACTTACCATGAACAGAATGCTATATTTAATTTAAAAGAGTAAATGTGCAACAAACAATTAACAATTTACTTTATGGCACAGGGAACTATAATAAGTATCTTGTAATAACCTATAATGGAAAATAATTTCAAAAATATTATATGTGTATATGTATAACTGAATCACCTCACTATGTATCTGGAACACTGTAAGTCAACTATACTTCAATAAAATACATACATTAAGAAAAAAAATGCCAGAAAATAAATTATAATGCTAATCTACTAAAGTTCTTAAGGTTAATAAGTGAGTTTTACAAGGTCATTGAATAAAGTTCAACTGGATTAAACTCAATTATATTTTTATACTAGCACTGAACAGTTATGGCACCAACAAAGGTTATCGGTTTGGTGATTTCTCATAAAACTGAACATACACTTATCACATGGCCCAGCAATGTGACTCCTAAGGTATTTACCCAAAATAAAATGAAATTTTAAGTTTACACAAAAGCCTATACATGAATGTTTACAGTTATGAATACAAATACCAAAATTGGTAAAAATCCAAACATTCTTCAAGGAATGAACAGACAATCAAGTGTGGTGCTCCACACCATGCAAAACTACTCAACAATAACAAGGAAAATCTACTGATACACAGAACGATATGGATGAACTTCAAAGACATACACATATATAGTAAAAGAAGTCAGACTCAAAACACTATTCATTATAGACTGATATAGTGAATGTATGACATTGATATATTCATATATGATATAGTGAATATATATGACGTTCTGGCAAGGAGAACAATAAATACTTAATCTTCAGGACTCGATTCTACACGTGAAACTCAAGATTCAAATTCTCAAAGTGGTTAGTATACGGTCGGTGTTCAATGAATGATGCTGATGAACAGAGGAAAAGGACGAATATACAGCAATTCCACTTTTGGGCATTTGCCCAAAGGAAATAATTAAGGCTGTACATAAAGACTTAATTATAAAGAGAACTCTAAAATGGAACAAGGTCATGTATGTCTCCTTAAAAATGGTGACACATTTTGCCACTTGCCAGCATAAGAAGATGCCCATGATACATTGCTAAATTTAAAAACAACACTCCAAAACGACATCCAGCACAACCAGATTTTTAAGAAAAACTATTAAACCTATAAATCCTATACCTCTTTTATTCTGTAGGGATGAAAAACACATCTGAAAGACTACAGAGTACAATGCTGACTATTAATCTCATGGCAGCAGGATTACTACTGATTTTTAGTTTTTTCTTTTTACTTGTCAGCGTTTTGTGTTTTCCACAACGAAGATCTGTTATTTTAAACTTAACTTTGGTTAAAGAGCCCTAATGAGAGAGTCCTAACACTTCAGAGATAAATACAATCTTCTGGGGCTGGGCTACCCAGGAGGAAAGCCGTCCTCTTCCTCAGAGGCCTCATCTGAGAGAAAACCCAGTGCTCACAGGACCAGAGGTCTGACCCACCGAGGCTGTTCTCAAACACGTCCTTAGAGGTGCAGAGGCTGAGACTCACCTGTATAGATGTCCATGAAGCTGTGCAGGGCCAGACAGTGGGGATTCAGACACATCTTCACCTGAGCAGTCACGACCTGCAGCCAACTGGCGGTCAGCAGCCAGCACTCCTGGGGCCCCGCCAGAGAGCTGGTACCAAGAATATTTTTAGAAAAAGAAGGAAAATCAACTTTTTAATGCAGTTCCTAGGCTCAGTGATCAGTAGCAAACTCAAGACTTTAAATGCTGTAGGAAATGAAGGTGCTGGACCTTGTGCTCCAAGGATTTTCTTAGATGGGTTTCCCACTTTGTTGGAACTGGGATTATGGAATCACCCCTAAAGTTAACATAATACTGAACTTTTATCCAATTTAACCAATCCTAATGCACTCCCAAATCCAAGCATTTTACCAGGCAGTCCAAAAGTCAACTAAATCCTAAGTTGGGGACAGTATCACTTCAATAGAAATAATGGATAATCACTATTATTATTCTAATTTTATTTTTGGTGATTGCAAAAGTATAGGAAACCTAAGAAAAGCTGAAAAGAACATCTGCAAA
Source organism: Antilocapra americana (assembly GCA_007570785.1). Taxonomy (NCBI): domain Eukaryota; kingdom Metazoa; phylum Chordata; class Mammalia; order Artiodactyla; family Antilocapridae; genus Antilocapra; species Antilocapra americana. Next base: position 2,848,403 of record ML661893.1, read on the forward strand.
GGTTATAGCCTTAATGGTATTTGAAGAAAGGGGTTAAGTAAGATGGGGCAGCTAGGGGAGGGTAAATTTGAAAGGGGTGCTTACTTTTGTCCCCCTTTGAATAATGGGCTGCTACAGAGAAGGCACTGCGTGGATGGAGACTCGTAGTAATTCGACCAAGAGGTTTGCTCGATGGTGACCGTCTCCTCACTCACGTTGGACAGGATGAGCCGAGAGCTATTGAGTTCATGAATCAAAGAGAAGACCTCGGCCAGCTCTGACTCATTCTCGGGGATCTGCAGGACTTTGCGCAGCAGCTGCAGTGTTGACTGGCGCTGGATCTCCCTCTGGGCCGCGCTCAGGGGCTCTGTGGCACTTAACACATCTGGGAGTGGTGAACTTGCCTCCTGGAAGACAGCAGATACGTCACGAAACACCATGGAGGGGAAAAAAGAGCTGGCCACGGGCTAAAACTATGAGAGGGAGTGAGCAGCCAAGGGAAAGGCCTACAACTGAAGTGGGAAACCTAGATCCCTCACCCCCTCAGCTAATAATTCACTGTGTGACTCACAGCAGGAGTTTTCCCTCTCTGGGACTACTTCTCTACCAGTAAAATAAGAAAATTATACACACCTCCTGGTAATGGTTTCAAGATTCAGCTCCCATTCACTGGCTGTGAGGTTTAGAGGATAACAAACCAGGGGTTCAATTCTAGATATGCCACTGAAGAGCTGTAAATGGGTAACCCCCCACAATACCTCAAAAATGAAGGATCAAAATACTAATAATACTAATAATCTCCTAGAGCTGTTAGAGTAAATGAGATAGTGCAAGTAAAGCACTCAGCATGCAACAAAAACTCTATGAATAGTAGTTTTCATATGCCTGTTTAAGGCACCTGTAGAGCTTAAAGCATTTATTTTTAACACCGTGTGGCTTCGCAGTACAAGAGAACTTTATATACTAGTCAGAGGCTTCCAGGAAACAAGGTTCTGAAATGCTCTCTGAAACAGGTTCTTCTTATACAGGTTCCTTTTCAGTGGAGGTCCTTGCCTGATCTATGCAAATACAGCATCAATCACTCGCTCCTTCACGCTCCTAAATAGTCCACTCTTTTACTGCGGATTTCGTTTTCTCATAGGTGGTAAGCCATTGTTCTCTCCCCTGCTTATTTACTAAATTTCTAATACCACCACTGAGGGCACACAAAAGATGCTAACTCATATTTGCTGTACATTATTATATGTTGTTTCACAGAGGTTAACTGCATAACAACAACTTATACCTGTGACAACTCTTGTCTTGCTATCTGTAATATATCTGTAATAGTTTGGTTACCTATCTTCCCCCCAAGCAAGACTGTAAGCTCCTAAAGTGGGTATGTCATATTCATCTTTGTATCCCCTAAAGCTGACCCATAACAGGCTTTCAAGACATGTTTGCTGAAAAAATGGATTTGAATGAACGGCTACAGAAGAGCTAAGTGACACTAGAGTGAGTTGCCCCAGAAGGCTGTGTGTCCTTTCTCATTTATGATTATGTTGAACCATGCATCGGAAGATCGGTTGGAAAGCATACTATCCTTTGGCTCTGAAACACAGATGAAAGATAGAAAGGAAAGAAGACCATTCCAGCCCAGAGATAGTGCAGTCTTAATTACAGCCACTGGCGACAAACTGCATAGGAAATATATGGTCACCAGGGGGCTCCAAAGAGAAGGCACAAACTTAAACAGTTTCTGAACAGTGTTTTGTGGAAGACAATTATTTTCTTTTGTTTCTCTAAAATTTAGAGAATTAGAATGTGAGGGAATGTCTGACGATGAGGGTCATGGGGGTAGGCAGCTACCAGCTAACCAAAGAAAAAAGAATATAAAGAAGAGTGGGACTTGAAATCAATTGCCAAAAGGTCCCCAGATAACTCCTGTCTGACCAAGAAAAGTTAAGTCTCTTCACCAGTAAAGACCAACACCCGTTTTCATAATGGAAGCCACATACACAGCTACAATGAAACAGGAAAAAGGAGTTCAGAGCATCTGTCTACACAGGACTCAATTCCATTCCATAATCACTGACACATTACATATGCAAGCTCCAGCATTAGAAATATGGGGGCTGGCAATTCCCTGGAACCAGTGGTTAGGGCTCTGTGCTCTCACTGCCAAGGGCATGGGTTCAATCTCTGGTCAGGGAACTAAGATCCCACAAGCCACGTGGCCAGAAAGAAAAAGGAGTCTGGGCCAACAGATTACACTTGCCTGGCAAGTGATTGTGGTCTTACAGGGAACTAAGAGGGTGTCAAGACCGGGTGTGGTAAACATTTTCTATTTGTTTCCTTAGAACCTTTTTGTTTTTAAGCTTTTTATTTTGTGTTGGGGTGCAGCCAATTAATAATACTGTAATAGTTTCAGGTGAACAGGGAAGAATCTTTATATCCACAGTTTTACAGAGTTCTAAACAAAGTACTGATGCTGAAGCTGAAGCTCCAATCCTTTGGCCACCTGATGCGAAGAGCTGACTCATTTGAAAAGACCCTGATGCTGGGAAAGATTGAGGCCAGGAGGAGAAGGGGACGACAGAGGATGAGATGGTTGGATGGCATCACCGACTCAATGAACATGAGTTTGGGTGAACTCTGGGAGTTGGTGATGGACAAGGGAGGCCGGGAGTGCTGCAGTCCACGAGGTTGCAAAGAGTCGAACATGACTGAGCAACTGAACTGAACTGAAGCAAAGTACCCAGAACATCTAAATTTTTTCACTTATTAGATCAGAAATTATTTTCATTTTGTAGACTAATCTTAATCTTTTTATGCAGCATTAATAATTTACTATTTATTAATAATTATTGTTGTTGTTCTGTCACTAAGTCATGTCTGACTCTTTGCAACCTCATGAACTGCAGCACGCCAGGCTTCCTGTTCTTCAGTACTTCCCTGAGTTTGCTCAAACTCCTATCCATTGAGTCAGTGATGCCATCCAACCATCTCATCCCTTGTCACCCCCTTCTACTCTTGCCCTCAGTCTTTTCCAGCATCAGGGTCTTTTCCAATGCGATGGCTTTTCACATGAGGTGGCCGAAGTACTGGAGCTTCAGTACCAGTGAAAATTCAGGGTTGATTTCCTTTAGGACTGATTGATCTCCTTGCTGTCCAAGGGACTTTCCAGCACCACAGTTCAAAAGCATCAATTATTCAGCACTCAGTGCTCTTTATAGTCTAACTGTCACATCCAAACATGACTAATGGAAAAACCATAGCTTTGACTAACAAAGGTCTGCCAATAGACCTCTGGTGGCAAAGTGATGTCTCTGCTTTTTAATACGCTGTCTAGATTTGTCACAGCTTTTCTTCCAAGGAGCAAGCATCTTATAATTTTGTGGTTGCAGTCACCGTCCACGGTGATTTTGGAGCCCAAGAAAATGAAATCTGACAATGTCTGCCAATTTTCTCCATCTATTTGTCATGAAGTGATAGGACCGGATGCCATTATAATTTCTTTTCTTTCAATGGCAGACACAGGTTATTTCTAATTTTATCTGTTGTAATTATAGAATGTGTGATGTTCCAGACAGGCTTTATTTCAGATATTTTGTTTAATTCTGGGAATATGTACTCTCATATTTATCAAAAGTATCTGTTCTGAATTTGAGTCCCAACACTTGTCAAGAACTATGTAGATGTGTGTTTGTATGTGAGCACCGAAAGTTTTACTCTAGAAACTGACTTAAGGAAATAGTTCAAACAAACAAAAAGTTAATCTGGGGGATAAAGTTTTAGATCCAAATCAATTTTCTTTATATTGCACTGGAATTATCCCTGTTTACTAAGTAATATTCACTTTCTTGAAGGAAAAAAAAAGACATGGTGTGGTCGATGTGCTGTGAAGAGGAGCACATTAGCCACATGGAGAAACCAGAAGGGAAAGCTCACTGCCAGCGGAGGGCACCCTGCGTAACAGAATGCAGTTCTGAGACTCCTCAAAGCTCAACTCAGTTTTCTCTGAGGCTCATGGCCCCAAGAATAGAATGCCCAGATCTAATCCACCTTGCCTGCTTTGTTTTACTGATGGGGAACTAAAATTCAGGACAAGGAAAGCTAGCACTTAGGGTCATTTCCAGGCAGGTCTCTCAACTCCTATACGCAGTGTTTCTTCCTTTCAGCTCCACTTCTCTTTCTCACAATAACCTCAGAATACTACCTCAAGCACAGAAACAGACCTGAAGATTAGGGGGTGAGATTCACTGCCAGAAAGTCCCCTCCCATCCATACACATAGAAAACTTAGCTTGAAGAAGTCCTCCCTAACCTCTCTAGTTCTGTCCACTCCCAACCCCCCTGACCTCCTGACATAACCTTCTGGGCCTCCTCATGGCTCAAGGACATTCAGTATGACCCCACCGCCTGAAAAACAAACTGCCTAATCTTAGCATTAACGATCTTCCATGATACATGGTCCCAATCTTTTAAGACTTCTGTTCCATACTCCTCCCTATACTCTCTCCTCTAACCCAATGGAACATCAGACTGCCTACCTCTTCATCTCTACTCATGCCTATCCTTGAGTATATTGCACACCTTTCCCTCCCACCCACATCCTGCACATCTTGTGAGGGGTGGGTTAGATCTGGAATGGCCAGGCTCCATCCTGGATCCTGACCTGTTCTGTGAGCCATCCTCTTTCCCTCCAAAGCATTGAGGGAAAATGCTTTAAAAGAGTTGAGATCTCTTTTTATGTTCATCCCAGTCATTCTGTTCACTGCCTTAGGTAGGTACTCTTTCTGTTCACTTAAAAAAAATTCATATGTGGAAATTCAGAGGTCCCCTGAAACTGCCCATTTTCCCTGGTTCTAGTAAACAAAAAACAAAAACAAGCCCTAAGGAGCCAAGGGGAATGTGTTTTACTATCCAGCAGTTTGGTCCCACTTCAGGGAGCAGGCCTGCCAAGACTGCCAGAAGTAAAGCACTGTGGTTGGCCAAACGCTCTGCAAGGAACCTGAGTAGCAGTAATCTCAGCTACAAAGTCCTGAGGCTGGCACTCTGTACTTACCAAAATTCTATTTACAGGTCCTTCAACAGCCTCAGAGCAAAAACGATGTAACCTTTCCAACCTTTTCTTCTTCAGAAGCCTCACTAAGGCCTGTGTTGGCTATTTTTTTCTCCTGTGAATGAACTCTTGGTCCACTGAGCTAGAAAGTTCTTGGAGATCAAGGTATCTGATAAATTCCTTTATCTTAGCCAAGAGGATAAGGAAGCCCAGAAAGAAGGCACTTGCCAGGTTCAGAACCTAGAACCTAGCTCCAGTTCTGGTGCTAACTACAATACGTACCAAGAAATCCTTTTATTTCTCCTAAAGCTGAACTGCTAACAGAGCCCTGTCCAAGATTGAGGGGTGTGTTTGGGGAAGGAACTCACGAGAACCTTGGTGGTTTTCTCAGTCCGGTCTTTGGCAAGGTTAAAACCACAGCTGGGACAAATCCGAGGTTTATGCCGGTTGGTGTAGACATAGCTACAAGAGGGATTCTTGCACTTTCCCCGACCTCGTGATGTAGCCAGGCCCAAATCCTAAAAAATAAGACCATACTTCAATCCTACATGTCAAGTTACACCTGTGCAGAGCCAAGAATCAGGATGACCTGCTATTGGTAAAACAGAGGAGTTTCAATTATGAACCCAGATTTAGACCAGCTCTCAAAGAGCCTTGAAACAAGATACTTTTCCTGTGGTTATCCCTCTTCAGTCTTAATATAGCCTGAACAGTTTTGGCAACTCCTATCTGTGAAACAAATTAGTTGAATCTCAAAGACCAGAAATTCAAATGCTTTCAGGGTCCAGGCAATCAGCAGTGAAGCAGGTCTAATAACAGAGTGCCAGGGGACCAAAGACTTCAAGCTCCATCTGAAGAAATATTGTGACCTGTGGCCTCTACAAGCTCACAGCTCTGGCATCAAGGTTCTTGTAACAAGCTGTAGTCTAATCAGCCAAAGAGAGGGGTCCTGGGCAGTCCCCACCAAATGGTGCCCCCAGTGGCCTCCCATAGCCATAGGAAGAGACAGTGAAGGGATGGACGGCGCAAAGAAGGGAGTGATTAGGCCTTTGGAAAATGAAGCCTGAGCAGCTCTCCAAGATAACAGAGACCCTCTTCCCAAGACAGGGCCAGACGAGGCAATGACCCACCCTATTATGTCATCTTGTTCCTACTGATTGCCCAGCACAGGGCATGGCACAAAGAATGTGCTCAACAGAAGTTTTTGAATTTTTAAAAACCTTGAATTTTAAAAAATCTAGCTGCTTTCTCGAAATCTGTGTATCTCACTCATCCAGGGAAACTGCCGAAGTTTACCTGGCTGTTTGGTACCTTAAGGATCAACAAAATTAGAGAGCACTGAGCAAAAGAAACCCCAAAACATGCTTTCTAAATCAACAGAGTATTTTACAGGACCAGAGAAGGAAAGAGCCCCAAGGTCAGATGGCATGCCAGCAGTAGAGCCAGAGCCACTTTTGGACTAGGTCTTTTGACATCTAATGTTTATTTCACTGCTCCAGGCTGCTTAGCCTGCAAAAGGATGACCCCAGGGCCACACATTTCTTTACTGGGATGTAACTATGTTGTGTTAAAAATAAAAGCGGGGGAGGGAAAACCTTGGTGAGAAACATCAGGCTGAACAAAATAAGTTGCTTTTACTAAAGCACTTCTCAAACCTTATCAGATACTAGTACTGAATGTGACTGTTTGAGAGAGAAAAAATACATCTCTCAAACTTACATGTAGAGTGCTAAAAGGTCTAGACGGCTGACTGTTGCAGCTGGACTGAATTCTCAGTGACTTCCCAAGAGAACTACTCTCAAGAGAAATACCTTGGTCAGCTGGCCTACACTTCATGGGTCTCACTTGGGAAAAACAAGAAACCTAGCTGATTCACTCAGTAACTACTATGATTTGTTCCAGTGACGAGATGTTTAGAATCAGTGATCGAACCCTCCCTACTCTCACTCCCAAGTACCACCCCCCACCCCCCCAGGCCCCTACTTGCCCTCCACCAACACAACCAAGCCACCCGTGTCCACCCACCTCTTCGCCCCACTCACCAGTGTGACAGTGCAGCTGTACTTATACGGAGGAAACACATCGGGCTTGACCTCCACAACTTTCACCTGAGAGGTCCTGTCGGCTTGCCCACTTGATGGCTGCAGATCAAAATAAATGACTTAGTGCTTCTGAACCTCGGCCAAGCTTCCGCAGTCCTATATCCTCAAACAGTTGCCTAGGAAGTTGCAGAGTTACGCTCCAAATGAGCCCTCTGGGATGCTAGTCAGTAGTCACCAGCCCACCAAAGGTCGAGTGTCACTTTCAGTTTCAGGGGTTGCCACATTCCTTTGCACAGCTTCTAACATTGCATATTAGTAACACTATAAATCAGATTTACAACTACTATCAAGTGAGAAAAGCATATAATTGCTCTGTACACAAATACGTGGTTGAATTATGCTGACATAAAGAAGTCTGTGGAATTCCCTGGCAGTCCAATGGTTAGGACTCTGCACTTCCATGGCCAGGGTCCCGTGTCTGATCTCTGATTAGGGAACTAAGATCCCATTTTTTTGGCATGGCCAAAAACAAAAAAAAATTAAGTCTGAAAGATTATTCACTAAACTGTCACAGGTTGAGGGGAAGATAATGGCTGTTTCCCATTTTACCAGTAGCCATAAAATTTTCAAATGTTCTACACAAAATGCAAAAGAGATGAGGAAAGCATTCTAAATTAAAAATAACTATTCTGTAATAATTTAATTTTCAGAATATAAGATCTCATGTAACTGGTTTAAGACTACTAGCAAGAGCATTTATAGCTTTTTACAAATACCGAAATTTGCAAATTAAAAGGAAACTACAGAGGAGACTGGCAATTTATACACATAAAGGGATTCTAAGGCCTGGAGATCAAGGAAGTAGCTGAAGCAGTCTTATTACCATCCTTCTATGCTCAAAGATCACACATGCACCCAGAGGTGTCACCACTACTGGGTGAAAAAACATCAACCTTCAAAGTAGAAGCTGGTTGATAATCTTGTTGGGACAAATTTAGAACTATCACATAAAAGCAGTTAGGGCAATGGAGAAGGCAGACTGATACTCCTATTCCAATTTTGTCCATTTTGGGGTTTTCAATTTCAAACTGAAGGGTCATGAAATTAACTTAATGGGCTGAAATCAGGATTTTGAAAAAGAAACAGAAAAATGACTGCATTTAATATGGGCATAGCTTCATTAAGCTTTTAATGTGTAGCTGTATGTGTATGTCTACTCATGTAGAAATGTGTTTATTACTGACAGGCATGCTCAGAAAAGTGCTGATTTAAGGAATTTTGATCATATTCAAGTCACATATGGCAAAGAGAACTAAAACAAAAAAATCTAAGAAAAAAATGTGCTTCAACACATGCAATTTTGACACCTGGTAATAAATCTTTAACAGCTTTATCATTAAATGGAATGAACTGTACTGGTTACAAGCCAGTGGATGAGATGGTTGGATGGCATCACTGATTCAATGGACATGAACTTGGCCAAACTGGGAGACACTTGGCTAGGAAGCCTGGTGCGCTGCAGTCCATGGCATTGTCAAGAGTTGGACTTGACTTGGCAAATAAATAACAAGCCAGTATATGGAGAAAGAGCCATTCTTTTAGGTTTAAAAGATTACATTTAAAACATAAAACACAGACAAATGCAGGAAAGGACTTGAGGGCTGAAATAGCGCACACCAGACTGTCAATAATTGTTATTTCTAGGTGACAGGATCATAAGACTTATTTTTTTTTCTGCCTTACTTGAATCTTCTATATTTTCTATAGCAATCATGCAATCATTTTTTTTCTAAAAAGATATGACAACTAAATGCAGTATCTAATCCTAGACCACATCCTGTTCTGAAGTAGAAAATGCTATCATGGTCTTAACTGGGTAAAACTGACAAAACTGAAACACAAATGAAAAAGTATCAATGTTTCATTCAGTAACAAAATACCTCTATTTTTAGGAAATGCACAATTAAGCATTAAAGAGTAAAAGGCCATGTTACTCTTAAATTATGCCTATTTTAAATACACACACACACAATGGGGAAGATACATAAGCACAAATGATAATGCAAAATGGGCTAATATGTTAACAGTAGGTGACGTTAGAGAGTGCGTGGGTGCTCTTTGTACTACTTTTACAACTTTTTTATTTTAAATTGTTTCTAAATAAAAGTATACATAACAAGAAATAAAAAAACAGACAAGTCATTCATGCTAAACCTACTCCCAGAGCTCTACCAGGGTAATAATGGGGGCTTTTTGCCTATGGCTTTGAGACACTCAACGGAAGCCCTGTTCTCGGAGCAGCCAGCCCCCGCAGGGAGCTCCCCCTCTGGGGAACGGTCTTACCTTCACCTCACCAGCGCTAGATGGCTGTTGGATGGGCTGGCCCAGCTGCTTCAGCGTGCTTGGCTTCAGGCCACAAGTCCTCACAGAGGGAGTCTTATCTGAGACAACCAGGAGCCAAACTGGTGACTTAAGTGCATTCAGAGTCATCCTAAGTCTCTCATCTCCATGCTCAACCCCTACTCCTGCCCCCTTCCCTTTCAACAGTCCCTCCTCCCGGGTCTGTCCCGGACCTTACCGCTCAGAGGAAAGGCCTGCCTGGCCCTGGGCAGTCCCATGCTGCTGCCCCGGCCCACATTAGCTGGGGCTGGAAGAATTGCTCTCATGGGTCTTGCTGCAGCCAGTAATGACGGCTTGCCCCGTGCTCTGCCTTTAAGTTCTGGGGCTCTGGGCATAGGAGTGAGCAGGTCAACTCTGGGGGGGAAAAAAAAGGAGGAAACTCTCCTAGAAATTCCAGACCAAGGGGAAGAAAATCAAAATGCTATTTCCAGATAGCACTTTATTAGAGGACTACTGTCCTGGTTAAAATGTCACACTTTAGACATTAATTAAACCATTAAGTGGCTCTGTAGCCCTGGGCAAGAAATCTCACTTCTGTTTACCTCAAGTTTCTAATACGTAAAATGGGAAAGTAATTACAGCCACTTCATAGGTCATTACGAAGATTTTAAAAAAGTGCAAAACCATGCCTACAGTGAGGAATTATCAACAGCCAATGTAGTTACAACATCTAATCCACCCCCAGTCAGCTCAAGTATTTAAAGTGTATTAGTCTCCCACATGAGGGCTGCTGAGAGACCCTGGAGAACAAGGTCCATGTTTTCTTCACCTCTGTAGCTCCAATTTGAGCATAAAGCCTGTCCATAGGAGGCTTCAATACACCATGGCTAAAGTGCTTCAGCTGCCCAAAGCAAAAGTGCACAGTATCCTTCTCTAAGGACAGAATCATCTCAAATTATTGATATATTGTTAAATTTTAAAAGGCAATGAGTCAATGTATGTATGTTATGCTGCCATTTGTGTAAAGAAAGGTGGGGAAAAAAATACACACACACACAACTGACCTTGAACAGCATGTATTAGGGGAACTGAGCCACACGTAATCAAAAGCTCACTGATAACTGCACAGCCCTTCCTCCATATCCAGAGTTGCCCATCTGGCAGATTCACCTCACTGCACACCATGTAGTACAACAGTATGTACATATTGAAAAAAATCCATATGTAAGTGGACCCACACAGTTCTAGAAGAGTTAATTCTGTATGTACATACATCACATGTATTTTTCCCACCTTTCTTACACAAATGTTAGCCTAACATACATGTTTTAATATCTTGACTTAAAAAATCAGCACGCCAGGCCTCCCTGTCCATCACCAACTCCCGGAGTCCATCCAAACCCATGTCCATTGAGTTGGTGATGCCATCCAGCCATCTCATCCTCTGTCTTCCCCTTCTCCTCCTACCCCCAATCCTTCCCAGCCTCAGGGTCTTTTCCAATGAGTCAACTCTTCGCAAGAGGTGGCCAAAGTATTGGAGTTTTGGCTTCAACATCAGTCCTTTCAATGAACACCCAGGACTGATCTCCTTTAGGATGGACTGGTTGGATCTCCTTGCAGTCCAAGGGACTCTCAAGAGTCTTCTCCAACACCACAGTTTATATATACTTAAAATTATCTCTAAAAACACAGAAGTTAGGAATATTGTCTGTGGTAAATGGGAATGGAACACTGAAGAATGGGAGAGAAAAGATTTCTTTTCAGGATATATTTCTTACATCTTGGAGTTTGAACTAAGTATATTTTCTATTCAACAATAAAAAATTTCATCCTAATAATATAAACCAGAATTTCTAAACCATGACACTACTAACATTTTGGGCCCAATAATTCTCTGGCACAGAAGGCTGTCCTGTGCAGTGCAAGATGCCTAGCAGCATCCTTGGCCTCTATCAGTAGATGCCAGGAGCACTCGCTCCCCAGCTGTAACAACCAAAAATGTCTCCAAACGCTGCCACAACGTCCCCTGGGGCACTATGCCCCTTTGAGAACCACTGATATAAACAAATAAGGAATTTCCATTTTAAGATGATAGTTGCCTCTGGTAAGCAGCTACATAGAGCATCCAGTTAAACCTCTAATAAAGGAAGGAAAAATAGCCCATACTTATGGACCTCTCCTGTCTGAAAGCTTTACATGTGATCTTTTTCAGGCAGTATGGTCAGGCACTGAGGATATGATTTTTATTTTTTTTTAAGAGGTCCCGACTCAAAATTTTCCAGAGTGGGAGAATGGGTATGAAGTGACTGTGCCCAGTCAAATAGAAGCCCAGGAAAGAGTCACAATCAGAATTTAGGTCTCTGACCACCAGGACAGGAATCTTTACATAAGATGCCTTAATAATGCCTCTCTTTCCAAATGTAGGAGCCAGGATTGGATACTAGGTCTGTAACACTGCCCACAGTCTGTACTAGCAAGACTCTACAATAAATGCTTTACGGAGACTGACAAGAAGAGATGTATAAGGACCAGGACAGTAGTGAAAAGACAGCAGAGTATAGGAGAAAAGCACATCAATGTCTCTAGGCCTTGGTTTCTGTATCTCACACAGAAACCATGAACTGGGCTCTGCCGCCTGTCTCAGGAATGCTATAAAGACATGGACAAAACAAACACAGGGCACTCCACAAGCTGCTGTTCTAAATGCAATGGTATATAAAAACACACTGGGTTACCCTGTAGGCTTTTTAGGAGCAGGGAGTGAACTGGAGGTGCTGGTCCCCTCAGCTGGCGGTGGCACGTCTAGTCCAGGACTGCCATTTTCAGTTGTCCCCAGAGAGACCTCAGGCTTGACCACTGGCGTCTTAATGATTGCTGTACCATGATTCCCAGGAGTTTCCTTGACCAAAACATGGGCATCTGAGATGATCACTTCCTCCCACTCATTCTCCTCACCCACATCTCTTGGAGGAGCTACACTGAGGAGCTGGCTTACAGCTTCTGAATTCTCCAGAGTCAGTTTGGAAGCGTTTTCCTTAGCGGAATTTTGCTCAGTGGTGACAGGCTGCTGATTTCTTTTAACCACAGAGCCTTTGGAAGAGACACCAGAAGTCAATTCCACTTTGACTTTGGCTGGCTTTTCCTAGAAAAAATAAGAAAACCTTTTACGCATGTGGCATTTTACAGTTGACAACACATTGGCTCAGACGGTGAAGTGTCTGCCTACGACGTGGGAGATCTGGGTTTGATCCCTGGGTCGGGAAGATCCCCTGGAGAAGGAAATGGCAACCCACTCCAGTATTCTTGCCTAGAGAATTCCATGGACAGACGGGCCTGGTAGGTTACAGTTGATGGGATCGCAAAGAGTCGGACACGACTGAGCGACTTTACTTTTCACTTTACTTACAAATATTCTCTCATTTGATCCTTGTAACAATAATGTATGAGCAACAAATACGAAGCTGAGGCTGAGAGAGGAACAGGCTGACTTCAGGTCCCAAGTTTTATAAAACTGGCCTGAACCTAAGTCTTCTGATTTCAGTTTCCTTTCACTGTAATATTCAAGGCTATAGTTAGGATAAACCTATTCTTCTAATAAATTTCTTAATGACATATTTCTTTAGGTTTCAGCAAACAAATGCTGGCATTTTTTACTTCAACCTCTGACTGTTCAAGGCCTACTCCTTAAAAAAATTTCTTAACAGTGGTTATGTCCAGAATGGGTCTCAGGTTTTTTTCTTCCACATGAACAGTGAAAGGCACTATAAACTAGAAGACAAAACACAAAAGTTGGGTCCTGTCTAGGCTCCACTTCATCATAACTGCTTATGTCACCTGAGGCAAGCTGCATCTGATTTCTCATTTCCCATTACGGAAAAAGAGAGCTCTTGGGTCAATGGCAGGAAGACAGCCTTTTGGGAGACTTAAGTTGTTCATGATGGAGGGGCAGAACCCCTCTCTGCACTTTGCCGGAAACTCAGTACCTGTGGCCAGTGCCATTAAATTTCAGTATTGTCTCCCAGTCACTGACTACCAAACCCCCTTACACTCCTAAAGTCCCTTTGGGCCACATGGTGCCTCTGGCTAAGGACCAACATAGACGACCTTTAAGAAATCTCCAATAAAGCATCCTTAGGTTCTAACACACAATGACAAACTGTAAGGACAAGAAACATTGTTGGTAAACTGTACTCAGCTTCCTGACTGCTCAAGAGGGAAGTCAGCAGAAAAACAGGAGACATGTTAAACCAAATCCTTGAGATGAGATATTTGAGCAAAATGTTACCCACTAAGTAGGCTATAGACAAAAAGTCTTTGCAAGAAGACTGAGTAATTTAAGCAAACAGCAAAAAAACTTGAGCTAGTGATCTCACATTTCCTTCACTCAGCGTACCCTATTTAGATGTCACTTTCTTTTAAGATAGAAGACAAATACTACCAGTTCCTCAAGCAGAGATCTCAATTATTGCTACAGGAGTGAGGCCTTGAGCTAAAGAGCCTTATACCATCTTTTGCTCCGTCCAACTCACATGTTTCTTGGGCTAATTTTAGCCAGTATGAACTCCGGAACAATATAAGAAAAGGTGAGTCATTTCCTGACTAGCATGGACATATTTAGAAATTTCAGAACTATTTATACTTGCTCCTTCAAAAATCAGAACTCAAGAAATCTTAAGATTCTGCAGCTTAACAGCACAGCAACGCCTGCAGTTTGCTTTAGTGGAAAAGGCAATAGCATAATTAACAATGTGAATGTAACAAGTCATTTCTCCGCAATCTATTTTTCCTCAGCCGGAAACTGGGAGTTGAACTAGCTGATAACCAAAGTCACTTTTATCTCTAAAATTTTAAATGCATTTATCTACAATGTTACCATTTTTCTTCTCACACTTACTTATTCTGTTCCAAGCAGACTTAGAAATCACAGTATACACTCTTTACAAGGTAATTCTTTTTTTAAAATGTTTACTTCTTATTTATTTGGCGGCATTGGCTTTTTGTTGCCATGAATGGGCTTCGTTGCCCCCAAGGCATATGGGATCTTAATTTCCCAACCAGGGATTGAACCTGTGTTTCCTGCATTAAAAGGTAGATTCTTAACCACTGAACTACCAGGGAAATCCCTACATAGTAATTTTTGCAAAAATCTTGGAGAAAAAAATTCTGACTTAGCAAGTAAAGACAGGAGACAAGTAGCTAAGAAAAAAAATTATGCATGTCATGAGTTCGATCTCAGAAAGAGAAATGGCTTAAGAGTTATTTCAATAAAAGGGAGGGGAGAAGACAAAATGAAAAAGGAAAGAAAGCCAAAGTCAAAACCGAATCGGAAGCAGATTACGCACAGGATTGGTTAGACTCTTTCATACAAAAGCACAGGAAACAAGGTCATTTGACAGACCTGCTGTGCATCAGTGAAGAAGAAGGACCAAGGAGGAGTCCAACTACTACCCAATTCAATCTTCCAACAGCAGCTGGGGAAGTATATTTTGGGAGAATAATTAGGGTGGGAATAAATGAAATAGCGTCACAACACCACAACAACTCCACAAAGCCATAGGTATCTCTTGCCCCTTTAAGTGTTAATGTTCACAGCAGTAACAGAGACAATTATACTGCTGCCAACAATGGAAGCAGTGAACCCCTACTGAGGACTGAATATACAATACACTAGAAGTGAACCATCCACTTTGCATGGATAATTTGATCTGACCCCTCCAACAACCCTACTAATGTAGATAATAGTTAATCTCTATTTACAAATGAAAGGAAGCCTAAATCAAGAACAGAAATGTAGACTGACTTTCCCAAGGTTACAAAGTTAAATACCTGAGAAGTAGGGGTTTGAACTGAGGAAGCTGACTCCAGAATTATATTCTTAATTATTAACCTATTCTGTCTCCAAAGCTTGTGCTATCCTGAACTTCAATACCTAGCCAGAGGGCAAAGTATCACTATCCTGATAATCTTCTGAGAAATGTTCTGTGGAGAATGCCCCAAAGGAACTTAGTAATATGATACTATGTAAGTTTTCTTACAGAGAAAATAAGTTTGGACCATGAGTTGAAACACATGATGAACACAATCCTAGCCTAAATTATTTCACAAAACCAATGCCTTCTCTTTCCTTTTCTATCTACCCAAGTTCTATTGCTCTTTCCAAACCATCTCCTCTATAAAACCGCTTATCTTTTAGTCCTTTTGTCCCTGGATAATTTATAGTCTCATATCAAAAATGTGGCAAGTATGTATGATTTATAGTCAGTGCCAAGTATACAACAGGTAACAAAAAACATGTTCTGAACTGAACATCACAGAGGCATAGCTCTAATGATCATTTATTTACTGGGCACCATTTATTTGGAGACAGAAGTACATATCTGGAAAGTTAAACTACGGCAGAGCTTGAATATTGGGTTAAAAACCTCCACTTTTAATAGAAGCTATAGGAAACTAAGTGGGCTTCCCTGCTGGCTCAGATGGTAAAGAATTTGCCTACAATGTGGGAGACCTGGGTTTGATCCCGGGGTCTGGACAATTTCCCTGGAGAAGGAAATGACAGCCCATTCCAGTAATCTTGCCTGGAAAATCCCATGAACAGAGGAGCCTGTTGGGCTACAGTCCATGGGATTGCAGAGTCAGACACTACTGAGCAACTAACGCTTTCCGGGTGAAACTAAAAGGACTTGGAGCTAAGGAATGAAATGTGCCCTGTGTGTATGAATAACTAAGCAGTTAGTGTGGAGGGTGGACTGCTAAAAATATGACCCTAACAGGAAATGAACAATTTAACATAGCATAGTCATTCATGGAAAACTATGAAGCAATTAAACATAACATTTTTGAAGAATATTTAATGATATGGTATGGTAAAAGAAAAAAGACAAGATACAGAATTTCTATATCCACAGATAAAGACTAGAAAAAAATCTTAACAGACACTGAAATCTTAACAATGGCTTTTCTTTGTGTGGAGCTTATGGATAACATTTTATTCTTTCTTCTTAAAAAGAAAGAAACTGACTTATTTGTAGCACCAGAAAAGTTAAATGAATATTAATTTAAGTCAACTGTTCTTAAGGAGAACGGTAAGTTTACTTTGTGGGGTTTCCAAAGCAGTGACGGCCAATGGACTTTACCTTTGGGATCCACTTCCCTCCAAGGAAGTTGCCACAGGCAGGGCACTTAGGTGGTTTGTGCCTGGTGACATATGTGAAGGAGCAGCCTGGGCTGGTGCACGTCCCATGGCCCCGTCGGGTGTACGTAGTAGTCTGTTAAGAAAAGAAAAGGTCAGTACAATCTAATCTCTCTCAGATCCTGATGACTATTATAACCCCAACAACGGCAAGAGGACACCAGCTTGCAAAAAATTAGCCAGTTCATGGTATCTTAAAAGGTCAGAGTTGGAAAGGCCCTAAAATACAACTAATTAGTTCACTTTTTAGAAATGGAGGAAGTGAATGCAAATCAAGAAAGACAACTTCCTAGGGTTACAGAGTTAGGTACCAGAAGAATAAAGATTATGATAAAGTTACAATTAATTAATTAAGTGAAGTACCACACAGTGCTAAACACTCTACTGATATCTCATTTAAAGTTTTCAGCAATACTGAGGCAGGTATTACTACTACTGAGGTTCAGAGTGGAAAATGCTTTGTTTCAAATCATGAATCATATGGTGACTCGAGTACAGAGCCAGGCCTAGAAGACGGATCTTTTTGATTCCTGGTCAAAACTCCTTCCATGCATCCTGCTGCACCCTACAACTCTCCATCCATCAAAGAACTTGCTTCATCTTCATTCTTATTAGTTAAAACTCAGAGAATCTAGGATTCAAAGACATAAAAACAGTCCAGTCACTAAAAAAATGAGAGGGAACTCCAGATGAAACCAGGTCATTTGACACTCAACAGAATTTTGATTATTTGCATACATATATTCAATCACTAGCTCACATAATCTCTGGTGAATTCCCTTTGAACAGACTGTATTACATTTCAGCTACAAATAGGAATTAGCCACGCTCCATTTCTTGATTAATGCTGGAAAGGAAACAACTCCCTGTCAGATCTGTTCTGTCACTTATGAATGGTTTACCCAGCTACTAATCCCTGTCTCCCTAGCCTGGCCAGAAAGCAAAAACCTCCCTTGGGAAACACCAAGCTGCCTCTAGGCTGCCTCTTGCCAGAACACCTAAGGAAAAGGGGATATGACAGTGGTAGCAAATCAAGGATGAGTGTGAAGTTGTGGGGCACCAGGAAAAAGGATTTTGGTTCCAACTTTGTTACTGACCCACTGAATGAGCTGGGGATAATTCATCTTTGCTCTTGGGCCCTGGATTTCCTCTTCTGTAAAATACCTGCCCTTTTTGCTTAATGGGTATATCTTAAGGAACAAAAAGTTTGTAACACTATTTTTAATGGAAAATAAAATATTTCTCTTTTCTCTGACTGTGGCCCCACACAGAATATTCATTCTGAATACATTCCCAGAGAAAAGTTACTTCCATAAATAAATCACCACCAACTTGAAAATACTCCTAAACAGCAGCTTACAGAAATGACTTTAGAAAATAATGTCAGTATTCAAGGCTGATGTTCTTAAGTAGTTCTAAAAGAGCTTGATTAACATTTATTAGACCATAAAGGAACATTAATTTCCTGAAGAAGAACAGCTCATGAAAAATGGCTTACTACAACTTTCTTACCTAATTAAGTACTGTTTATCTGTAGCTGGACTTTTAAGAGGAAAAGGCAGACTATGACAAGTTAAATATATGTACCTAAAAGAAACCAAGATATGTATCCTAAAAAAAACCAAATACAGTAACAAAGTTAATAGGTCACAGACCAATAAAGGAGATAAGACAGATTCATTAAAAATATTCAGTTTGGAGTTCCCTGGTGGTCCAGTGGTTAAGAATCCACCTGCCAATGCAGGCAACATGGGTTCAATCCCTGGTCTGGGAAGATTCCACATGCTTCGGGGCAACTAAGCACATGTGCCACAACTACTGAGCCCAGGAGCTGGAACAACTAAAACCCATACACTCTAGAGCCCAAGCTCTGCAAGAGAGAAGCCACTGCAATGAGAAACCTGAGCACCACAGCTACAGAGTAGCTCCCACCCACCCTAACTAGTAAAAGCCCACATGCAGCAATGAAGACCCAGGGCAGCCAAAAATTAGTAAATAATTTTTAAAAAAATATTCAAGGACTTCAAAAGAAAATGTAACAACCATAACCAAAACAATAACAAGAAAAGGACATATTTAAACCAAATGGTATTAATAATCACATTAAATATATAGTGCCTAAATACTAAATACCTAAATTACAAGGCAGAGATAGTCAGATAGGTCTTGCTCTAACAATCAAACTAAAAAGGTACTTTAAATACAAAGTTACAAAAAGGTAGAAGGATGGAAAAAGATATAGCTTGTCATTAACAATAATCAAAAGAAAGCTTGATATCAGAACTAAGTAGATTTCACAGGCAATAGTGTGAAAGATAAATGTCATTTCTTTTTTTTTTAATTAATTAATTTTTTAAAAATTTTCTTTACATTATTGTGTTGGTTTTGCCATACATTGACATGAATCTGCCATGGGTATACATATGTTCCCCTTCCAGAACCCCCCTCCCTCCTCCCTCCTCCCTCCCGATTCCCTCTCTCTGGATCATCCTGGTGCACCAGCCCTGAGCATCAACCCTGGGCTGGCGATTGATTTCACATATGATAATTAACATGTTTCAATGCCGTTCTCCCATATCATCCCACCCTTGCCCTCTCCCATAGAGTCCAAAAGACTGTTCTATACATCTGCGTTTCTTTTGCTGTCTTGCATACAGGGTTCTCGTTACCATGTTTCTAAATTCCATATATATGCATTAGTATACTGTATTTTTGCTTTTCTTTCTGGCTTACTTCACTCTGTATAATAGGCTCCAGTTCCGTCCACCTGAGTAGAACTGATTCAAATGAACTCTTTTTAATGGCTGAGTAATATTCCATTGTGTATATGTACCACAGCTTTCTTATCCATTCGTCTGTTGATGGGCATCTAGGTTGCTTCCATGTCCTGGCTATTGTTAACAATGCGGCGATGAACATTAGGGTACACGTGTCTCTTTCAATTCTTGTTTCCTTGGTGTGTATGCCCAGCAGTGGGATTGCTGAGTCATATGGCAGTTCTATTTTCAGTTTTTTAAGGAATCTCCACACTGTTCTCCATAGTGGCTGTACTAGTCTGCATTCCTACCAACAGTGTAAGAGGGTTCCCTTTTCTCCGCATCCTCTCCAGCTAAATGTCATTTCTTAATAAAGGAGCAATAAACTTATCCAGAGGATTTAACAATCCTAAACATTTATGTACTTAATAACAGTCAAAATACATGACACATAAACTAAAAGAACTGCAAAAAGAAATACATAAGTCTACAATGACTGGTAGATGCTTTCTTAGTAAGTTGACAGAAATAGTCGACAGAAAATCAGTAAGGAACATTATAAATCAATGCAACCGAATCTGAAATGTACAGAACACTCCATCCAATAGCAGACTACATACTCTTTTCAAATGCACTTAGACCGTTTATCAAGAGAACCCATACTGAGTCATAAAAGGATTCAAGTATTAACACAAACTACAAACTTCTAATCACAATGGAATCAAATCAGAAATCGATACAGAAAGACATCTGGAAAATCTCAAATATCTGGAAAGCGATACACCTCTAAATAACTCATGGGTCAAATAAGTTAGAAAGCATTTCGAACTGAATGAAAATGAAAACATACCCTACCAAAATTCGTGGGATGCCACTAAAGTAGTGCTTGAAAGTGAAAGTCGCTCAATCATGTCCAACTCTTTGCAACCCCACGGACTATACAGTCCATGGAATTCTCCAGGCCAGAATACTGGAGTGTGTAGCCTTTCCCTTCTCCAGGGAATCTTCCCAACCCAGGGATCGAACTCAGGTCTCCCACATTACAGGCAGATTCTTTACCAGCTGAGCCACAAGAGAAGCCCAAAGTAGTGCTTAGAGGCAAATTAAGCACTAAGCAGCTATACTAGAAAAGAAGGTCTCAAATCAACAACCTCAGCTTCTACCTTAAGAAACTAGGTAAGACCAAATTAAACCCAAAGTAAGCAGAAGAATGAAATAAAGATCATTGCAGAAATGAGTGCAACTGAAAGCAGAAAAACAATAGAGAGGATCAATGAACCCAAACGTTGCGTCTCTGAGAGCAATGAAATCAATAACCTCCAGCCAAGTTTATCAGGAAAAAAGAAATAAGACCCAAATTACCAGTGTCAGTAATGGAGAAGGAAAATTACTACATATTTTATAGACATTAAAAGGACACAGGTTCCTCAAAACCTTGAACACAGAATTACCACATGATTCAGCAATGTTACCCTTAGGGTATTTTACATCCAAACAAACTGAAAACAGGGACTCAGACAGACATTTGTATACCAAAGTTCACATCACCACTATTCACAGTAGTCAAAAGGCAGAAATAAACCAAATATCCAGCAATGTTTATGAATGGATAAATAAAATGTAGTATACACACACAATGGAACATATTTTACCATAAAAAGGAACAAAATTCTGACACATGCCATAAGATACATGAACCTTGAAAACATGTTAAATGAAATAGTCAGATTAAAAAGGTAGTATTTGCATGATTCTACTTATTTGAGGTACCTAGAATACAAAACTCCAAGAAAGTAAAATAGCTATCACTAGGGCCTAGGGTAGAAAGCAGGGGCAAGGAATGGGGAGTAACTGTTTAATATACACAGTTTCTGGTTGGAATGATGAAAAAGTTCCGAAAATGGATAGTGGTAATGACTGCATGACACTGTGAATATACTTAACATCAATAGCACTAGAATTGTACACTTAAAATTGACTAAAAGGGTAAATTTCATTACGTATATTTTACCAGTTTTTTTTAAAAAAAGAGTTAAGAGAATGTTTTGAACTATTTTATGTCAATAAATTTGACAATTTAGATGACATGGGCAAATTCTGTGAAAGACAAACTTTCAAAGCTCACTCCAAAATAGATAATCTGAATAGTTCTAAAAACTGGACTTGCCATTATAAACCTTCCCACAAAGAAATCTCCAGGCCCAGATGAGTTCATTGGTAATTCTAACCATTTAAGGAAGAAATAACGCCAGTACTATACAAAACTCTTCCAAAAAACAGAAGAGCAGAAAATGTTTCATAGCTCATTCTATGAGGAAAGCATAACTTTGATACAAACAAGAAAAACACTGCATAAGAAAATTAAGAGGCCAATAATATCCCTCATGAATACAGATACAGAAATTCTGAACAAAATGTTATCAAATCCAATTCAATACTATATAAGAAGGTTAATATATCACTGCTAAGTGAAGTGTACCCCAGGAACACAGAGGTAACATCTGAAAAATACTATTTATCATACTAACAAACCAAAAAAAAAAAAGTCTCTAAAGACACACAAAAACCCAGTATCCAATCCTGTTAAAAACTTCCAGCAAGAATAACTTCCTAAACATGATAAGGGTATTTATGAAAAACCTACAGCTAATGATGAAAGACTAAAAACTTTCACCCTAAGAAGACAGACAAAGATGCTGGCTCACACCACTTTTACTTAACAGGGTACTGGAGGTCCTACACAAAACCTTAGGACATAATCTCAGCACACATGCTACAGTGTGTGATGGAAATAACATTGAGAATCAAAAGATCTGGGTCCTTGTTCTGCCCTGTTTCACAGCTCAGTGACCCTGAATCATAGAACAAGTCCTTTCTCTTCTTTGGACCTTCTCCCTAACCTGCACAATAATAAGACTGAATTATATCAGTGATCTCTCAAGTTTTCTACATCTACACTTCAGAAAATATGATAAAAGCCATGGAACCTATCCCAGGAAAATATTTTCTCAAAGTGAAAAATTTGTATGTAACTTGAGGAGTTCGAGGATCCTGTGGAGCTCTATTCACAGATCTGCCCCCACTCCCTTACTCCCAGTTAAGAATATCTGAACCAGAAAATCTCTTGAGATCTCTGCTAGTCCCCGTGTCCTAAGTTTTTTGACAATTTTAGAAAACTACCTGAAAGAGAATTCTTACGGAGCCATAATCTCCATCAACTCCACATACTAACCAGTTTGATGGAGGCGGGATTCTCCACAACTGAGTAGGCAGGAAGAGGCAGCATAATGAACTGTGTGGCTGGCGCAGACGAGCTACTCTCAGCGGGATCCTGCGGGTACAGGCAGAAAAGACAGTTTTATTGAGATGGAGCGAAGAACACTCCAGGAGCACTCATAACACTGAAGACAATCAAGTCCAACAGCCAGAGATAACACGCTTATCCAGTGGATGCATCAAGAAAATGTATGAATCTACAATTATCTCAAAATAAAAGTTTAACTGAGGACAAAGAAAACCACTACCACAGGGAATGCACTATCCTCATTTTACAAATGAAAAAACTGAAGTTAAAATACTTAAGACTCCTAAGATCACATAAACAGTCAAAGAAACCAACTCTTGTAACCCTGTCAAATGTTCTTAGCAACCTATTCATCTACCTTGACAAGGCCCACTGGCTTCATTATCAATACAGCATTGAGGCAACAAATAATAAAATTTACGCCTGGCAAGGAATCCTTTGGAGGGCTATTTGTTCTCATTTGTCTAGGCTGTAGGGGCCACTGCACGCTGGTCCTCTTAGCTTCAGCAGGACAACTACCTTTCTGAGGATGCCATCCTACCCAGGATGAGAGACAGCCTGGTGGCAGCTCCCCAACTCCCCACTTCCAGGGTCCACGCTGTGGAACCGCTGAAATCACTGCTCTTTCCCCTCAACTGGGCATGACTGGAAAGCCACTGGGAAGAGACCTCCCCCTTCTTTCTCAGCTACTAGTCGGATCAACCTGGCTGTGAAAAGAACTTCCTTCTTCTACTTACAGAAGACTAAACCCTCCTGAACAGTTTTCAAGGTATTATTATGTTTGCTGAAACAATCGTAAGGGAACATAAAATCCTAACCAATGCTAACAGCCTAACAGATCCTGGCTTTGACTCATGGACAGGCCAAATATTCCCATCCCTCCTGCTAATGGACCTTATCTCGTGTGAAGAAAACACTGGCAAGACTGAGCAAGAAGAGATGTGAGAGTGCCTAAGAAACTGAAGAGGACTCTGGACCAAGTCTAGGGGCAAAGAGGTTCAAGAGGACTGCAGTCCAGCTCAGAAGTGCCACACCAATTCCTAATTACCACTACTCCAGAATCACACTGCATGGGCCTAGCTGCCTTTTTAACGCTCAGGTAAAGCAGAAGCACAGTGCCTGTCACTTACCCTCATGACTGTTACTACAGACACGCTCTCCCCCACCTGGGGGTGGGGCACAGCCAGGCTTCCAGTGGTGAGGTCTGATGAGCCGTTCACTAAGGTCTCTTCAATAACCAGGCTTGTCTGATAAGGTTGGGGGCTCTCCCCTACCTCCAGGGAAGTCTCGTTTAGGAGCACATCCTGGCTGAGGATCTCTGAGGCGGCGATCTCCTGTACAGCACCAGGCTGGGCAAGGGCTCCTACATCCTCAGCTAAGGCCTCCACAGCCAGGCATTGTTCTGCCATGCCTGCATGGCCGGGCACTGTGTCCAGGGCAGTGTTGGACACAAGAGATGGTCCTTTGGGGGACATCTGGTTCTGGGCCACACACAGCTCTAGCTGAGGGCAGCTCCGCTCCTCCTGCAGGGTGCTCTTGGGGATGATGATGTAATCTGAGCGAGGGAGGATCTTGCGGAAACCTGGGATGTCCGGAACCACAGCAGTCAGTCCAGAGAGCTTAGAGTTCTGAGGATGAAGAAGCCAGGTCAAGGAGACAAGCAGAGATAAACAGAGTAAGACCACATGGATATATACGTATAAGGTTTTTTTTTTTTTTTCCCCACAGAAGAACCAGAAAGATTCCATTCTCTTGACCTATGACTTAGATAGGGTCAGCCTCTGCCAACAGCAACATCATCTTCATCTGAATCACACTTTAGCCAATGTAACTTACTCAGTCACAAAGGAGACAGATAAAGTGGATTTGATTCTACAAGGGGCACTGATCTTGGCATCATGCAACTGTGAGCTGAAACCCCAGATCTGGTGTAGTCTTGAACAAATTCTTTCCCCTTTTTAGGCTTTGCTGCCCTATCTGTAAAACAAGGGAACTGAATCTGGCTATTTATGCGTTCTTTTCCAGCTCTGAGACTTTAGGATTTCAAAGTAGCTTTAGATGCCAGGATGTATAATGGAGATTTAGATGCCACAACGTATAATGCTCAGTGAAACATTTAAAGCATAAGATACAAACCAATAGGCCACTCTCTATCTCAGGGAAGCAAGGGAGAATTCTGACATAAGAGCTTCGCCCAGACTGGCAAACAAGGCTTCAAGACAGAATGTGTATAGAAAGTGGTTATATGATAAGGACCTGAATATACTGGGGGAGGTGGCAGAATATAAACATTAATACTGACCTAGGAAGGTTAAGTCACAAAGAGTCAGACACAACTGAGAGACTGAACTGAACTGAGGAGGTTTTAGAAAATACTTCTTAAAAGCAATACTATTAAGTTAGGTACTATTATCATGCCCATTTCTCAAATGAGGGAACTGAAAGAGGGTAAATTCTCCCAAAACATACAATTAGTAAGTAGTAAGATTGAGACTCCAGGCCAGGTCTTTGTAAGGAGCTAGAAGATCAGGTACTAGAACACTAGAAGCCACAGCTCTGCATGGCTACCTGGAACCAAGAAAATGGTGCTTGTGTTTTATTTTTTCAATTTAACCTGAAAGTTACCCAACAAGGAAAATAAAAAAGTTCAAAGTGAACAAATAAGTGAGAACAGAAATTAAATGGACCAAAAATTAATTTTAGAAGTATCATTTAAAAAGAACTAAATCAATTATAAGAGGATCTTTGAAAAAAATCAAAAGAAGTCGATGAGACTCTTAGGCTACAAAGGAAGCACTCAGGTCAAACTTGAAAACAGACCACCCAAACCCATTATGGAGCCTTTACTGGAGAGATAATGAAGAAATGATATTCTTAGGTCACCCTTTGAAGACAACAGGTCAAGAGAACAAAACCAAATGGTGGCAAATACAAAGGCTGGTCTGGCAGCCTGAGTGACATTCATCTTACACACTGTAAGTAATGACACTGCAACCACAGGCCCTGCAACCTGGCAAGAGACCTAGAGAGCTGCAAGGGACACAGCCCACCACAAGGTCTCGACAGGTTCCCACAGTACGCAGGTAGGAGGGTCCCGCCTGCACACCAGGTAAATGGGGAGAGGTCAAACAGTATATAAAATCTCACCCGGTCTTGGTACATCGCAGATGCTCATTAAATGTCACCTTTTCTTATTATATGGTCACTGGACATTTAATCTACTAAAGTGTGATATTTACTGATCAAGTCAATATGATCCAAGAACTCAGCCAGGTGTTTTACATTATCTATTTTAAACATTGCAAACAGATACTATGATCCCCATTTTACAAATAAGGAAAGCAGGACTCAAAGCTTAAATGATTCTTTCAAGGTTATAGCTAGTTAATATTAGAGCTAGTTTATTCATAATAATCTTGGGGACAGTGGTGGAAATGAAGGTAGACACAAATTTACATATGGATAAAGAAAAATCACTATAGATGATCTACTTAAATTTTTTAAGTCTTAATAAGGACCTATAGTAACACCCAGTTTTAAAAGCCATGTCTGGGGACTTCCCTGGAGGTCCACTGGATAAGACTCTGTGCTTCTATAATGAAGGGGGCATGGGTTCGATTCCTGGTCGGGCGAACTATGATCCCACATGGCCAAAAAATTGAAAACTTTTAAAAATTAAAAGCCATATCACTTCAGGATTAGGTAAAATTTTCTTGTATCATGGGCAAAAAGTTTGTGACTTTATAATGGGGAAACCAAAGAAAATATGTGTACTTTTCCTAGACTCCACCTCTCCTTCTCCATAGGGATTGTTTCCTAGACTCACAGTTTACAAACTAATCATCTAGAGGAGTAGACAGGTATCTCCCAGATGGTAGGTAACACAGAGCTCTTCTAAGAAGAGAAGTGCCAGGCCAACAAGGACAAACTAACCTAAATGGCAGATAGTGGTAGATGGGCTCCACTCAAGGAAACATAATTTGTTTTGCTATAACATTGTCATTGCATTCCTGAAGAACCTTTGCTCTACATGATCAAAAGAGTCAGAGACTCTTGTTTCAATTGGAAAAAAACAAGTTAAAGTGAAAAGGTTTTAACAAGGTTATTTTTCCTGCAGGAATTTTAGTTTTTTTTAAAAAAAAGCAGTACTAATAGTTGTCAGTACATTTTATTATTGTGAACAATAACAACAAAATGGCTGATAGACACAAACCAAAGAGCTTTCTTGCTTATTCTTTAATGCAAACGTTCAAAGGCTTTGTCTCCTCCATGAACTTCAGCTTTAGCCTTACACTTTTCATTCAATAATTCAATACCAGTGCTAGAACATGGTCTTATATAAAGCAGCTGTGTCTACCTCTAAACTCACAAGCCTAATTGCTGATTATGGGATAAATGATAGCGGTCAACACAAATTAATAATATTCACACCCAACTGATAACATGAATATCCATGGTGTAGGGAAAATGTCTGTAGAAGATACTCGATGAAGGGAAAGGAACACTAACTACTCACAGGGACGAGAGGCTCCAAGTTTTGCCAAAATTCAGAAAACAAACCTAAGCCTCACAGGAGATAATGTACTGCCGCAAGCAATGAGTACAAGAGAGTGTGGGGCATCATCAAAATGGAAACAGAGAGGGAGTCCCCTGGCAGTCCAGTATTCGGGACTCAGTGCTTTCTGTGCCATGGCCCAGGTTCAACCCCTGGAAGGCCTGAGATCCTGTAAGCCATGCGGCACAGCAAAAAAAAAAGAAAAAGACAATCAGACTCAAGAAAGGTAAAAATGACTCACTTTAAAAGTTTTCACAAGAGAAGAAAACAGGAGAACAAGAGGTTGGATTCCCCAAGCCTCACCACTAGAGCAATGGAGGTATTAGCTGAAGGGGAAAAAAAAAATTACTTACAGGATCCAGACCTTCTTTCTCTAGTTTGGCTTTCTCCAAGTAGTAACTCCTCTCGGCCACACTGAGAAGCCTCCAACTCTCACTAATCTTCTTATTGATCTCAGACTGAGGGAGGTGGGGGAGCTCCTGCTGCACTTTCAGGTAGATGTCGTAATAGTACAGAAGGTAAGCAGACCTGAGGAAGCAAGGACTTCATAAGATTTCCTCTCTCTCAACCTGTAAATTCTACAATATTTGAATAGTGAAGAGTTAAATACAAAACCCAGCTTTTCATTTCAAAAGCATTTTTATAAACAGAGACTGAAGCAAAGAAGCATCTAAATAGTACCCCCGGAGGGTAAACGACAGGAGGTCTCTCTCTCCAGAAACCTGGAAGCAAAGCCCTATCCGGTTTACTTCACCACCACCGCTTTTTCTGCAGGGATGACCGACTTTAAATCTCAATATAGGCAAAAACAGATACAAACGTTCTGTCATTCCACTTTCAGGAAAAGGTTAGCGGACTGATTACCACTCGCATCCTCCTCATCTACACAGCTTTTGGTCATCTCTCTGGTAAACACCATCTAGCCGAGGCCGAGAGGGAAGCAAGCAGACCTATCAAAGCGACCCAGTGCTGGGAGCCTCAGCAAGAAGTCTGGGGAGTTCACAATTAAGAAGGAGATTAGAGCTATAATCTGGATATTCTTTATAGGTACCACTGGTGCTACTTATAATTCCATATTTTTATTGGTGCCCTAATTAAATATTTAGACAACAGTGGTATTAATAATGCAGGATGTGGTTCTCTTGTACAGAGCTTCCCACTATTTGTATGCCTATTTCCTGCTACAGCCTAGAAACAGGACCAAAATTTGGAAAGGAATGACAACTGCTGACATCAACTGGCCACTTCCCTACTCCCCAAGTTCCTCTCCCCCCAACCCCACTACCCATCAGGAGACTTCAAGAACTGACATGGCACCCTCAAAGAACCTGGACAGTCTAAAGTCTTCTTGTTCAACAGAGGTCTCCAAGCAGATTCTGTGTATAAATGCCAGCTACCAAAATGTGTTGGCTAACCTGGGTTTCTTGGCCTTTTCTCCGTGGATTTTATACTTTTTCTTCTTCTTGGGTGGCCCAGGGGAGGTGTAACAGTAGGCTTCCTCAATTTCCTCCATCACGACAGTTACCTCAGTACCATCATACGATGCATCCATGGCTAGAGAGAAGTCAAACACAAACAAGGGTCAAGAATCTACCTGAGAGGGGACAGCAGCCTCCCATCTAATGATCCCTCATCTCTGCCAGGGCCTTAAGACTCAGCCATTTCCCAAACTTAGCGGATAGATCTTAAGCACCACCTGGGGGACTTACGAAATATACAGATTTTAGGATTCCACTTCAGCCTTCTAATCAGAATCTCTAAAGGGTATGGCAATCTGTATCCTTAACAAGATTTTTGTGCCATGTGCCTAGTTGCTCAGGCATGTCTGACTCTTTTTGACCTTTTGGGCTGTAGCCTGCCAGGCTCCTCTGTCTGTGGAATTTTTTTCCGGCAAGAATATTGGAGTGGGTTGCCATTTTCCTCCTCCAGGGGATTTTCCTGACCCAGGACTTAAATTCTCATCTTCTGTGTCTCCTGCACTGCAGGCAGATTCTTAACCTGCTGAGCCATTGGGGAAACCCTTCATGCTGAAACTCCAATACTTTGGCCACCTGATGCAAAGAGCCGACTCACTGGAAAAGACCTGATGCTGGGAAAGATTGACGGCAGGAGGAGAAGGGGGCAACAGATGGTTGGATGGCCTCACCGACTCAATGGACGTGAGTCTGAGCAAACTCCGGGAGACAGTGATGGACAGGGAAGCCTGGTATGTTGCAGTTTATGGGATCGCAAAGAGTCGGACATGACTCAGTGACTGAACAACAACATCCTTAACAAGGGCCCCAGGTGATCCCTCTGACTAGGCAAATCTGGGATCACTAGTTGGCCCTTTCACTTAGATTCACTCTTGAGACACTCAGGAATCTTTCAACTCAAAGATTAGCCCCATGTTATAAAAAGTCCATATGGTAACAGGTGAACACTTGGCCAGGAGTCAGTTCTGGATGCTCCCTCATGTTTCATGCCGTAAGTAAAATGTTTCACTGATTTTCATTCATTCAAACGTGTAATAAGTGCCAACATGTAGGAAGTTTCTTTACACTCTGCCAGCCTGTGTGACTTTGGACAGGTCCTTAAGCTGCTTTAGGTTCAATTCTCTCTTTTTAAGCAATAAAAAGAGATGTCTCACCCACCTTACCACAGATTTATAGTGATAAGGCTCAAGGAACAGCCAAGTGCTATACAAAAAGGGTTCGTTATTAAAGATTAATAGTCTGTGACTGAGATGTTTAATGACCTGCCCAAAGGGACACCACATCGAGAGACTTGAAAAGCAGATTTTTTTTAACTCAAAAATTCAACTGTGAGCCTTCCTCCACTATACTACACTGCTCCCATCTCCATTAGCAACATTCCAAATCAGCACTGTTCTATTAACATTTTGAAATGATCGAAATGTTCTTCAGCTGTGCTCCTCCAATATGGTAGCTACTTATAGCTACTGAGCACCCGAAATATGGATTGTGTGACTGAAGAACTTGAATGGATTTAGTTTTAACTGTAATTAGTTTAAATAGCCACATATGATTAGTGATTAAGGTACTGAACTACTCAGGTGTAAACAGTAATCTGACAGACAGACATTACTCTCCACAAATGGTCTAAGAAACAGATAATCTACTAACAGCCTTTCCTAGGAAAAGGAAGGCATTACAAAAAATTCAATGACTAGTTCAAAAAGTGTTAGTTTATTTGTGGCCACATTATAACTTGGAGTTTTACCCACAGACTCAATCCTTGGACGCAGAAAGGTTCCCAGAAACTTCATTTTACAAGAAACAATACAGTTGCTCTGGAAAATGTGAGAAGATAATTTAGGATTCTGGGAAGAAGGAGCTGTGTAAGTAAACGCAGAACTGATATGTGTATTACAAGGTCCACTCACATCTCAATTTAGAATTCACTCCACAAATGATGAAGTATCTGATAAGTTGTAATGAGAAAAAGAGCACTGCTTATTGAGTCAGGAGACCTGGATCCAAGTCTAAATTCTAACCACATGATCCCAGGTAAGTCTATTCCCACCCTAAAATTCTGTTGCTCCTCAAGCGAGACTGAAGAGGCTGAAATCTGTAGCTCCTAACTTTGAGAGGCAAGAATACCTTTGACAATGCTGTGAAAGTGGAAATACCCTCTCCCAGAAAATGCAGATAAATATTTCACTTTTAATTTTTAAAGATATACCGAAGGCTAAGAACACACTATTTCTTAAGGTCCTTCTACTTCTGTACCATCTCTAAACGATTTCCCTTACCACTAGAAAACACAACAACCCCCCTCCCCCCCTCCAAAAAAAAACCCGCATTCTGTTTCAGCACAACTCTGGAGGAGAACATAACCCACATTCAGCTAGGTCAGAAACAGGCCACTGTCTTCATTGAGCAAGGGACCTGTGGGTTCAAATCAAGGCTATGTGAGGATGTGCTTTTTTTTGCCTTCAATAATTGACTCCTCAGCCCTTGAGTCTTACAGAGAAAAGCAATAACTGCAGGAAAGCTTCTGTAAAGAATAACATACAAGGCTTTAGCACGCAGAGCAAAACAAGTTAAAAAACAAAGTCATACAAACACATTGAGGGTTAGGGGCAGGAAGAGACTACCCTGGGTTTGGCTTGTTTGACTAGCCTGGCTTAAGCCTGGGTTCAAGAGTGTTTTCAGATCCTAGTCCCCAGTACAGCAATGCACCCCCCCCCCCAAAAAAAAAAAACAAGATAATATAAACGGTAAAACCAAGGGCTCTGGAGGACAGAAGATCAGGGTATTAATTTAATTTACGCACTTTTAACAGCAAGCTCACAAAGTTCTATGACCTTGAGCAACCTACTCTCACTCTCGAAGCCTCAGTTTTCTCCTCTTGTAAAAGAAAAGTAAGGTAATGCTTGAAATATGTGACACACTTTCACTGTCCGGTCAGATACGCCTCGGACCCTCATTAAATGGCTTTTGACAGCACAGCTGTGGGCCACGGTTGGCCTATGGGCCTTAGACGAATGCGGGAGGAGACGAAAGCTCACTGCTCCTACATTGAGGAAGAGGCAACAGCGCTCAGAGAGCCGCAGCGCCCAGCTCGTGGCGCTCAGCCCGTGCAGCGCGGCGCTCAAGGGCGGGACTTACCTGGAGAGGCGTGCAAGCCGCGCGGCTCACATTCCCGGAGGCGCCCGGCCAAGGGGCTCGACGAGGGGGCTGGCCGGCGCACTCGCGCTCCCCGCGGTCGGCGAGAGGCGGCTCCAGTCGTGGCAGGGGCAGCAAGGAAGTGGAGACGAGGACTCGCGCGCGCATCCCGGGGGCTGGAGGAGCCCCGGCCCCGCGGCCCCGCGGCCCCGCCCGGCGACACAGGGCGCGGAGTCGCGACAGCCCCTCTCGCTCCCCTTCCTCGGAGTCGCGATATGGGGTCGTGGCGGGAGGGCGTGGAAGCACACGTTCGCTCCGCAGGCTCTTCAATGACGCCTGCCGAGGGCCCCGGGGGTCAAGCCCCGGGAAGCCCGAGGAGGAAAGCAGAAAGACGGGCGTCTCCGCAGCACCGGCTCAGCCGCAGCAGCGGCGGCAGCACGAGCAGCAGCACACCTCGGATCGCCAGGGAGACCCGTCCCGGCGGCCCTCGCGGCGCACCGGAAGCGGCCGGCGGCGCGTGACTGCGTGCTGCCCCTCGCGCAAGCGCAGGAGCCCATCTCAGGCTGAGGGGCGGGCCCGTAGAAAGTGCTTAGAGACTTAGAAGGGGGTTGCTAAGGAGGATGGACTGCTTCCTGCTGGAGGTTCCGGGAGGCGGAGGGAGCTGCGGCCGCCCGCGCGGGACGCGCTCAGCCCCTCGGGCGTGGCCGTAGGGCGTTCAGGTACCTGGGGCGGGGCTGTGCCGAGGGCGGGGGTCGAGGCCCCTCCTCGCCTGTCACAGCCCAGTCGGGCCAGGGGAGCCTCAGCACGAACCCCAGCACGGCGTTCAAGGCGACCCCAGCCCTGCTCTGTCACCGCTTGTTCAGGATAGGGTTGTTACTTCTTAGCGCGTCATCAAGCGGTCCTCCTCACCCAGTGATCTGCCCGCAGTCCGTCTCTCCCACCGTCCCACGCACAGTAATGGTTGTGACTGATTAAAATGGAACTGAATGACATGTGCAATCAGAAAAGAATTGTCCCTTCCTGCCGATGTCACAGATCCTCCTACATTTGTACAAGTCCCTGCACCCTTACTATGTAAATCTGCTTGTTTTCTCCTTATACCACTGTCACCTTTCTCCATCTACCACTGTCACCAGCCTTCTAGTCACCTGCCTATCTTCCAATCTCCTCTATTTTCCCTCTTCAGTCTATTCTCCACACAACACGAAGACATATCTTTTTGTACTGTAAATCTGATTAGGTCATTCTCTGCTTAAGACCCTTCAGTGTCCTCTTGTTTACTTCGAATATAATTCAAGCTTATCTTGATCTCCAAGGTCTTGATTTGGCTCTGAGTCATTCTCTTTCCACATCTCTTCTCAGTACTGGTATTATTCCCAGAACAAGCTATATCACAGTCTGTAGTATGCAGAATGCTAGCTTTGTGCTGAGCCTCCTTGGGTTTGAATTTCAGTCCCATCACATACAAGCTGTATTAAGCATGTAAAGTATTAATAACGTTATGTTTACAAAGAACCAATAATTGGTACTCATTTCTGTAAACGGCATCACCGTTCACTCGATTGGTAAGTGCTCAAGCCAGATCTGGGAGTTACCCTTGAATCCTCTTGCACCTCACATCCAATCCATCAGGAAGACCTGAAAAAACATTGTCCCAAACTGACCACTTCTCACCATCTCCATTATTACTCTAAAAAAAGCCACCATTATCTCACATCAGGACTCCTGCAACAGCCTCCTAGTCTCCTCCTTTTTCTCTGACACCCTTCCATTCCATTCTTCACACAGCAGTCATCTTTCTCTTTGCTTAAAATCCTTCAGAAGCTTCTTGTTGCATGCAAATTAACATATCCCAACTATATATGGCCTACTAGGCTAGCCTGCATTTATCTTCAGATTTAGGACCACCTCGTAGGAAAGTGGACTTTACCCATTAGGTACTCCATCTTGCAACCAAAAGACTTTCTGAAGTGCAAATCTGATCATGTCAATCCAAAAACAAATAAACAAAAAAACAAAACTCTAAAGGCCTCTTACTATCCCAAGATCCTTGTTTTCTTCTCCAAAGACTCTTTTCCCCCCGACAATGCCTTTTTATTTTCTACAGTATTTCACTGCCTTTACACATAGCTCCTTCTATCTCATGAATTCCTATTTGTTTATACTTTAACTCCCAACATCAATCTTGTTTCCTCTTAGAAATACACTGCCCATCTCTGTCCCACCCAGTTGATCATCCCACTTCTGTGTTGGTCCACAGTACACTGTAGCCTCTATTAAAGTACTCCGCACACTCTATAGTTTTGTCTTCCCTGCTTCCCTAGTAATGTCCTCACTGGTAGGCACTATGCTGCATTCATCTTTGTATGGCTGACATCAAGTACGGTGCTTAGCACAGAGAGGATGTCATGAATGGATAGAGATGGTGTGGAGGTAGTGGCAGAAGTCTCACAGCCTAAAGCACAGCAGCTTCTCTTGTTCTCAGAGGATTCTCATGATAAAAGGTTTAAGCAGGCAGTTACCAAAACTGCTACTGCTGGATTATTTTCTTCATAGCACATAATGCACTCTGGATTAACAGATTTTTCTGTTCAATTATAGTTTATCTCCCTACATCACATTGTATATTTCATAAGGGTAGGAACCTTGACAATGTTGTTCATCACTGTATCCTCACCACTAGGCACCTGCAATTATTTATTAGATGAATGTATGGCTACCAGAAACATCTTCCCACAGTGAAAAATCCTCCCAAACCATGGTGACAGAGCTATAAAGATTTCACTGTGGTGGGATTTCAAGCAGGACTATGGATTGGCAGAAACAGCACTAATCTGAGTCAAGAAATCTGAGCTATATGAACCTGAGTAGGCCCCTTTCCTGGGCCTCAGTTTCTGCATCTATGAAATGAGCCTGATAATAATTCCTTGAATTTATATAATGCATTGCTATTTGCAGAGCTTTTACCATTTATTACTGCAGTTTAGTCTCATAGCAGACAGAGCAGACAGAGTTATTATTTTTATGAAGGCTCAAAAATTTGAGGAAACTTGACTAGATCTCTTCTATTTCAAACATTCTATTAATATGATGAATCTGTATAAGTAATCTCTACTAAAAGTCAGTAGCATGAATCCCATCTTCTCTTGACTTTGGCCTTATCATTTTTAAAAACGATTTTAAAAAACCTGAACCCATCTTTTAGGGGGAATCCATCGTCTTTGGCTCCTGATAGGTACTCTATTTTGTCTTCTCAGTTTTCTACACTTGTAACAAAGCAAGCTGAGAGGAGGAACGGACACAGCCTTGGCAGTTGTGGCCTGGCCCTTATTCTACAGATATGGCAAACAAGGGGAATGAGAAGCATCCGCAGTTCTCCCTGGAGGAGAAAATGAGAGTTGTGGAAGCTATAGACTCAGGCAAGAGGAAAAGCAATGTGGCAAAAGAATTTGGTATCACTCCTTCTATTCTGTCTACATTCTTAAAGTGAAAGTCACTCAGTCATGTCTGATTCTTTGTGACCCCATGGACTATAGTCCATGAAATTCTCTAGGCCAGAATACTGAAGGATTGTGCCAAATTTGAAGAAAAGGTGCAGGAGGTATGTTTGGGACCTCAGCAGTAAAGGATAAGGAATCCTTTTTATGATGACATTGATAAGGCTGTTTTTGCCTGGTTTCAAGAAATCGATGCCAAAAACGTTCTCGTGACTGGTTCTGTCATTTGGAAAAAAGTACTAAATTTGGCCAATATGCTTGGCTATGACAACTTTCAAGCAAGTGTGGGCTGGCTGAACAGACTTCAGGATCGCCAAGAAATTTCTTTGAAAGCGGTCTGTAGAGGGGATAGTGAGAGATTAATGAACGGTTAACAAGTGGCATGCAGAGGAAATTATAAAACTACTTGCTGACTTCAGCCCAGATGATATCTTTAATGCTGATGAGACAGGAATGTTTTTCCAGTTGCTTCCCCAGCACACACTTGCTGCTAAAGGGGACCATTGTCGAGAGGACAAGAAAGCAAAGCAGCAGTGGACAGCACTCTTTTGTTGCAGCGCTTTAGGAACTGAAAAAATGAGACCGTTGATTGTTGGTAGGTCAGCCAACCCACACTGCCTCAAGAATGTCCATTCCTTCCCCTGTGACTACTGAGCCAACCAGCAGGCATGGATGACACAGGATCTGCTTAATGGGTGGCTGATGCAAGTGGATGCCAGGATGAAGCAGACGGAATGCTGGATCCTCCTGCTGATCGACAAGTGCTCTGCTCACAGCATGCTTCTTCCATGCTTGGAAAGGAGTCACGTGTGGTTCAGTTCAGTTCGGTCGCTCAGTCGTGTCTGACTCTTTGCGACCCCATGAGCTGCTGCACGCCAGGCCTCCCTATCCAACACCAATTCCCGGAGCCCACCCAAACTCATGTCCGTTGAGTCACTGATGCCATCCAACCATCTCATCCTCTTGTCGTCCCCTTCTCCTCCTGCCCTCAATCTTTCCAGCATCAGGGTCTTCTCAAATGAGTCAGTTCTTTGCATCAGGTGGCCAAAGGATTGGAGCTTCAGCATCAGTCCTTCCAATGAGTATTCAGGACTGATCTCCTTTAGGATGGACTGGTTGGATCTCCTTGCAGTCCAATGGACTCTCAAGAGTCTTCTCCAACACCACAGTTAAAAAGCATCAATTCTTTGGTGCTCAGCTTTCTTTATAGTCCAACTCTTACATCCATACACGACCACTGGAAAAACCATAGCCTTGACCAGACGGACCTTTGTCAGCAAAGTGATGTCCCTGCTTTTTAATATGCTGTCTAGGTTGGTCATAACTTTCCTTCCAAGGAGTAAGTGTCTTTTAATTTCATGGCTGCAATCACCATCTGCAGTGATTTTGGAGCCCCAGAAAATAAACTCTCTCACTATTTCCACTGTTTACCCATCTATTTGCCATGAGGTGATGGGACCAGATGCCATGATCTTAGTTTTCTGAATGTTGAAGCTTTAAGCCAACTTTTTCACTTTCCTCTTTCACTTAATCAAGAGGCTCTTTAGCTCCTCTTTACTTTCTGCCATAAGGGTGGTGTCATCTGCATATCTGAGGTTACTGATATTTCTCCCAGCAATCTTGATTCCAGCTTGTGCTTCTTCCACCCCAGAGTTTCTCATGATGTACTCTGCAGATAAGTTAAATAAGCTGGGTGACAATATACAGCCTTGACGTACTCCTTTTCCTGTTTGGAACCAGTCTGTTGTTCCGTGTCCAGTTCTAACTGTTGCTTCCTGACCTGCATACAGGTTTTTCAAGAGGCAACTCAAGTGGTCTGGTATTCCATCTCTTTTAGAATTTTCCACAGTTTATCGTGATCCACACAAAGGCTTTGGCATAGTCAGTAAAGCAGAAATAGATGTTTGCCTGGAGCTCTCTTGCTTTTTCGATTATCCAGCAGATGTTGGCCATTTGATCTCTGGTTCCTCTGCCTTTTCTAAAACCAGCGTGAACATGTAGAAGTTCATGGTTCACGTATTGCTGAAGCCTATTCACGTAATGCTGGATCCTCCTGCTGATTGACAAATGCTCTGCTCACAGCATGCTTCTTCCATGCTTGGAAAGGAGCCAGTTGTGGTATCTGCCCTCAAACTGTACTGCCATCCTGCAGCCACTGAATCTTGGCATAATTCATACCATGAAAGTGCTGTACAGGAGCCACCTTCTATAATTGATCCTCCTCAAGTTCAACAGCAGTGAGGATCAAGAAAAAGTGTACATCAAGCAGGCTGTTGGCATGATTGCTGCAGCGTGGTAGTCAGTCATGTGGTGAAATGCTGGCAGGAGGCAGGCATCGTCCCTGTGGAACTGACAGATTCTGACACAGAAGCTGCCACCAGTGAACCAGGTATTGCCACTGAAAAGTTGTGGCACTTGGTGGCTCTTGCCACCTGTGTCCCAAATGAAATAAATTTCCAAGACTTTGTCACTGCAGACAATGACCTCATCATCTCTCAGGAGCTGTTGGACACAGAGGTCATCCAGGACATGGGAGCCAGCGAAAGTACTGATGAACTGGAAGTGAAGATAAGAGGGAGGCATCTTTACCACAGCAGCCAAAAATCACCATCACAGAGGCCATCTCAAGTGCACAGAAACTTTTTTTTTTTCAAGTGCACAGAAACTTATTCGCTGGTTCCTTTCCACTTGTGCGGGTGTTCCTGATACCATTTTTGGACAGCTAAATGGCATAGATGAATATTTAATGAGAAGAGTGATGCAAACTCTTGTTGATTCCAAAATTACAGATTTCCTCCAAACAAAATAATGTAGAAATTAACTGCCTCTTTTAATTCAGAGGATGTAGTTTACAAGAATAAATTTTAGATAGAATATTGAACTTAAATTTTGAGCAATATTATGACAACATTCCAGTTTTCTGAAATAATCAGGCGACTTTCTTGAATGGAATTTGGGACCAAAGGCTTTTCATTTCTAGTAAGTTCCCAGGTGATGCCAATGCTGATGTGGTCCAAGGTCCGTGCTTAAGAACTACTGTTCCTGCTGGGTTCTACCGCTTCTCTTTTTAACTGGCCAGGTAAATACTCCCAATCACTAACTGTCAAAAAAAAAAAAAAAAGCATCAGCTGTTCTTACTCTAGAACTGTAACTCCTTCCTGCTGATCTAGTAACTCCAGAACCTTCTTAGCTATTCTCCTGAATGCCCTACCAAGTATTCAGTAGACGTACATCTATGTCAAAAGAATTATCAAGAGCCATCTAGCCTATCAAAGTATTTTTAGTACTTCAGGATTATTATCAGTAGGGTGCCAGAGTACAGAGAAATAAAGTGCCTGAAAGAGGAGACATGCTACAACCTGGAAAGCATGGTAATACCAGTGTACCTCTCAAATCCAGGCAAGGCATGAGGAACATTTATAAGAGAGATGACCTGTGTGAGAATGTTTGGATTATTTGGATAATCCACAGTGGTCCTCTGCACACTAGTGGATAACCCAGCCGGGACCATGTCATTAATACAAGGGCACACTGTCTGCCTTCACTACAATTAGGCCATTGCTGTTGTTGTTCAGTCACTAAGTCATGTCCAACTCTTTGTGACCCCATGGACTGTAGCCCACCAGGCTCCTCTGACCGTGGGGTTTCCCAGGCAAGAATACTGGAGTGGGTTGCCATTTCCTTCTCCAAGGCATCTTTCCAGGTCAGGGATCAAATCTGCATCTCCCACACTAGCAGGTGGATTCTTTACCACTGAGCTACTGGGGAAGCCCATAAATCACCCTTATTCATTTGTGTTATTCAAAGAGTCTGTGAGAGCAGAGTTAAGTTATTTAAAACTGTATAAATTTATCATCAAATTTATATTAAACACAACACTGTAAAGCAATTATCCTCCAATTAAAAATAAAAAATAAACTTAAAAATTATATTAAAAGTTTTTCTCCTATAAAAAGGCATGCTTAATATCCTTTGAAACCCCAATATCTATTCCTCATGAGTCAGGTAAGTGTCAGGTTCATTTTTAGAAGATACATGCAATACCTGTTACTGTAGTGTGGTTCCCTGCCGCAGGTTAATTTTATGGCTATTTCAGAAATCCATAGCAATTTAGTGATTTTTCTTCCTGTAGGTTACTTAACTGAAACAGATGTATAAAGCAGACTAATCATAGAAAATACCACTTCCATGTTGAACAAAAGAACAAACACACACACAGCAGATACCTAAATAGATGTGTTCTTTTTTTAAAGCTAATTATGGATATTTTTCCTTTTAACAAACTAATATAATTTGAATTAAAGTTACTATACATATTTTAAATTATTAACACATAGGAGTGGAAATCAGTGTCTTCTGGCTAAGTCCTGTGATTTTGTCTCACTGTCAGCACCTTAATTGTTCTTACCATGTGGCAGGATTACTGAAGAAATTTCTAATTTCTTTCCTCATCTTTCTCCTGAAGTCCATTTTGCACATAATGGTAGAACTCTTTCCCCTCCCCAATTATCTGTGGTGGCTCCCAAAGGCCTACAAAAGCAAAAGACTATTTAGCTGAGTTCTAGCACCCTCTGGAGTTGACTACAACCTGCATTTCCAGCTTGGTTGCTCAGCACAGTTCAGTGTGTGTGGCCCCCACCATGGGCCATTGTCTTCACTCCATACCCATGTCTGCCAGTGTGCCTCTGCTTAAATGCCTCACCCTGTTCTGTACCAAGCTGGGCCTCACATATTCTTCAAGCACTCAAGAGTCCTCTTTGTTTTCAGCCCTTCTTGAAAACTCCAGCACCTGTTCC
The DNA here is from genome assembly GCA_007570785.1 of Antilocapra americana. Classification (NCBI taxonomy): domain Eukaryota; kingdom Metazoa; phylum Chordata; class Mammalia; order Artiodactyla; family Antilocapridae; genus Antilocapra; species Antilocapra americana. The sequence continues at coordinate 2,888,517 of ML661893.1, forward strand.
ACCTTTCTCTCCCTCAGCTCCTTAGCACTTCTGTCTCTATCATTCAGTTAAGCGCTTAAATGTTTTGTAAATTCTGTAGCCAGACTGTAAGCTCCATGAGAGCAGAATGCTGCCTTTGTAACAGTAAAGGTGCCTAGCACTGTGCTGGGAACATCAGTAAACATCAGTAGGCACATCAGTAAACAGTGTTGTATAAATTAACATCAAGTAATGTCAAAGCTACCTTATTTTTAAAGCTGAAAGAAGCACTGATTTTACTAAAAAATGATTTGGAGATAAGATAGGGCTGCCCTCTATTTTAAAAGGACTTGCAAAATTTTTCCATGAATCATTGCTCAAATATTATTCCAGTCCAGGTTACAATCTATTCTTTGATAATGAATTCTAATAGAGTTAAACCTATCTCCTTGCACAGAAAGCCACTGCAGGAATCTCCATTTCTGTCAGATAAGACTTAAGTGTGAAAGGCTTTGTCTCAGTGCTTTGTATATAGTAATACTCAGTAAGTATGTGCTTAAACGTGCTCTTTAAAAAAAAGAAATCTCACATTCTTGACTCATTTAACTTATCATATGAATTATATCCAAGTAGATGGAAATCAGATCCAGGAGAGCTTTTGCAGTCTGGTTTATGTCAGGGGAAACTTTGCTCCTCTTGGATATTGGGGCTTTGGTTGTTGCTGCTGTTGTTGTTTTGCTTTCTGGAATGTGGGATCTTAGTTCCCTCACCAGGGATCAAACCTGTACCCCCTGCAGTGAAAGCACTGGACCACCTGGAAAGTCCCCAAATTATAGGGTTTTGACACTGTTTTTTAAACTAAAAAAGACTGATACTATCCCTCCTTGGTCTACTGTCTTCATCAGGCCCTCTCTGGCGTCTGACTTTCTGTTCCCTCCAACCTCATATAGTTTTGTCCCACCTGACCAATCATTTTATAAGCCACTATTCTGGGATTATGGACCTACCTCAATTGTGCTGTCATGAGGATAAAAAAGTGTACCTGTAAATGCTGTCTGTTGTCATCACTTGCTTCCCAAGTGGCGCAGTGGTAAAGAATCCACCTGCCAATACAGGAGGCACAAGAGATGCAGGTTCGATCCTTGGGTTGGGAAATGGCAACCTGCTCCAGTATTCTGCCTGGAAAATTCCATGGACAGGGCATGGCAGGCTACAGTCCACGGGGTCACAAAGAGTCGGACACCACTGAGCACACACACACACACTGTCATTACTATCCATCCAACTTGGAACCTAACCATCTAGAGGCAAGGACCTGCCTTACCACTAAAATATCTTGGGGTTCAGTGTTCCAGAACCACCTGACCTGAGCAATAGATAAAACTCAAGGTGTTGTCTTTGCCCTATTCCTATGAAGGGCTCTTTCATTAAAAAGGAAGAAAGTTAAGGGACTTCCCTGGTGGTCCAGTGGCTAAGACTCCATACTCCCAATGTAAGGAGCCAGGGTTCAGTCCCTGATAGGGGAACTAGATCTCACATGCCGCAACTAAGACCTCAAGCAGCCAAATAAATACTTTAAAAATTGATGTGTAAAAGAAGAAAGCTAAGACTTATTGACTGCATATTTATGTCAAGCATTGTCTCACTTATCATTTAATCTTTCCAACAAAACATAACACCAAAGGATAGATAGTTATCTTCGAATTGGGATGTGGTAGAGGGCTTCCTTGGTAGCTCAGTTGGTAAAGAATCCTCCTGCAATGCAGGAGACCCCGGTTTGATTCCTGGGTCGGGGAGACCCTCTGGCGAAGGGATAGGCTACCCACTCCAGTATTCTGGCCTGGAGAATTCCATGAGCTATATAGTCAGTGGGGTCACAATGAGTCGGACACTAATGAGCGACTTCACTCACTGACTCAGAGCATATTCCTGCCACCAGAGGGCAGAGGTGGGCTACATGAGGGAGAAGTTCAGCAACTGAAGAAGTTAGGAGAAGCCACTTGGAATTTCTCTGACATAGCAGAGACTGAGAAAGTAGATGAGGAAAAGGAGAGGAGACACAGGATGTGGGACTTGTTCAAGCAACTGATTTAGAAATAACTGTACCTTGAGCTTTCCCGGTAGCTCAGTGGTAAAGAATCTGCCTGCCAATGCAGAAGACACGGGTTCAATACCCGGTCCAGGAACATCCCACATGCCAGAGAGCTATTACTAAGCCCAGGTGCCACACAACTACTGAGCCTGTGCTACAGAGCCCTTGCACCGCAACTACTGAGGCCTGTGTGTCCTAAAGCCCGTGCTCCATGACAAGAGAAGCCCCAGCAATGAGAGGCCTGCATACTGCAACTAGAGTAGCCCCAGTGTCCACAACCAGAGAAAAATCTGTGCAGCAATGAAGACTCACCACAGCCAAAAATAAAATTATTTTAAAAAAATAACTGTACCTCAGACTACCCAATCCACCCCATTATACACATCCCTTCAACTATTGATAGCCACATGCCACATAATTGACTCTGGGCAGATAACTGACAGGCTCTGCAAATAAGCCAGTGTTAAGAGAAACAGTCACCCATCAGTATATCCATTCTTTCAATTATCACTGAAATGTTGGACCTTATAAAATACTCACTGCTGACCTGAGAGGCACAAAGAATGAATTAAGTTCATGACCCTCCCCTCAAGCAGTCCAGGAAGCAGAGATCAATGAGATGGGGGAAAATAAAAATAGAGTTGTAAATGCCATTTTAGAGAATAATCAGAGAATTTACAGAAGTACAGATATAGAGCCCAAAGGAGCCCCTGCACGAGAAGAGGAATTCAATAGGAATTGTTGCTAAGAGCCAGGGACATTTAATATGAAATGTCTGAAGGAAGAGCAGGGAGTTATGTATATGGGGCTGGGAAGCAATCCCTGGCAGAAGGAACAGGCTTCTATAAAAAGGTCTGAGTATTAAAAAAAAAAAAATGGCTCATTTGGGAACAGCTAAGGTTAGAGGTAGGGATGGCAAGGAAAAGATGTGTGGTAGGACAAGTGACTGGAGATGCAAGCAGGAACATAATTTTTAAGGTCCTGTTGGCTAAAGCACTAATCTTGAACTTACCCTAAAAACACTGGAGAACCACTTACAAGTGTCAAACTTTATTTTTGTAGAAATTGAGAACTAATGTAAAGGCTGAACTGCAGAGATACAAGTAAACTAGTTAGGCTGTGACATCATCCCGAAGAGAAATGATACCCATTGAGGGCAAGGAAGAGGTGTTGGACTTCAAAGACTCTTGTCAGGTAGATGGCTTTGGTGTGAGAGATGAAGAGGAATGTTCTAGGCTTTCCCAGGATTCTGGCTTGAGTAGCTAGCTCATGCCATAGTCAAGAGAGGTTAAACAGGAGGCACTTAGAGATATGTTGCTTATGAGATGCCCGTGGGATCCAGGTTGAACTGTCCAGTAACAGCTGTGGAGATTTATATACAGACAGACATGCTGGTTAGTGTTATGAAATGTCAGGCTAGAAATTATGTTTGGCTGGCATTAGCATACATATAATAAGGGAATTAAAGCCATAAATGTGGGTGCAGTCATCTAGGTAGAGCTTACAATGCAAGGTGTTTATGATATGAGCCTTGAAATAAACCCATGAACCAGCCTTTTTTTTTTATAATCAAGTGTCTGTATATACATGACATGTGGGTATTTCTCCAAGAAAAGCCATACTTTGATCAGCTACAATCCATCTGGAAATTCAAACTTTAAGCAGTAGTGCTATATGAGGAGAAACAAGGCCAAGGACACAAGCACTGAAAGGACCAATAGGCTAGCAGAGCCCTCCAAGTTGGTTAGAGGAGATGTTAGAGAATGAGTGTGTGAGGCACTGCAGGGGCTCTGGAGCCTAGATGCTGCGTGCAGACAGTGAGGGCACACTCCTCCACCCTGTGGGGTAGGTATGAGCTTAGAAGCAGAATGCCCAGGGTTACCAAAGTACTGCTAAAGGAAGGCTGAAAACTGTCCTTAACCCTATACACACACTCCTACTTCTCCACAGTTGAGAGGCAGATGGGGGGGACATTCCAAGAGGCTCTCAGCCGGTATGGGGAAGGGTTGGTGGTGCAGATTCGTCCTTACAAAGTAGTATGTGCTCCAGTTAGGAACTGCACTCTGACTTCTCTTAGTTAGTATAAGGTGTTGGCTGCAATCTGATGAGGAAAACGTGCTTCAAAATTCAGTGTTAGGACAGTAGTAAAACATAAGCCAGATTTGAGTTTTCTGATTTCAACATAGTAACGAACAAGAGTCATGTAACATAAGAACTGGCAGACTCTTTGAGCAATCCAGTCCTCTTCCCCTGTTTCACTGATAGAAAAATTGAGTCCCCTGGACTCAGGACCCCAAAGCGAAAAGAAAAGAACTAGGCTTTTTTATGCTTTAAGACTTTCTGTATGGACAAATACTTTTGTCTGGTGGTAAAAATGAATGACTAAATCACTCTCCAAATGTAAAGAGATTGTATTTTAAAATTCACTGCTGACCTAAATGTGCTTTATTAGAAACACTTCCCTCTTGCACTTGAATAATTTATACTCAGTAATATTTTATTAACATAACAATTTATTAGCAGACAAATGAAATGACACCTCTAAATCTCAACACCTCAGGATCTTATTAATAAACATCACAAACAGATCCCAGAAGAAAAGGAGCTGCTATTAACCAATCCCCCCCTTTCATGAAATAGGCTGTAATCCATCAATAACTCATCCTCAATCCATGGAGGATTAAGCATGATTTATGTGGAGTAGCATCAGGGCACTTGTTTTAATTTAAACAGATATACATACATGGTATTATAAAACACATTCCCAAAAGTCGTTAGCCTTGAATAAACTGGAAAAAAAAAAAAGCAGTATACTTTTTTAGTGAATAGACAAGACTGAGAATTTAAGTTCATTCAGCTCTAATCCTAATATTGTCTTGATTTGTTTACAAAACTGAAAAGGAGACCAAAACAGGTAGTGTTTTATATAGACTGGTTTGTTCAACTAATTTGAGGAATCATGGCAGCATCAGAACTCAAACAGTAACTCCCCAACTGATTTGAATTGAAAAGGCAAGAGCAGTTTCGTTCCAAGTAATTTATTAATTTGGGGATGGGGACTGGGGTATGGAAAGAGAATTTCCCTAAATAAGTTTCTTTAAACTGCAGTTAGAGATCCTTTGTGCCTAAGGATGCTTGTCTGTTTGCCTAGTAAAAACCCTTTGTTAGAAATTCTGTCATTGGTATTTTTAATAAGATTATAATTATTTGGCCAATTTCAGAGTCATAATTCAAGTCCAAGAAAGGTTATTCAAAGTTCCAATGTAGATTTATAAACGTGGTGGCTCCAATATAGGTATCTAGTGTCCTTCATTATTCCAGTTTTCATAATTCAATATTTCCTTCCTATTTTACATCACTAGGAGAAGAATACACACCAGAAAAAAAGTCTACTATGTGGTATAATGCTTATTTTACTTTCCTAACTGTATTAACATGTTTACTTTAAAATTTCAGGTACAAAACACTTGTTTAAAAAATAGTCCTTGTCAAGATAAAAATTACCTTATAGAAATAAATTCCTCCACTTCTGTGTTTAAATTCTCCATTTCTAAAGCTACTAACATCCTTTTAAAAAACCCAAAATTGTATACAGTATTTCAAAATATTTTAATATTAGGCTATAAAAATAAACTAGTTGGTATATTATTTTGGCCTACTGCATTATAATTTTCATTCTTGTTATTAGCACTTGAATGATTCCATTTATGATTTCTAAAATCCTTATACCACAAGAAAAAAAAGCCTAATTATTTCATAGCCTAAAAGCTTTCTAGATCCAATTTCTTCCTTTTTGCAGTTCTTAAAGCCCAGTTTCAAATAAGGCATCACTAGAACAGATAAAATAGTAGTGGAAAAAAAGAGAAACATCAAAGAACAGAAAAACTGAAGTCTGAATCCTATCGACTGGATTCTTACCTTGTCACTGTGCAATCATTCCTTGAGCAGAACAGGGGCATCCTTGTTTGCCTCAGTTGCCTGCCTTCTGTTCAGACATCATCAGTCCAGGTTCAGCTTAGGCCCTCCATAAAGCACCTCCAAGTGCTGCCATGTGTTACTAGAAGAGTTAGCATATAGCCCACCTACTGGATTTAGTATTTAAGCCCAGCACCTGGCCAGGGCCCTAGACTCCTGCATAGGTCCTCAGGATGTGTTTGAGGTACTGTCTACATTGATGTCATGGCTCATCTATAGGAATACATAGAGGAAAACAATTAAGAACATGAATAAGGAGCACAAAGCTTGAATTTATCATTGTAAGTTCTAGGTTTAAGTTCCCCCCAAATTCACAACCCTATTCTCACTTTTATATTAAGATCAGGGCTAACACCCCATGTGTTCTTAAGTGACAAATTACTAACAGAATACCCCTGCAGAGAATTACTTCTCTTGTTAAAATGTGGTCATGAGTATTAGAATAGTCTTATGAACTCATAACTTAAAGATCACCATTTACCATGCTATAAATTTACCAGTAAATTTTGGCTTCAGTGTCTACTGATGTTTAAAAGCTATGTCAGTTTATTCAAATTTTGTTTTCCTTTGCTCCTTAAAAAAGTCAATTAGACGTCTGTCAGTTTTACTGCTATCAGAGGCTACAGTCACTCAATCTAGAGCTCTGCAGGTCAACCCCGGCTTTGGCCTCAACCTTGGCTACCGGCTCTTTCACTTTGGTGAATCTATACACTCCCCCTCTAGAAGCAGAATCCACTTCTGAGTCTGCTCTCAAACTAAGCTGTGGCTCTTAATCCTGGTCTCCCTACTTATGGACAGTCATATATGAAGCTAACCAGGAGTTGAATCCTATTCATCTGAGGCCCTCTTCTTTTCTCCCTTGCTTGGTCAGGGATCATCTTTTTAATAGTCTATTCCCTTCACCTCTCTCTTGAATATTACCCTTTGACTCTAAGTGAACTCCACCCTTCTGGTTGTATGAGTTTTAACCATCAAGAGTGTACATGTATTTCAATTAAATGACCGTTTTAAGATATTCAGAAATTTGTACATTCATCAATAAGCAATACAAATATGCCTCAATTAGACTCTAAAGTTCAGAGTAAGCAAGACATTTTTGTGTCAATAAAGTGTGTAGAATATCACCTAATCAACTAAATCAACCAAACCTTTCAGCAAGAAAGCAGATTCCTTTGGCTCTGGTTTCAGGCTTGATTCCTTTAAATACCAGCAATCAAAAAATCTTAACATGAAAGTACAGGCAGATTTCAAACCAAACAGACAAGGTAAGATTTAAATTCTAGTGAATCTTCAATATTTTTACAAATGGCTTTCAAAAGCAGAATCTCTTGTTTGGGTAGGTAGGAGAAAAACAAACCAGAACACAATTTAAGAATCTGCTAATTGCATAACGTTCCAGAATTGTTTATATCTACATTTTGGACAGAAATGGGAAGTAAAGGTCAAAGCCTGTTATTCTGTTCTTTTAAGAGATTTTCTAGATTCTTTGGACTCTTTTCTAATTCCCCCATGACTGTAGCCTCTGATAGCAGTAAAACTGACAAACGTCTAATTGACTTTTTTAAGGAGCAAAGGAAAACAAAATTTGAATAAACTGACATAGCTTTTAAACATCAGTAGGGTTTGCTAAATGATAAAGTCATCTTGAACATGTTCTCATTACTCTGTCACATGGCATTAGGTATTTACCATGATCTGGAGTCAAACTTGGTTCAGGTGAGGTACAAGACCGGGTTGAAAACAAATGACAACCAAGATACTTTGATTTTACTATTCCTATTCATAAGACTGGAGAGACAGAGCAAATATTTGCTACAAACAATAAACAAAAGAGACACAAAATACAAACAGCAGTTTACACTTCTGCAATTCAAGACTTAAGTTCTAAAAGGATGTCAAAACTCTAAGGACACTATTACATTTAATCGTGATGTCAGTCACCTCAAAGAGAGAAATCTAGCTCCTGAGAAACTGCTTTGTTTTATGATAGAAATGCATTTTTCATGTAAACTGATGGGCAGAGCGCTATCAAAAGAAAACCAACATTTGCAGTTTATGAAGCCAACAAGAAAGATGTTTAAAAGTCTCCCACTTCAGTAGATGCATTATACATAGGGTTTGTTTCTCATAAACATACTGTTTAGAATGTAGGGATGGGTTAAAAATGATTTTGCACTTTTGTAGTTTTTATCTTGTTTGTTTAAAATAGTGTGCTAAATGTTTCAGTCTCATATAAACCAGTCTCCTAATCCTAAGTTTACAAAATCTGTTTTTTTTCCCTCACCCGTAAAGGTCCAGATACAGAACTTGAAGCTTTCAATGTCGGACATACTTTTCCAAAGGAACTATTTCTGTACCACAACTAGTGACCAGATATGATAAATAGTACATCCCCAGAACCTATGTTGTATGAATGTGATGCTTCTAAATCCTTTTACATAATAGTTTTAGGTGGCCCAAAGAGCGAAAAGTGGTCACTGTCATCAGTATTTATTATACATCAACAGGATGTTGTAGCAGTAAGCATTAGCTTTGTTTTCACTAAAACATCTACAATTACTGATGTTCCTTTGGAAGCATTCTGTCACTTCTGTGCACTTTTCTCCATTGGTCACAATAAATTTTTTCTTACAGAGTAAAAATGAATAGCAGCTTCTCAAATATGAGAAAGACTGTCAATTCCCAGCTGACTCTTGCTAAACATGGGAAGGTAAGAAAAATTCACTACTAAATAAACAAATTCTTCAGGGAAGTTGTCAATCATTCCTTTTTGGCAATCTGTCCGGAACAGTTTGCCTCAAGGTCACTTAAAAGGCTACATGAAATTGCTAAGTCAGCACTGTGCCTTTTCTCTGGCAAACTTGTCACTCACTGGCAATCAGACATAGCGGTTTAGAACAGATTCCATAGGAAACACACTAAATGAAGGTTAAAACAGAGCTTAATGGCAGATTAATACTCAGAAACAAGGACAGACAGGAATCACAGAAGAGACAGAGAGGATTCTCACGTGTTTACTGGCATGAAGAGCTCTTTTCTCACCTTCTTACCCTAAACAAAAAGGCTGACTAAAAACATCAAATGTGTCACACCAAGAGCATTCTGTATAACGTGGGACTGGTGGGTAGGGTTTCACAAACCTGCTCTGCCATCAGACTCCTGATAAGACTGTGCCAGAAAATGATACTTTCCTGTAAAAAGCCAGAGATCCAACTGCCATCTGGAGAGCAAAGATGGGGGATAGAGAAGCTCAAGTGAGAACAAGCTCGTCTAGTTACTACCCTGCACTCCAGAAGCCTCTTGACTTGCTGTTACAATAGAAGACATACATTCTTTCCCTACTTCCTTTCTCCTCTCTCTCCAAAGAGCCATGCCAAACAGGCTCGAGCACCTCTTATGTACATGCCAGCTTTACCCCTTTACCTCCTGGAGAAGCAAGAGCCCAGATGCATATCTCCTAAAACAGGATGGTAATTAAGTTTGGGGGCTACTTTACAGTTCAACAGATATTATCTCAAGAATATCTCATATTTGCAAGAAAACTTAAAATCACATTTTCTTTTTTTGATTTTGCCTAACTAAAAGCTGCTGCATTTGTGTATCTACAAAGGCCATCAACTTCAAAGAAAGAATTCTGCCTAGCCAAAAGGTTAAACTTTCTAGTGCGCAACAATTTCCAGTTCCGCAGTATAAAATGCTGCACACTTGAAGTTTTAACCTATTGCCTAGACTGGATTGTTCCTTCCATCTACCTTCTCAATCAATCACTGGAAAAACTTGGACCATTGGGAACATATCTCTCTTTTTGATTCTGAGAGTCTTCTGCAAAAGTCATTGCTTCATATACACTATAAAAGAGAAGGTTTTCTTCACCCTTTTTGCAGTACTCTCCCCGGGCCAGGGAGTCCCTCACAGAGGGATTGCATTGAGCCAGCAGAACCTGGATGCCAACAGCTTCATAATCTCTGCGAACTTCTTTCAGTGTATGGATCCCTGCCGTATCTAAAAACTGTATCGCACTACAGTCAATCACTATTGTGTGGAACTCCAAGGGATCACGGGAAAGTTGCACTGAGACTTCGTCCTGGATTCCACTGAGTGTTACTGTTTCCCTTTTGATCTTTTTCTTTGCTGCCTTCTTCTGAGCTGCTTTTACTAAGACTGGATTGAGAGTTTTTTTGTATAAGGCAGATTTAAAATATTCTTTGTTTACATAGTAGAGAGGGGCCACAAACCGGAAAATCTTAATGCCTGACTTTGCCTGAAGGTTCTTGTAGGCAGACATGGATTCAAAGACTTCAGAATCTTCCACCAGGCCAAGCAATGAAGTCCTTGGCTTCTGAGTGCGGAGGATGACACAAAACATAGAAAAACAAACCCCAGTAAGGAGGCCTATTTCAGTACTGATCAGTGCAGAGGACAGCATAGTAACAAACCAGATAACTGTGTCCATTCTGCTAACCCTCCACATCTGGGGCAGATCCTTAAATTTACATAGGGCTCCACGGAGATTTACGATAGTGATCACACCAAGGACACTTTTCTGCAGAGAGAAGAACAAAGGAGCTATGACCAAGAGGACCAACAAAAGAACTAGAGCTGTCACCACACCAGAAACCTGAGTTTGACAGCCTGTGGATTCTTTCACCAGTGTCTTTGCAAGAGCTGCGCTAGTAGTGAAGCAGCGGAAGAAGGAAGGGATGATATTGCAAAAGCCGATAGCATACATTTCCTGATTAGCTTTGACTGTGTAGCCATGTTTCTTGGCAAACATCTCAGAAAGTGATACAGTGATAGCAAACCCAATGATAGCAATAGCTATTGCATCTACAGCGACTCTAGGAATTAAATTCCAGTCAGGTGCTCTGGGTGGCATAAACCCAGTGGGAATATGCCCAGCAATACTGGTGTCGTATTTCTCATTCAGTTTTCCAAAATGAGAGGCTAATGTGGCTGCCACAACAACAAAGAGTTCAACAGGAATCGGTGCCTTAAGCTTGGACCTGAAGCGCTCATTGAGTTCTTTGGTTGGCAAAAGAACCAAAAGGCACAAAAGGCTGGTGATGAGATCACAGATATTGGTCTTATGGATGTTTCTGAAGACATGTATCCAAGTAGTGATGAGTGATCCCACTCCACCACTCCGAGGAAGGCTGAGTCCAAGGAGGTACTTGACTTGAGATGTAAGAATAGTGAAGGAGGCACCAGTGACAAATCCACTCAGCAAGGCATCGGAGAGGTAGACTGAAACAAAGCCCACTTGAAAGAAGCCCATAGCTACCTGGAAGAAAGGATATACCAGTGTTAAATATAAATGGAAAAGACCTTATAAATCCTATATTCCCCTAGCATTTCTTTGTGTGGAGACGCACTATCAGAGCACCACAGAATGTCAGAGCTAGAAACAAAAACAAAATCATTTATCAATCCTCTCATTTTACAAAGAAAGAGCTCATTTTACTGACACTCAGAGGCTTGAACAAGTTGCCCAAGGTCACAGTGTTAGCCCAGATAAGAAGTCAGGATTCCTACTTTCTTGTTCAATGTCTCTTAAACTTGAATAGGGTTCAGATTGTTTTGAAAAAGAAAAAGTTTCTCAAGGATCTATGAGAAATCATAAAGGTGCAAATTGGAAAAATTCTAACTTAAAAAACATTTATTTTTCTTTAAATCATGTATCATTACAGTAAAGTTTTAACTGATAAAACAAAAAACTAGACAAACATCAAAATGGAATCACACTTTAAAAATTATTACAGAACTCTCTTTAATCTAACTTCAAACTGAGAAACGATTTTCAGCCAGTGTACATGTGCCTATACCATACTGCCTCCCATGTTAATTCTACATCCTCAAAGATACAACATCTTATTTTTTTTTCTTCTTTCCAATTAATTCTCCTTCAAAATTCTATTGTACCCTTCTCATTCTTGATGAGGCATATTAATGAAAAAGCAGAAATGAACTCTGAGGACACGACTCTTCTGTTCACCAGCCTCTTCTCCCTCCCCTCCTACCTAGGCACCTAACAGAGTGAGCTACTCTTCTGCATCCCATATTGGTTCTAAATGTCTCTAACAGAGAAGAGGGTTACTGCTGGCACTGACTCCTGAATGCCAAAAGGCACAGGCATGATGACAGTGGCAGATCAGTGGATTCTGAGGAGACCCAAGAACTTCATTTCTAATCCTTTTCCTGGCTGATAGTATGAGATAGAGGTCCCCAACTTGTTTCCTCCCCAACGGTTGGAGAAAACTACAAACTTTAGTGAGAGTCACTGACTAGAGCAGCAATTCTAAAAGAAAGGGGGAAGTCACCTACAGTTTAAAAAACTTGCACTCTTCCTCTCTCAACCCCCAGTCACCCTCTTGCCTGTTAGTGCTGACTCTGCCAATAACCAACCACAAGTAACGTCAAGCAAATCTGATAGTTCTTGATATATAAAATTAAGAGGTTGAACTAGGTGGTCTGAGGTCCCTTTCTGGTCTAAATTTTTACAACCAAATAATTAAATTCTGGCTGATTGACATTTACTAGTTAAAAGGCAGCCTAAAGTTGAGAAAATAGAAGCAGCCTTATCTTGTGGAGTCAAACCAGGGTTTAAATTTTGGCACTACCTCTTCCATATCCTGTGCACTCAATAAATGATAGCTTTAATTACTATGATTGCTAAGATCCCTGACAGAACTGAGACTTCACGTATAGTGATTTCTTTTGCCAGAAAGAATCACTTATTCCATCGTTTCTTACCTGATAAACTCCAGCCACAAAGGTTACAGTGCTGCCAACTATAATTGCATAGCAACTTCTGTCACATGTCTTGTCTGACATCTGCTTTACTAATGAGCTCTCATTTGAAGCAGCATGGACAATATCATAGCCAGCTATGTATACTTCTCGGTCAACTACTTCACCAATCATAAGGCACAGTATTCCAAAAATGCCTACAGAGATGTGACGGGAGGTACCCAAAATGAAATAAATGAAGCTGGCAAAAAAAGATGTGTACAGACCATATATAGGTTCTTGGCCAGCCAAGAGAGAATAAGCAATGGACTGGGGTACCAATAAGATGCCCACAATCAAGCCAGACATCACATCTCCTAAAATGTTTCTCTTCAGATCATATTTTGGGAGCCACTGCAAAACAGGAAGGAAACCAAAAATGATTTTTTTGGCTTTGGTTGAACTGCACTGGCAACTCTTCTCTAGTTTTTTGATAACAAACTTCTTGAAGTTATTATCTGATTTCTCCTGAGGCTCCAAATGGATCCTAGAGTGTCTAAAAAGATCACTGGACTCAAACTGCCGGAAGTCATTACGTGATTCCTCTTCATGCTCCAGATGGATCCCAGATGGAGCTCTGTACTGGTCATTTCCTTGAACTGAGTCCTTGGGTGAGAGGTCATTTTGCTCTTCATTTTTCAAAGACATTTCTGGAGATGGATGTTTCAGCCTCCTATCCCAGAGAAAACAGCAGGGTTAACTTATTATGTTATTCTCAGTACTCACATATTTTAAAAGTCCTACTTGTCATGCATGAGAGTTAAGATGAGTTCAATTTGGGGGTAGGTATCTTTCATTCACTTTCCTTAGGTGAGCCTCATTTGTCTTGACCCAGAAAAAAAGAATCAGACTGTAAACAACCAAGTTAAACCACACAATTTACAGAGTACAAGGCTTCCCAAAAGTATAAACTATCAAGGATTCTTCTCCACCTCTGCTGGCACCTTATGCAGTTTTTTTTCCTTCAGAAACAGTATCAGGGTAGCCTGTCTCCTCCTTTCTACCTGCTGCTAACTATCTTACTTTTAGGTTTTTTACTCTGAGGAATTCTGCAAAAGAGGTTCTGGTCTCAAACCTTGACATCTACCTTACCCGCAACAATCCCTGAAACAAGGAAGATGACTGATTTTTTTTAAAGAGGTGGGGCCCTTTTAAAATAACCTACTAGCTGTTGAAAACAAACAGAAAGGAAATGTGAGTGACAGAGTAAACTTAAATGTTTGGGAAAATTAAAAAAAAAAAAAAGGACAGGATGCATTTGGATCTTTGAAGAGAGTTAAGTAGATAAGGGACTGTTGAAGGAAACAAACCAGCAGCACGGGGTGGAATGACGGGGCAAGTGTCTGATACATGCTCTGAAAGGCTTTGGTTTACTCATTCTACTTTGTTTTAGTATAGAGTCACATCTGTCCTGTGTGCAGGATCCATGTACATGCAAAGACAGATCTGCTTTACTATTCCAAGTACACACTCTGAAACATAAGCTGAATGGAGGCATGATGGTGCCCAACATGTCAACTTGGAGGGCGATCCAGGTGACCCTGCATCTCTGGGTCCTAAAGCACAAAACCAGTGCCACACGACCTGTCACTAAGAACTACAGGAAAACAAAGAAAGTAGAAACAAGTAAACAGAGAGGAGGGACAACAACAACAAAAAATAAGTCTTGTAGTAAAAGAAGGAAAGAGAATCAGCCCTTCAAAGGAACAGAGCGTCAACCGGCAAATACTTTACCAATCAGTGTCTTGTGTTAGCTGTTTGCTTAGCTCAGAATGGCCATCCAACTCTTGCCTATGAAGATCCCAACCATTTTAAAAACGCAGTTAAAAATTCTTTCTCTTCTTCAAAGCACTGACCAATCTTCCTCAGCCCAAATGAATCTTAATCAACTGGCACTTCACACCTCCACTATAGTACTAACCATGCTCTTATATTAAGGAAGAGTCTCCCCAGCTCCTGGGGGAAAGGATATCTTGTTCATCTTTGTAATCATCAACAATGTATGGTAACTGTGAGACAGGAGGCTTACAAAATGTTTGAATGAAGGAAAGAATAAATGAATAAACAAATTTATGAGTGTGGCCAATAAGAGGTAAAGCAATATTAAATAAAGGACTCAGGGAGTTTACCATTTCAGAAATGACAGAAAGATAGGCCCCTGTGAGGTTCTATAAGCCTAATATTGCCAAGACGTTATAATCCAGGACTCATGACCCATTCAAGAACACAGTATTTGTAAAAGCAACCCACATTAATTTTATTTAGGATAAAAGGACTGTAGCTGGCCATCCCACTGAAGAAGAGTAAAGCAACAGTTACACTGATGGTCTCGTTAAATAAACAAGGAAGAAAAGAACAGATTTAGACAATTGCTTACCCTGAGCAAGTCAATCAGACTGATGAGGACACACAGCAGCTCTTCATTCCTCAATGCAGCTGGTTCATACCTTTCTTCTCACTTTCTACTTTCAGGCCAAGCTTGCTTGAGTGCATTCCTTATGTCATTCTATTTTGGAATCGCTGTTAGTGATTTCTGGGTCAAAAGGCTTTTCCAAACCTAAGGTATGCAAAAGAGGCATAAGAAAAACTAATAAAATTCAAATCTTGCCCTATATGACAGCTAGCTGGAAAGGAAAAGGTAAAAATTAATACCAGAAAGTGCGACAGAGTGATGGAAAATGTAAGGAATAACTGAGATGAAATACGAAAAGTGAAAAAGATAGTAATAGAGATAATGAATGCTTCTGACAGGACCATCAGACCTGACAAAGCCAAAGAAAGAACTGATGAAATTGAAGACAGGTCGACAGAAATTACCCAAACTAAAGCAGAGAAAAACAGAATTTTTAAAAAATCAAAAACAATAAGAGAATATTCAAGAGTGGTGGGGTGTATTAAATAATCAAATTTATGCATAATTAGAATCTCAAAAGGGAAAGACATAGAGTGAGTAGAAGGAGTATTTGAAGACATAATAGTCAAGAATTTTCCAAAATTAATGACAGACACCAAACTACAGATCCAAGAATCTCAGGGGATACTAAGGACAAATATAAAATGAAACCAAACAACACAGCACCACACACCTAAACAGATCATATTCAAACTGCTGAAAACAAAGATAAAGATAAAATTCTGAAGACAGCCAAAGGAAGGGGGAAAAAAAAAACACGCTAAATATATAGGAGCAAAGAATGAATTATAGCAGACTTCTTTTTGGAAACTATATAAGCCAGAAAATGGAGTGGTACTTTAATCACAGAAATATAACTGTTAACCCAGAAAAAAAACATTTTTTGAAGGATGAAGAAGAAATAAAAAATTTCTCAACCATGAAGAGAATTTATTGCCAGCAGACCAGCACTACCACTACTATTGCACACACATACACCAGACAAAAACTCAGGTGTGCACAATACACAACAAAGAAATTAAGTCTAGGAAATGGAATAAATGAAAATAAAATTTATTTTTTAATTAAAACTCTTTAATTGCTCTAAAATATAACTGCCTAAAGCAAAAATAGAAATGCACTTTGTTTATAGCACATGCAAAATAAAAAGCATAAGAGTACAAACTATGGTAGGCAGAATTAAGAATTCTAAGGTCTTGTACTATATGTGAAGTAGTACAACACTATGAAAGAAGATGTATACTGTAAACTCAAGGGTAACCACTAAAATTTTTAAGATATAAATAATAAGTTACTTTTGGAGATAACATAGAATTGTAAAAAATTCTCAATTAACCCAAATGAAAAATGGGACCCCAAACAGAACACATTGAAAAATAGCTAGCAAGATGGTAGAATTTAATTCAAACATATAAAAAAATCACATTAAGTGTGATTTAGTGTGAATAGTCCAAACATACCAATTAAACAGATTGCCAGATAAGATTTAAAAAGACCCAATTATATTCTGTCTATAAGAAACCCATTTTAAATATAAAGATACAGATTATAATAGAGTGAAATGACTTACCTAATTTAGTAATTCATGTAGCTTGTAAGTAACTTAGCCAGATAATAAAATCCAGATTTTAAGACTCTAAAAATAGCTCTTTTTTGAGCATATTACTACCCATATCACTAATTAGCTATCTTTAACTTCACTTACCTCTAAACTGAAGAGAAATTCAGGTACCCTACAGATTCCAGTTTCACCTACCTGTTACCCACAATGACCTAGCACTGACACCAACAAACTTGTGTCCAGCTCTCCTTTCTCTATATTCATGGTCATGGTCCTTTTCCATCTCCAGCTCTCAAAAATTTAGGTGGAGATAAAACAGGTATTCACTCACAAGCAGTCCTAGAAGTGGAACTGATGTAGCCATCAGTTTGAATCCAAAACATCTATAGTCTTTTACTGATCCTAGTCACTCTCTAGAATCCTTCTCAAAACTACTTTTTTCCCTTTTCCAAGCCTATTTTAAAACCCCAAAACAAAACTACATTAAAAATTATCTTAAACTAAATTATAGGTATGACCTCTGTATGAATTAAGCTCCTTAAGAGCAAGTTCCATTCTGGTTCATCTCTCTATCCCCTACTGTGTCCAAGTATATGCGTTCCAAAACAGGAATGAAAATATTTGCTAAATAAATAACTGAAATACAGAAAAGGTAGGATACAAAGCAGTATTTATTTTCAGGTAGAAATATCTACTTTGGAACACATTTTTCAAGTATCCTTTTTTTGCACAAAAATCCTCTCATTCCCTCAAGCCTGTTACTGCTTAATTATAGTATTCACCAACTGCTTCATGAAAATTAAGAAGTTATAGTGTTACATCCTTGAAATATAGTTGACAGCCAAACCCCCATTTTAAAAAAGTTGGAATACCTACTATATATTCCATGAAATTCAATAAAATAGGATTCTTCTGTATCATCCAGGATAGTCTCTCCCTTTATCAACACTGATGTTTGAGAGTGAGGAATAAAAAAGGCTCAAGAGGAAAATGCTGAACCTTTCACATTATCTTGCAGGAACAGGAGAAAAATAACCAACAAAATATTTGAAAAATACATTTACACATTCATATATTAAAGTATAATGGCAGTTCAGGCAACACAGAAAGAACATTTCTGTATTTTCTTCTTTGCTCAGGCACATGAATTTGTGACTACTTAGTTTTCTTTTCCTGGTGATGAAACAGCAGCCCTGGCACTGTTTTCTATGTGAATCCCTGATGCTGGGAGAGACTGAGGGCAGCAGGAGAAGGAGGCAACAGAGGATGACAGGGCTGGACGGCATCACAGACTTGATGGACATGAGTTTGAGCAAACTCCGGGAGACAGTGAAGGATAGGCAAGCCTGGTGTGCTGCAGTCCTTGGGGTCGCACAGAGTCAGACACGATGAGTGACTGAACAATGACAACAAAGAGCACTAAACTAAAAGAGAGGGACATCCCTTCCATGTGAGCCTGACAGCAGTCGGCCAACTTCTTTTTGGAATTTTGCAGATGTAAGAGAAACGATGTCTACTTTTTGGCTAGCAATTACAGCATATTTTAACCAATAGTGTATATGAGATAGTTTTGCAATTTGTGAAATTGAAATGCCTTTTTGGAAGGCAATAGTCTTCAGAGATTGGTAAAGTCTCCCTCTGAAGCATAATGGTTCCCTATTCATGCTTTGCTCTACTGTACTTTAGACACTAACTGTATATTAGACAACTCACTGGTAAATAAACTCGAAGCTGCCAACTACTATAATCAGAGCATCTCAGCAGGGAAGAAATCTGCAAGAGATGAACAGTTTAGCAAGGCTTCAAGGGAACAATGTACCTACCTGGGCTGTGACATCTGGGTTGGAGATGAAAGAATGAAGACTTGGAAAATGGATGAGGGAGAAGAAAACACAAACAGCACTAGTTCTGGGGTTGGAGGGAAAGAATGAGAAATTAGTATGATATGTTTAAAGCACCAGGTGCATATGGGAGATCAGTGAGAGAGAAAGCGGCAAAGGTACTGAGGGGCAAAGATATTGTGGGGCCTCGGTATGCCAGGTAAGAAAGGCAGACTTTCATGTGCAGACAGAACACAAGCCCTGAAGGTTTTTGAGAAAATCACTTACTGTATCACTCATTTGATAATAATTATCTATTATCTTATTACATCTTCTGGTCTGTTATGCTATTTCATTCTTTTTCAACTAAGTGATTATATTTTACTTTTTTGCCCCTTATGAATAAAAATTAGTTTTAAGATTATTTAAAAACAAAAATACTAAACCACAAACAGGTAAAACCAAGACAGAGTCTCCATTTACAAAGTTCCATCTGATCCTCTAGCTCACTGTTGTCAGATAAATTCAGGGAAGATCACAACGTACACAGTACAGCCCAGGAAGCTAAAAGGATGAGCTAAAGCTTCTGTATCCAGCTCCATCCCATCCACGGGGCCTGCAACCAGGATGGCTCAGCCCAGGCCACTGATCCAGGCCTCTGCCCCAGACTAAGAAGTTCAAATACTATGAGATGAAAATTCAGACCCATCTTTGTTCTGTGGGCCTGAAACCCCTGCTTACTCCACAAATGTTCCTAAGTGTCAACAAGCTTTCCAAGGATGGACTGGTTAACTTTCTATGTGAGCTCCTAGAGACTGAGTACTGGTCTCCCTATCTACTCTAAGCTAACCACTGTGCTAGACACAGTGCATCAAAACCTAGACTACAAATCTAGGGGTCAATTTTGCTTTCACTTACCCCCCCCACACATACCCCTGCCCCTTCACCCCCCATCTGCTCTACCTTAAATATATCCATCCTCTCCCCACTGTCCTAAGTATCTGGAATCCAGTCACTTCTTACTTTCTTCCACCATCAGATCTCAACTGGGCTACTCCAACAGCTAATAATATCTAAACCCTGTCCAACTCTTCACCCTCATTTCCTACTGGCTTTCTTGCTGTTACTGGAACATGCCAAATACATGCCAAGTTGATTCCCTTCTTAAGGTCTCTGCACTTGCTCAACTTCTCTGCCTGGAACAAATACACACTCAAATCTTGCAGGCCTTTTCTCATACTTAAGGCCTCTCAGCTTATATATCATTTCCATACAATGGCCTTCCTTGACCATACCAAATAATATTGCCACTCCTCTCAAAAATCCTTATCTGGCTTTATTTTCTTCACAGCACTTTCACAGACTTTTGAAATTATATTGTGCATTTATACTTTTAAAAAATATTATTTATAGTCTTTCTCATATCTACTGTATCCCCAGTAAGAACAATGCTTAGCACATAGTAGGAGATCAGTAAATTCTTATGAAAATGAATAAGAAACCCAGTTTCTACCCACAACCAGTGGGTTAAGACAGATTTATAAACAAATAAACTGTAACACTCTAAGTGCCATAACAGAGGTTTGGCATACTCTGCGAGTAGAGAATAGGCTATAGGCCAGTGTGAGGAAGTTGCAAAGTAGCTAAGAAAAGAAAAGAAATTCAGGCATGTAGAAGGTCCCAGAAAAATCCAAGACCAAGGAAAAAGTCATCTAGATTGCCAGATTTCTGAAGTGAGTGAAACTGCAGAAGTTAAGACTGGAGTGCAAGACAGGTCCTTATGTAATCCCAAGAAGCCTGGACTTTATCCTGTAAGCTAAGGCAGACAAAGATATTAACTCCAAGACAGGGCAGGAAAGGAGGTTTGATATTTCAGAGGTTGCAAATAGACAAAAGATGATGCTTGTAGGAAAAGGACACCTAAGATGAATTCTGAGGTGGACCACATTAAAGGATAGTGCATGTGACTATGGAGGAGAGAATGGAAAGATAGGAAGCAACAAAAAGGTTGCCTTCTATTTCATAGGTTTGAGATTTTTAGATATCCAAATGAGGATGTCCAGTAAGCAATTAGGAATGGACATTTTGGAGACTTTCCTGGTGGTTCAGTGGTTAGGACTCTAGCCTTCCACTATAGGGGTCGTGCATTTGATCCCTGGTCAGGGAACTAAGATCACGCATGCTGCATGGTGTGGAAAAAAAAAAGAAAAGAAAAAAGAAATGAGGGCTGTCAAGCATAGGAGAGAAGCCAAAATTGAAAAAAATAAATGAGGAGGGGAAGAGAATATAGATCATCAGCACATAAACAGAATCTTATTTTTCTTTGAATTCTCATTGTTTGGATGGTCAATAAATGTCTGTTGAATATATATTTTATCTTTTCAACTAGATTAAAAATTATTCAAGGAGCTACTTTATGCTTTTTGTGAACTCTCACAATACCTTGCATAGAACTTGGCACCCAAGAGGCATGTACTAAGTTTTCTGTTGATGGATAGATTGGTTTTTATTTTTAAAAGTTATTTTAACAAAAAAATTTTTTTCAAAAATAATTTTTAACTTTTAAAACTTGATTGTTTCTTTGAAACATAACTGATGCATTGCACTGGGAATGTAAAATGGTAAGAACACTGCAGAAAACAGATTGGTAGTTCCTTAAACAGTTACACAGAATTACTATATGACCCAAAAATTCCACTCCTAGGTATATCCCCCAAATACCTGTACACAAACTTTCACAACAGTATTAGTCACAATAGTCAAAAGGCAGAAATAACCCAAGTATCTGTCAATAGATGAATGGGAAAAAAACTATGGTCTAGGCCACACAATGAAATATTACTTAGCCAATTAAAAGAAATAAAGTTCAGATACTCTTCATCTACAGCACAGATGAGTGAAAGAAGCCAGACACAAAAGGACAAATATTATATAATTCCACTTATATACTTACTGTTACTAACATTTAAAATGGTTAATATGGCCAATGTTATGCTATACATATTTTAATACACACAAAACCAGGAGCAAGCATAGAACTGCATCTTACACCATACATGAAATGATATAATACCACTTGAAGGCAAACTGTGATAGTTACAGATGCTATACTCTAAAGCAATCCCATTAATTACAAAAAGTTATGGCTAATAAACAATGGAGATAAAATGGAATCACAGAAAATACTAAATAATCCAAAAGAAGACAGAGAAGGGTGGACTTCTCTGGTGGTCCCGCAGTTAAGACTCCATGCATCCAATGCAGGGGATGTGGGTTTAATCCCTGGTCAGGGAACTAATATCCCACATGCCATGTCATCACAGGCGAAAAAAAAAAAAGAAGACGGAGAAGGGGATATAAACAGTTACTATATAAAATAACCTCGATCTAAAGTTTGTGGAAAACTTGAGAAGTCTTAACATTAACCTAATATTAATGTGAACAAAAAGTCTCTTTTCCTAAGTGGAAAATCTCGGTTAAACTGGGCTGGAATAGGTGTGGACTGTGTTGTTTGGAAATAATTTTCCAGTACTCACACAGCTTTTAAGCAGTAGAATCGTGATGAGAATCAAGACCTGTCTGATTCAAGCCTACTCTCTGTCTCTGAACGGCTTATTTTGAACCCTTTCAAATATTTAGAAAAGTTGAAAAAATGATACATGGAACACTGGTTATTCATAACTCACCCATTTAACAATTCACCAATTGTTAATGTTTTGTACTCTTTACACATACCAATTGGTTTGTTTGGTGATTTTTCTCTCAACTATTTGAAAGTTGCAGACATACTTCAGCCTTAAACACTGAATAGAACCAATGTTTTTGACCACCATCCCATGCTGCCTCTTCTTCAAAAGGAGCATTCATTAACAACATGACATCAAATCATTTGGATACACTCTTCAAAAATCTGCAATAACTCTCTACCGCCTTGAATACAGTCAAATAACTTTAGTCTTCTCTCTGTGAATAAGCCTGCAGCTGCCTTTCTCTTGCTTCTTTTCACGCACCAGTGTTCCAATCACCAGTCCATGAAAATACTAAGCAGCCTTTGTCCTTTGGGGCCCTTGCTCAAGTTATTCCTTAGTCTGGGATGCCTTTCCCTTCTGTCTCCATCTGTCTTGGTACTTTTTCTAATCTTTTAAGTCCCACCTCAAATGCCATAGAAAAAGGGGGCTGAAATTTCACAGGCTATGTTTCTCCAACAAATGACATGACATTTAGCACTCAAGTCGTTCAAGTTTACAAGTCTCTCAAACATGAGTACCATTTCAGGACGGACACCAAGTCATCCTAGTGTCTACATACTCAGAATCTAATGCAATGCCTCCAACTTGCTATGTATGGCTATAGATTTATGTTTATTAAAATGAAGAAGCAGGTGAAGTTCCAAGTAAATATAGTGAAGACAGAAAAAAAAAAAAAAATCCCTGGACTTCCCTGATGGCACAGTGGATAAGAATTTGCCTGCTAATGCAGGGAAGATGGGTTTGATCCCTGGTCTAAGAAGATTCCACATACAGAGGGGAAAGTAAGCCCGTGTGCCACAACTGCTGAAGCCCATGTGCCTAGAGCCTGTGCTCCGCAAGAAGACAAGCCACTGCAGTGCGTAGCCTCCACTTACCGCAACTAAAGAAACCCCGTGCAAAGCAACCAAGACCCAGAGCAGCCAAAAGTTTTAAAAAAAATAATAAAAAACTTAAAAAAAAAAACCCTCTTGGGGCTTCCCTGGTGGCTCAGTGGTAAAGACTTTGCCTCCTTATGCAGGAGATGTGGGTTTGATCCCTGATCCAGAAAGATCCCACATGCCTCTGAGCAACTAAGTCTGTGGGCCCCAACTATTAAGCCTGTGCTTTAGAGTCCGTGATCCGTAATAAGAGAAATCACTGCAACGAAAAGCCCAAGCACCACAACTAGAGAAAAGCCTGAGCAGCAACGAAGACCCAGCAGAGCCAAACTTCAATAATAATTTTTTAAAATTCCCTATTTTTCAGTTATCACAAATGATTAACAATGTCCATTAATGTCTGTGGTGCAAAAAGAACCACCACCACAAGGCTTGTATCAGTAGTATAAGCACTATGATATATTGTTTCTTTTATAAAGCCCAGTATAAGACAAAATAATAAAATACCCAAGAGGAAAATAACTTACTGTAAAACCATGGTAAAATAATTAAATAGTTCCTTGCACAGCACTTCACTGCTTTCAAAAAATTTTCACCTAAATAAGAGAAAAAGAAAAAAAGTTTTAATAAAAATTTAGTAAAATTTCATCAATATCTTCCACTTGCCTCCTCAGTAAATCTGAAAATAGTTACAAATTCCTATTCTCCAGTATGAGAAAAATCAAAGTTTAGTCACTTGTTCAACTGGTAGAACCAGATTCTCAATCCTCAGTTTCCAATCTCCAAGCTTAGCTCTCTTCTAAAATACCACACGGCCCTCAAATCTATTTTCCTGCTAAGAGGTCTTAGGAGCTAGTTCAAAGCCGTAATTTTGTGGCCAAGTGTTCTGAGTCTATTATTAATTTTAATAATTAATGCAGTTTGCAACTGTATCCCCAGTACCTTGAAACATGTACAGCACCTAGTAAGAGCTTAACAAATATTTGTTAAGCAAATGGATGAATAACAATTTAAGAGCTATATTGGTGAAGAAAAGAGAATTACTCCTCCCCCTCCACCCTCATACACCATAACCAAGTTTGTGTCAAGAAATTAGTTTGGCAAGCATCTATCTGATGGTTTATACCCATTAAAAGTAATATCAATGCTCAAAACGACCCCTAGTGAATCTAATTTAGATCTTGTCAAATCATCTCTAGATCTTCCTCCAGGAGGCAGCAAATTATATCACAATGATACCCAACATGGAGATCTGTTAAGATGCAGATTCTCAGACAAACCCAGGGATGAGATTCAAGACAGCCCCTTGGGTGATTCTGAGCCAGTAAGTAGACTGTGGGTATCTGAAAAATCACTAGGTATGTTCTGAAGTCAGAAAGAACTCTAATCAGATCCCAGCCACACTCTTCAACATCTGTATGGCACCAAGTGAAACCTTCATTTTACTCAGCATTAATTTCTCACCTGTAAAATGGAGATAACATTACCTAACTTGCAGTGTTGTTTTAAAAAGAAGTCAAGTAAAGCACCTAGCACAGTGCCTGGCACATAGCATTTGCTTAAAAAATGACAGCTACTAGTCTTCATCCTTTGAGATTACTGAAGAGAAAAAAAAATGGACTTATTTCTTGCCAACAGCTTTAGCTCGCCATTTCTCATTCACTCAACTTTTGAAGACAAGAACTTCTGCTTAACCCAATACTTGATATCACATGAGTTCCAGATTTCACATAAAGAGCCCTAGGAATGAGGGGAAAAGGTTCTGAAAAAGAAAGGAGTTTAAGTCTTGAATGCTTCAGACTCGCCATGGTCTAACAATCTGCGCAAAGAAGGGGCCCAGTCTAATAGCCTCAGAGTCTGGAAGAACTGTCCCTTTCTGTGTCCATCTCACCAGCGAAAGGATTTTCGCAGAGAAAGACTGACTCAAACTTCAGTCTATGAGTCTCAAAGAAGTAGAGGTCTGATGCCCATCTAAAGTGGTGAAGGTGGCCCTCATCTCCTCCGTCCTGCTCCCAGATATATGGGTTCCAGATGGCAGACTGAGGACTCCGGCGGAAAGCCGCACCTTTACCTACGAGCTGAGGACCACCCGGCGCGTTAGATGGGGTGAAGGGCGAACAGATCTCAAGCGCAGAAGCTGGGTCGGGTTCACTGGGTGGAGATGTGGGGCTTCGACGCTGGCGCTGCCTCCGCCCCTGCCGACAGAGGAAATAACCCCGAGGCACGCCCACCTCTCACGGCCCAGCCACGACTGCCCGCAGCAGCCGTTGGCGAAGGCTTCCTCCCACCACGCGTGGGACACAAGCGAAGACGACTCCAAGAGGAGCCCGCTGACCGCACGGAGGCCAGAACTGCTCACTCTCCCTGGGCTCGAGTCCCTCCCCTCGCCTCACCTCTCGAGTCCCGGCCGCACCGTGCGACCCGGCTCCAAGGCGCGTCCTCCGCCGTGGCTGGACTGAGGCGGCAGCGTGGCGCAAGCGGAGGTAGCCCACTCCCGGGCTGGCCTCCCTTTAACCCGCCAGTCCCCTTGCCCGCCCATCGCCCGGCCCTAGGAGGAGGTGTGGCCCAGCCGGGCGGGACGGGGAAGCGCGGAGAGCAGGCACCCGCCTGGAGGTGCGGAAGGCGACCGCAGAGCGAAAACTCAGCACGCGCAGTCACGTGGCCCTGCGACAGAGGGACGCGGCTATCAGCCAGTGACGCGGTCAGAACCGGCAAGAGTGCCGCCCCCAAGCTGCTTTCCTCCTCGCGATTGGCTGTCCTGTACGGGAGAAGCCAGGCGTTCCTGATTGTAAAGGAGATCTCGCCTGGTGGAAGTGGGCGTCGCAAGGGTAGTGCGGGTTGACGTTGAGGGTGATGCGAGAACTCACTATCAGGCGAGACGTGGAAATGCTCTAAGGAGAGCTTGAACTGTTACTCGTTTAAGAAGGGTATTATTTTCATCTTCGACTTTTTGGCACCCCCCCCCCCTTTATTGATGGAGAAGAGAAGTGCTAGTCGCTCAGTGTGGTGACCGACTCTTTGCGACCTCATGGACTAGAGCCCGCTGTCCGTGGGATTTCCCAGGCAAGAATAATGGAGTGGGTTGCCATTTCCTTCTTCGGGGGATCTTCCCGAGCCAGGTCTCTCACATTGCGGGAAGATTCTTTACTGTCTGAGCCACCAGGGAAGCCCATTGATGGAGAAATGGAGGCCCTAAGTGGGAAAAGGTCTGCTACAAAGTAAGAGAGCCTCTTGCCCCAGTTTAACTTACTCTCCACCAAATGTACCAATACCCAAAGGTTCTTTTAAAGATGTAAATGAGTATATAAAAATAAATAAGAAATGTAATTCCAGTCCTCATTTAAAATCCTCGGTGGCTTTCCTTGACATTCATAGATACCGTCAAATTTCTCCCTACGCCCCCAAAGTCCTGAATATTTTGGACCCCGGCCCCTTCTAACGTAGCAACTCTCCTTCCCTCAGCCCTCTCCACCCATCCTAGCCTCCTTTGCCAAGCTTGTTCTCTTTCTCGACCTAGATACTGACTAGTTCCAGTACCTGGTTTCTACTTATTTCTCCAGTGTCAACCTAAAGACCTGCCTGCCCTTTCCTTGGCGACTATCCTGCTAGTCATTTTCTAGCATGTAGTCTTCACTTAATTATGTGCCACAAACTAGGCACTATCCAATATAGCTTATATGTTCATTTGTTCATTTTCCATCTTGTATTGCCTGTAGGGGGGTTCACAGATGATGATTGCATAGGATGATAGGATAGACGGGAGTGAAAGAAAACCAGTGAAGGAAACAAAATGGTTAACTTCCTTTTCAAGAACATATTCAAGGAACTCCCTTTCTTATCCTGAATGAGCCTCAGGTTTCTGTCACCCACCAGATTCAGAACTTCCAGACTCACAAGCCATATCAGGATCAGAACACCTGGGTTCTGCTCCTGGTGGGATCCCTTAGCAATGAGGACAAATCGCATAATCTCATCTTTCCAAGGGTTATTAATGGCCCCACACTCAAGAGTCCTAGAGAGGGTCAAGTAAGACAATGGGCATTAATGTATTTTGTCCACTCCTTATACGTTGTGAAACAAACAGAAGACAACAGTTAACAATTTCTGATTATTTATTTCTGAATGCACAAAAGTTCACATTTATTATCTTATTTAGGCCTCATAGAAGCTTTTGTGAGAAGGAAATTGCAATCCACTCCAGTCTTCTTGCCTAGAGAATCCCGTGGACAGAGGAGCCTGGTGGGCTGCTGCCCATGGGGGTCGCACAGAGTCAGACACGACTGAAGCGACTTAGCATGTGTGCTTGCATTGGAGAAGGAAATGGCAACCTACTCCAGTGTTCTTACCTGGAGAATCCCAGGGACAGAGGAGCCTGGTGGGCTGTCTATGGGGTCTCACAGAGCCGGACATGACTGAAGCGACTTAGCAGCAGCAGCAGCTCGTCAACTTTTATTGTTTTTGAGTTGCTGCGTTGTGTCCCATGGACTGTATAGCCCACCAGGCTCCTCTGTCCATGGGATTTCTCAGAAAGAATATTGGAATGGGTTGCCATTTCCTTCTCCAGGGCATCTTCCCTAACCAGGGATAGAACCTGCATCTCCTACATTGGCAGGCAGATTCTTTACCACTGAGCCACCATGGAAGCCTCTCGTCTACTTTGCAGATGAGGAAATTTCAGCTTGGAATATTGTTACTTAACAGGGCCACTCAACTGACAAGTAGTGGATTCTGAAGTGGGACAGGGAGGGGTTTTCTTTGTTATAGCTATCTCTCTCCTGAGCCTCTCATTGATGCCTCTCACCCCCCTAATTCAGCATCCAGGCTGCTATTTAATGTTGTGGTACCCTTACCTACCCACATACAAATCCACAGGGGCCTCATACAGCTAGACTTTGGTCCACCATTCCTACTGTACCTTCATCATGCTCCAGTTCTCTGCAGCAGGAATCTAAGGTGTGAAACAGATAACCAAATCCCTGCCAAAGGAGAGCTGGCTAAGTAATAATCAGCTTTTCCTCAATAACAGTATGTCAGCAGCCCAGCCAGCCAGAACCCAGATCTCTTCACCCCTCCCAACCAAGCCTGAGTGTTTTCCATCCTATTGGTCTCAGGGTGCACAGAGGTGACTGGCAGCCAGAGGGTTGCACATTATAGCCATTTCTCTGTTCCAAACTGTTTTCCAAAGAGTAACTAATGATGTGTTAACTGGGGATGTAATGGGCCAGCAAAGAAGTCATCTCAGGTTAGGGATTACTTAAGGATTCAATTCCTCAGCCCTTTCTGACCACCCACTCTTCCAGGAAGGACAGATCACTTCCTCTGAGAACCCACTATTGAGTGGACTGTTCCTGATTTGCTATTTGGGATTCATTTCTGCTGATAGAGCTGTTTTGCTTTTTTCATTTTCTTTTTTTTCTTTTTAATGTAATTTGATTGTTCTTAGAACTCACTGGAAGCTCAACTGGTAAAGAATCTGCATGCAATGCAAGAGGCTCCAGTTTGATTCTTGGGTGAGGAAGATCCCCTGGAGAAGGGATAGGCTACCCAATCCAGTATTCTTGCCTGGAGAATCCCATGGACAGAGGAGTCTGGTGGGCTACAGTCCACGGGGTCACAAAGAGTTGGACACAACTGAGCAACTAACACTAATTATTCTTAGAAATAGGTAACGTGTACAAGTAAACAAGTTCAAAATATCAAAGAGTTTACAATGAAAAGTAGATCTCTCTCCTACACTATCTGTTCTTACCCCAGCATCCCTTTCTGGAGGCAAACACAGCACCAGCTTCCTGTGTTGCCTTCCAAGTTAGTCTATACCAGCAGTTCTCTACTCTGGATACACATCAGAGTCTCTTGGGAAACTTTTAGAAAATGCAAATACTTTGGTCTCATCCTCAGATATTACAATTGAGTTGGGAAAGAATGGGCTCGGGCATAGATGCTTTTTAAAAGCCCACCAGAAGATTCTAAGGTACACCTAGGGTTGACGAGCCAGTGATATATGCATGTACAAGACTCCCCCAATCAACAATCAATTCAGTTCAGTTCAGTCGCTCAGTCATGTCCGACTTTTTGTGACCCCATGAACCACAACACACCAGGCCTCCCTGTCCATCACCAATTCCTGGAGCCCACCCAAATTCATGTCCATTGAGTCAGTGATGCC
Source organism: Antilocapra americana (assembly GCA_007570785.1). Lineage (NCBI taxonomy): Eukaryota > Metazoa > Chordata > Mammalia > Artiodactyla > Antilocapridae > Antilocapra > Antilocapra americana. Next base: position 2,917,915 of record ML661893.1, read on the forward strand.
ATCCAACCATCTCATCCTCTGTCATCCCCTTCTCCTCCTGCCCTCAATCTTTCCAGCATCAGGGTCTTTTCAAATGAGTCAGCTCTTCGCATCAGGTGGCCAAAGTATTGGAGTTTCAGCTTCAACATCAGTCCTTCCAATGAACACCCAGGACTGATCTCCTTTAGGCTGGACGGGTTGGATCTCCTTGCAGTCCGAGGGACTCTCAAGAGTCTTCTCCAACACTACAGTTCAAAAGCATCAATTCTTCGGCACTCAGCTTTCTTTATAGTTCAACTCTCACATCCATACATGAACACTGGAAAAACCATAGCCTTGACTAGATGGACCTTTGTTGACAAAGTAATGTCTTTGCTTTTCAATATGCTGTCTAGGTTGGTCATAACTTTCCTTCCAAGGAGTAAGCATCTTTTAATTTCATTGCTGCAATCACCATCTGCAGTGATTTTGGAGCCCCCCAAAATAAAATCTTTCACTGTTTCCACTGTTTCCCCATCTATTTGCCATGAAGTGATGGGACCAGATGCCATGATCTTAGTTTTCTGAATGTTGAAGCTTTAAGCCAACTTTTTCACTCACCTATTTCACTTTCATCAGAGGCTCTTTAGTTCTTTTTCACTTTCTGCCATAAGGGTGGTGTCATCTGCATATCTGAGGTTATTGATATTTCTCCCGGGAATCTTGATTCCAGCTTGTGCTTCCTCCAACCCAGCGTTTCTCATGATGTACTCTGCATATAAGTTAAATAACCAGGGTGACAATATACAGCCTTGACATACTCCTTTTCCTATTTGGAACCAATCTGTTGTTCCATGTCCAGTTCTAACTTTTGTTTCCTGTCCTGCATACAGGTTTCTCAAGAGGCAGGTGAGGTGGTCTGGTATTCCCATCTCCTTCAGAATTTTCCACAGTTTATTGTGATCCACACAGTCAAAGGCTTTGGCATAGTCAATAAAGCAGACATAGATGTTTGTGTGGAGCTCTCTAGCTTTTTCAATGATCCAGCGGATGTTGGCAATTTGATCTCTGGTTCCTCTGCCTTTTCTAAAACCAGCTTGAATATCTGGAAGTTCACAGTTCATGTATTGCTGAAGTCTGGCTTGGAGAATTTTGAGCATTACTTTACTAGCGTGTGAGATGAGTGCAGTTGTGAGGTAGTTTGAGCATTCTTTGGCATTGCCTTTCTTTGGGATTGGAAGGAAAATGGACCTTTTCCAGTCCTGTGGCCACTGCTGAGTTTTCCAAATTTGCTGGCATATTGAGTGCAGCACTTTCACAGCATTGTCTTTCAGGATTTGAAACAGCTCAACTGGAATTCCATCACCTCCACTAGCTTTATTTGTAGTGATGCTTCCTAAGGCCCACTTGACTTCACATTCCAGGATGTCTGGCTCACGATCACAACATCGTGATTACCTGGGTCGTGAAGATCTTTTTTGTGCAGTTCTTCTGTGTATTCTTGCCAGCTCTTCTTAATATTTTCTGTTTCTGTTAGGTCTCTACCATTTCTGTCCTTTATTGAGCCCATCTTTGCATGAAATTGGTATCTCTAATTTTCTTTGAAGAGATCTCTAGTCTTTCCCATTCTATTGTTTTCCTTTATTTCTTTGCATTGATCACTGAGGAAGGCTTTCTTATCTCTCCTTGCTATTCTTGGAACTCTGCATTCAAATGGGTATATCTTTCCTTTTCTCCTTTGCTTTTTGCTTCTCTTCTTTTCACGGCTATTTGTAAGTCCTCCTTAGGCAGCCATTTTGCTTTTTTTGCATTTCTTTTTCTTGGGGATGTTCTTGATTTCTGTCGCCTGTACAATGTCACGAATCTCCATCCATAGTTCATCAGGCACTCTATCAGATCTAAACCCTTAAATCTATTTCTCACTTCCACTGTATAGTCATAAGGGATTTGATTTAATCACTCTCATATATACTTAAAAAAAAATGGGCAGGGACTTCCTAGGTGGTCCAGTGGTTAAGAATCCATCTTGCAATGAAGGGGACAGACATGGGTTCGATCCTTAGTCAGAGAACTAAGATCCCATAGGCCTCAGAGCAACTAAATTTGCCTGTTCCAACTATTGAGCCTGCATGCTCTGGAACTTGTGTGCCACAGCTAGAGAGTCCATGCACTGCAGTGAAAGATCACACATGACAGTGAAGATCCTGCATGCTGCAACTAAGACCTGACACAGCCAAATAAATAAATAAACAGTTAAAAAGAAATGGGCATACAATATATTATTGTTCTATACTCTTAGAAATTAATAATACTAAACTTTGAAGATTGTTACATCTCAGAGCATAAAGAGCTCCTTTATGACTATCTATTGCTAAGTAACAAATCACTCCAAAACTTAGTGGCTTAAAATACCAATAGTCATTTTGTTATTTCTCATGGTTTCTGTGGGTCAGAGGTTTGATAAGAGTTTCCATGGGTGGTTCTGGCTTGGGTCTCTCATAGAGCTATATAGTCAAATAGTGGCTAGAGTGGAGACAGGAATGAAGAAGCTGTAGACTGGACATCTCTCTTCATGCAGACTCAGGGCCTCACCCTGTGTCTCTCTGTATGGGCTAGTTTAGGCTTCCTCACATCATGGCAGTTTCAGGGCAGTCTGTGCTTAAATGGCCTCTGAAGACTTCAAGGTTAAAGTGATAGGATGCTGTATAGCCTTTTAGGATCTAGCCTCAAAAGTCACATACTTGCAAGTGTCAGTAAGAGACGTGTCAAAGTCACATTGTGAGAAGGACATGCGGGTGGGGAAGGAATATCACTGTGGCTATCTTTGGCCATAGCAGCTGCATGGTATCCCACTCTTTAGGGGGACCATCATTCATGTAAGCATTGATGGACATTTATACTGTTTCCATTCTTTTAAACTAATTAATTAACTTGACCATGCTGGGTCTTAGTTCTGGCATGCAGGCTGTTAGTTGTGGGACCTAGTTCCCTGACCAGGGATTGAACCTGGGCCCCCTTCATTGGTAACAAGGAGTCTTAGCCACAGACCACCAGGGAAGCCCCCTCCACTTTTCCTTGGCTCCCTCTCCCCCAGTTCCTAGAGGGGGCTTGGCCCTTCTTGATCACTTGCCTCTCAAGGATGCTGTGTGGCAGGATGGGAAGTGACTATTCTCAGACTCAAGGAGAGACCCTCTCTTCTTTTTGGCCTTTGAGGGAAATCGTCCCAGAGAGGGAAAGAATGGAGGAGGAAAGGGGACTTTTGAAAGCCTCTGCCAAGAGGACTAGGCTTGGCAGTATCTTCAAGTGGCAAGGACCTGGGCGTCATCCTGCCCTGGGGAGGTGGGGAGGTTTGCCACGTGGGTGCCTTTTGGTAGCTCTGGGAGCCCGAAGCCATATAGCAAGAACCCCAGGACCCTGCCAAGAACAGCACTGTTTCAGGGGCATTATCAGTTTGGACAAGGGGCACATATGTGGATGCAGAATGGACCAAATAAAGGTTTCAGGGCTTGTCTCCAGCTGAACTGAGGTAGACCAACAGGCCTTCACATGACCCTTGGGGTGGAATGATGGTCACAGTAATTATTGAGATTGGATATCCTGCTAGCACATATACAGTTTGATTTGGAGGAAGAAAAGAAATGTGACTCTTACACTGGGGGTGAAGCAGTGCATGTCACCCTTGCTATAATATTTAGATACAGAAAGTGATCTGTTATTTGGCGTTTCATAGTGATAACAAGTCCCAGCATTCCAGATTTGTTCTTTCAGGATTCTGAGCTAGGTGCTGTGGGAAATGGTCATTCAAGATGGAACATGATCTCTGCACTAAAATGTTGACTTTCTTAACATTTCTTTAAATGCTTTTATTTTTGGATAGCCAGGACAACATCTTAAAAGATTAGTAGTTGAAATTGTTCTTTCTGTTCGTATTTTTATTAAAGATAAGACAGTAAGAAAGTGCACAAAGATTTATTTAGCAAATGTTCTTTAAGAATACCAAAGAAAAGAAAAAAAGAAGAAGGAAAAAAATCATCCTAAATAACCAATAGTTAGAAATATGTAAATAAATTATGGTACAGCCACCCAGTGGAACTCTGTGAGGCCATTAAAAGTCATGTGGTAATGGAATATTTAATGGCACAGAAAGAGGTTTACATATATGTTAAACAAACAAAATATATAGGGACTTTCCTGGTGGTTCAGTGGTTAAGACTCCATACCTCCATTATAAGGAGCAGGGGTTTGATCCCTAGTCGGGGAACGAAGATCCCACATACTCTGTGGTGCAGCCCCAAAAGTATTAAACTACGTTTATGAGCTTCACTGGTGGCTCAGATGGTAAAGAATCTGCCTGCAATGCAAGAGATCTGGGTTTGATCCTTAGGTGAGGAAGATCCTCTGCAGAACAGAATGGCAACCCACTCCAGTATCCTTGCCTGGAGAATCCCATGGGCAGCAGAGCCTGATGGGCTACAGTCCCTAGGGTCACAGGGAGTCGAACATGACTGAATGACTAACATACACTTTTTATTGAGAACTAGCCACAAAGAAAGTTCTATACATACACTGCCACTAAGCCTCACCACAGTTCTATAAAATAAGTATCATTATTATCCACAATTTGCAAATGAGAAAATTGAGACCAGAGTTTAGGAAATTGTTCGATCCCTGTTCAGGGAACTAGATCCCACAGGCCTCAGCTAAGGGCTCACATGCAGCAACTGAAGGTCCCAGCACAGACAAATAAATAAAAATGAATATTAAGAAAAGAAGAGAAAATAAAAATGATGTAAAGGTTAAAATGCACCTAAGGAGAAAATTTTGCATGGCTCATCCATCACCCAGGTTAGATCCTCAAAGTAAAACAAAGAGAACTTCACAGACTAGCTATGCTCCAGAGGCAGACTCAACAGGAAACCCAAGTAGCTGAATAAAGACGTTAAGTCAATGGCAAGAGGCAGGACAGTGAGGAACTGACGTCAGCTCTAGGTCAAGGATAAGAACAAATGAAATATGGCAGACAGCCAAGGTTAAGTATAAAATGAGGGTGTGTTTGTGTATGTGTTCGGTCACTCAGTTGTGTCTGACTCTTTGTGGCCCCATGGACAGTAGCCCACCAGGCTCCTCTGTCCGTGAAATTTTCCAGGCAAGAGTACTGGAGCAAGTTGCCATTTCCAGCTCCAGGGGATCTTCCTGACCCAGGAACAGAACCCAAGTCTTGTGTGTCTCCTGCATTGGCAAGTGGATTCTTTACCATTGTGACACCTGGGAAGCCATAAAATGAAGGTGGAGCCCAGCAAAATGAGACTGGAGGCCATTCCAGCAGTTCCAAGGTGGGGCCAGGAAATCTCTTCCCTTCTATGGCTTCACAGAGGTTGTGTGGTTTGGCAAGCCAGAGGTGAAAGTCCTCCGATCAGGAAATGGAGGCTAAATCAACATTTAATGCCACTGAAAGGTCCTAGAGAGGGACACTCAACCCCCAGTGACGTAAATTACCCAGGCTGGCAGCACTGTTTCTCAGGCCCTGTCTCCCAGTCAACCAATGTGTCTTCCACACCTTTTTCTTGCTTCTGTACCCACTTCTTTCCCTCCAGTCTCTCAATCCTCATTCTAGGCCAATTCCTCATTCCTCTGGGAAAACTGCAAATCAACTATACTCCAATAAAAATTATTTTACTGATTAACGGGAATCATTTTCCTATTTAAATGCTGATATTCAAATCCTCTGCCTTGTCCTGGCCTTCCTGCCTTTGATGGCAAGGACTTGATTATCTTTAAGGTAATCCAGTTACTCTTCGATAGTTATGATAATTAATAATGATTGGATGACTACTATTAAATTGAACAGTCTGAAACTGCTGTCCCTGGAGGACAAAAGTAGTCAAAGAGGAGCAATTTTATATGGTTCAACTTAACATGTACTGGGTACATAGCTGCACATTACAAAATATATTATTTCATCTCCACAACTACCATGTAAAATAATTCTAATTTTACAGCTAAGCAAAGTGAGGTCCAGGCATATTAAATAATTTAACACCAACTCTTAAGCACTATGGGTATTGCTTTTCTTTTTTTTTCCCCCTCACTTTAAGGCTTGGGCTATCTTAGTTCCATGACCAGGGATCAAACGTAGGGCCCTGGCAGTGAGAGCGCAAAGTCCTAACCACTGGACCACTAGGGAATTCCTTGGTGTTGCCTTCTTATAATAACTTTTGTCTCTGACCTACTGGCTTGTCTGACTCTCTGGTTCCTTGCTGAACAAACTGGCATACCCCACTCCCAATAATCTTTCAGAGCTTCTTCCTAGTTGAACATCCTCAGTTTCCTTGTCATTGCTATTAACACAAGTGATGAACAGTCAGGGCCTGTGGACACCACTTCATCCAACACTAGGATTTGAGGTGGCCACTGACATACAACACAACCCATTCCCATTCTAGCAGGTCTTAAATTTCAGGCTCCTCTTCTTTCCAAAAAGGTGCCTAACAAAATACCTTTCCACACATACCTCTCCTTCACCCAGTTGATTCCTTGCTGTGCCCTATTTCTTTCCTTTATTCCCTCCTCTTTACCTCCAAACTCAGTGTCTTAAAACCATCTGTGGACCCAGCAGTTCCATTCCTGGGCATATACCTAAGAGAACCGAAAACACATGTCCACACAAAGCCTTGCACACACATCTTCATAGCTAAAAAGTGAGAACAACCTACATGTCCACCAACTGATAAATGGGTAAATGAAATGTGGTATGTCTATATCCATCATAATGGAACATTATTTGGTCATAAAAAAGAATGAAGCTCTGTTACATGCCACAGTATGGATGAACCTTGAAAATATGCTAAATGAAAATGGTCAGACACAAAGGCCACACACATATTGTATAATTCTATTTATATGAAATGTCCAGAATAGATAAATCCATAGAAAAAGTAGATTAGTAGTTATCAGAGGATGAGAAAATAGATTAGTGGGGGCACAACATAAGAAATACACTAAAAACCACTGAACTATACCCTTTAGAAAGATGTTTTTATGTAATGTGAATTTTATCTCAATAAATACATATTTTAAAATTACCTATGATTTGAGTCACCAAATTTTCAAAGCTTTTCAGTTTTCTTTCCTGTGAAATATAGATCTTGGGGTAGAGATTATGTTAAATAAATAGTTCCAGCTTTTCTTCTGGGAGGATCCTTTCACAAGGCTTTTGGTCAGAAATAGAGAGGTCAGCCATTCCTGGTCAGTCTTGCCTCATTCCAGCCCATTTGGAGTCATGGAACCAGGAGTGCTAGAGATAATGTTATTCAACTCTTTTGTTTTGTTTTTAGGAAAATCAACAGAGCCTTGAGAGAATACAGAACCTTTTCAAGGTCATAGAATGAGTCAGTGGCATTGTTGGGCCTACAGTCCTGTTTTCTTCTTTCAAGTAGAACATGTTCGTGTTTAGACTGGACTACAGAAAGCATTCTCTCCTACCCATACTGGTAGCCCCTGTTTCCAATGAAAGAAGCTTCAAATTTCCTTCACTGACATCTGAAATCAGGCCCAATGAACAGGCTTATTAGGAGGTGACCTGATGCAAATACTAGCTTATCCCTACCTAGCCAACAATTAGCACTAAAGTTTGTTAGCAGATTTGACTGTCTCATTCTGGCATATTGAAAAATAAGGTAAAAATAGATTTCTTGCAGAAGAGTTGCTTATATTCCCAGCCAGAACTAAGCCCGGTGGGCATATGACAGGAAAGGACCTGGGCTGGGCTGTTTTGGAGACTTTTTAAAAGGAGTAAAGCTTTACTCCTATCCTCAAAGACTTTGAGTTGATGAGAGTACAAATGTATAGAAATAACACAGCCTAGAATTTAGAAACTCCTATTGACATGGAAGCAAACCAACAGTTTGGAGTTCAAAGTAGAAAAAGTCTAACTGGAGCATAAAAAATCCATGGTGGGAACAGCATTTGGACTGAGTGGTATGGGACAGGCCAAGGGCTCAGCAAGAATGAAGAGGCAAAGTCAGAGAGAACGAAAAACACTAGGGTGGAGCTTAGAGTATGTCTAGAGAAACTTTACAAAATAAAGTAAAAAGGAATATTGGGGCCAAATTTTGAAGTGCTATTAATGTCAGGATTAAGAAAGATCGCTCAGTTTTTCGAAGAGCGCAGTAGGTGTAAGAACAGCCTCACACACTCTGATAGAGCCTCGTAGGGCAAAATTTGCATTATTTATTCAGACCCTTAGATAGCTGCAAGCTCTTTGGGCCTGGGATTTCACTTCTAGATATTTCCACTAAGAAACAGAAGTGTTCATTACAGCATAATTTATACTCCTAGAAAATTAGAAACAACAGAGCAGTGGAGCAGTTGTTCTCAACAGGAATAATCTGATCTCAGAGGACATTTGGAAATGTCTGAAAATATTTTTTATTTCCACAACTTAAAGGGGAGGGAGTGCTACTGGCGTCTAGTGGGTAGAAGCCAGGAATGTTGCTAAGCATCTTTATAGTGTACAGGACAGCTTCCCATAACAAAGAATTACTGAGCCCAAAATGCCAAAGTTGAGAATATATATAGATAGATATAGATAGATATGGAAAGATTTAAAAATATACAAAGAATATTGGCAATGATAATGTCTGGGATTATGTTTTATTTCAATTTTTTCCTTTGTGACTTCCTGCACTTAAACTAAATTTTAATCAAGAATATAAAGGACTTTGTGGGACTTCCCTGGTGGTCCAGTAGTTAGTTAGGAATCTGCCTTTCAATGCAGATAATGGGGGTTCAATCCCTGGTTGGGGAACTAAGGTTCCAGATGCTGCAGGACATATAAGCCCACATGCCACAACTAGAGAGAAGCCCATACACCTCAGGGAAGGCCCAGCACAGCCAAAAAAAGAAATATAAAAGACAATCTCTTTAACAAGTGGTGCTGGGAAAACTGGTCAACCACTTGTAAAAGAATGAAACTAGAACTTTCTAACACCATACACAAAAATAAACTCAAAATGGATCAAAGATCTAAACATAAGACCAGAAACTATAAAACTCCTAGAGGAAAACATAGGCAGAACACTCTCCGACATAAACCAAAGCAGGATCCTCTATGACCCACCTCCCAGAATATTGAAATAAAAGCAAAAATAAACAAATGGGACCTAATTAAAATGAAAAGCTTCTGCACAACAAAGGAAACTAAAAGCAAGGTAAAAAGGCAGGCTTCAGAATGGGAGAAAATAATAGCCAATGAAGCAATGGACAAACAATTAATCTCAAAAATATACAAGCAACTCCTGCAACTCAATTCCAGAAAAATAAACGACCCAATCAAAAAGTGGGCCAAAGAACTAAACAGACATTTCTCCAAAGAAAAGATGCTCAACATCACTCATTATCAGAGAGATGCAAATCAAAACCACAGTGAGGTACCACTTTACACCAGTCAGAATGGCTGCCATCCAAAAGTCTACAAGCAATAAATACTGGAGAGGATGTGGAGAAAAGGGAACCCTCCTACACTGCTGGTGGGAATGCAAACTAGTGCAGCCACTATGGAGAACAGTGTGGAGATTCCTTAAAAAACTGGAAATAGAACTGCCATATGACCCAGAAATGCCACTGCTGGGCATACACACCGAGGAAACCAGAATTGAAAGAGAGACGTGTACCCCAATGTTCATTGCCACATTGTTTACAATAGCCAGGACATGGAAGCAACCTAGATGCCCATCAACTGATGAATGGATAAGAAAGCTGTGGTACATATACACAATAGAATATTACTCAGCCATTAAAAAGAATACATTTGAATCAGTTCTACTGAGGTGGACGAAACTGGAGCCTATTATACAGAGCGAAGTAAGCCAGAAGGAAAAGCAATACAGTATACTAATGCATATATATGAAATTTAGAAAGATGGTAACAATAACCCTGTATGCAAGACAGCAAAAGAGATGCAGATGTACAGAACAGTCTTTTGGACTCTATGGGGGCAAGGGTGGGATGAAATGGGAGAAAGGCATTGAAACATGTTAATTATCATATGTGAAATGAATCGCCAGCCCAGGTGTGATGCTTGATACAGGGTGCTCAGGACTGGTGCACCGGGATGACCCAGAGGGATGGAACCAGGAGGGAGGTGGGAGGGGGGTTCTGGAAGGGGAACACATGTATACCCATGGCGGATTCACACCAATGTATGGCAAAACCAACACGATAATGTAAAGAAAAAATAAATAAATAAATATTAAAGAAAAAAAAAGAAATATAGGACTTTGATTAGTCAGAGTAATGTAATTCAGTTTGAGTCCAGGGGACGAAGGTTTAATTCCTGGTCTGAGTCCAAGAATCAGGAGTGCCAACATCTAAGAGCAGAAGAAGATAGATGTCCCAGCTCAAGCAGAGGGCCAAGCCACCCTCCCCTCACTTTTTTTTTTTTCTATTCAGTCTCCTGATGGATTGGGGGATGCTCACCTGTGTTGGGGAGGGTAAAATTCATTACTTTGTCTACTGACTCAAATGCTAATCTCTTCTGAAACACCCTTAATGACAAACCCAGAAGTAATGTTTTACTAGCTACCTGGGCATCCTTTAGCCCAACTAACACATAAAATGAACCACCATGAACATCATTTAAAAACAACATTACTGAGCATCAAGGATTATGCTAGGCAGCCTTGCAAAGCCTCAGGAATCAGTCCTGACAGGTGCCTGCCCTCACTGGAGCTCACAGTATAGAGAAGAAGACACAGAGTAGACAAATATAAAATAAGAAAACATGTTTTAATAGTAATAAAGCAAATAAGTGGATGATATGACAGGCAGGAACTGGGGAGAGAGTGGTTGGGGCTCCTTGAGATAAGACAGCTAGAGGCGACTAGCATGAGCTAGGACCTTGAGGCTGAGGAGCTGGTGAGCCAGGGATTCCTATTCCAGACAGAGGGCTCACGTTAGTTATGGTGCATGTGTTCAGAAAATTTGTTGCGAGGTCCAGCAGACCAAGGGTCATCTGTGTACACAGTGTTGAATAGGCACCGTATCCCGGGAATTAATTAATTACACTCTACAGTAAAGGAAGTGATCTCTTGATACTTTCCATTAAAGTTCACTTACACAGTTCAAAGTGCCAACCACAGTCTATGACCCTACATCCATAGGATCACACCTGCGTTTGCAAGACAGGTGTGCCAGGCTCTCACGTGTCCATAGTCACCACAGTGTATTTCATCCAGAAAGAATGCGTTCTTCTCTTCCTGCCCTAGGGGGTTTGGATAGACAGCCCAACGAGGATTCTGATATTTTGAGCCTCACTGAAGCTGATAAAATCCACACTCTTGTGTGCATTTCTGACTGACAACCCAAGAAGATACTGACTGAAGCCAGCAAAAGCACCCTAAAATGCCAAACGAAGATCAGGGACTGAAGGACAATAGAAAGTTAAGTCTCTATGGAAAGGACAGAAACAAAAATGTCAACTAAAGGTTACCTCTGAATGGCAGGATTATGGGTGATCTTAAGGGTCTTCTTTGTGTATTTTCTACAATAAACACATGTATTGTAATAGAAGAAAAAACTATGAAAGGTGTTGTTTTTATAAAGTGAAAAGTGAAAGTTGTTCAGTCGTGCCGGCTCTTTGTGACCCCATGGACTATACAGTCCATGGAATTCTCCATGCAGAATACTGGAGTGGGTAGCCTTTCCCTTCTCCAGGGGAATCTTCTCAACCCAGGGATCGAACCCAGCTCTCCTGCATTGCAGGTGGATTCTTTACCAGCTGAGTCACCAGGGAAGCCCTGTTTTTATAAAGGTCCTTCAAATTCAGAGATGTAATGTGGAGATTGTGAAATCGGGGCCCATAATATACACAAGGGAAGCAGGTTCAGTGGTGAGTGTGCAGAGGGAAGCCGTGTGTTGGGGAGATCCTGGGGACAGGGGTGCAGAAGAGCAGGGTGAGGGGCCAAGGGCAGGAGGTGGATGCCCAGCTCCTCTCAGCTCTAGCCATTTCTGCTACAGAGGAACTGGATATGGAGTTGAGAGTTCTTCTGATTCTCTGAGAGAAGCTAAACGAAAGTCTTAAGCAGTAAACGTGGGTTTGCATGTCAAATGTTAAAGAAAAATACCATACAGGGCAGAGAAAGCATGTTTATAACAGTATGATGTCTTGTACTACCAGTTTGCAGCCTCTGTTTTTGGTGTTTTCTTTTACTTGATCTCAATGCCAGCTCTGTGCCAAATTTTCTTCTCCTATTAGTGGACCAAGGTGAAAATAGAACTCTCACCTCTCCCATCTGGGGCCCAGGAGCATCTGGAACACCCTGATCCTCATAATCCTTGTTCTGGGGAAATATTAATGATTTAATCTCCCAAGCTCACTCACTCTGCTCTGCAGCCACACCAGCGAGGTTCACAGACAAGACTCAGAAAAGTCTAGGCCAGCCTCACCCCCATCCACAGAAATAGACGGTACAATTCCCAGCCATGGGTGAGGTGACGGCAGAGGAAGTAGAGAAGTTTCTAGACTCGAATGTCGGCTTTGCCAAACAGTACTACAACCTGCACTACCGGGCCAAGGTCATCTCGGACCTGCTGGGACCCAGGGAGGCGGCCGTGGATTTCAGCAACTACCACCCGCTGAGCAGCGTGGAAGAGAGTGAAATTATCTTTGACCTCCTGCGGGACATTCAGGACAACCTGCAGGCTGAGAAGTGCGTCTTCAATGTCATGAAGAAGCTGTGCTTCTTGCTGCAGGCTGACCGCATGAGTCTGTTCATGTACAGGGCCCGGAACGGCATCGCAGAGCTGGCCACCCGGCTCTTCAACGTCCACAAGGATGCTATGCTCGAGGAGTGCCTGGTGGCACCTGACTCAGAGATCGTGTTCCCCCTGGACATGGGAGTGGTGGGCCACGTCGCGCTCTCTAAAAAGATCATCAACGTCCCCAACACAGAGGAGGTATCCTATTCCCCATGGGAGTGGGGGGCAGGGAGGGATTATTCCATGGGGTTTGGAGGGGAGGGTATATGGGACAGGGAGCTGTCGGCCAACAAGACTGGGCTGGTGACCACTTGTCACTTTGCTTTCTTTTTTCACTTGTCTGTTTTTTTTTGATTAATTTATTTTTTGCTGCTCTGGGTCTTTGTTGCTCTGTGAGGGCTTTCTCTAGTGAGTGAAGGGCTCCTCTTCCTTGCGGTGTGTGGTGGCTTCTCCTGTTGCAGAGCTTGGGCTCTAGGTCCTCGGGCTTAGTAGTTGTGGCGCACAGGCTTAGTTGCCCTGTGGCATGTGGGATCCTCTCGGACCAGGGATCAAACCTATGTCCCCTTCATTGCCAGGCAGATTCTTAACCACTAGATCACCAGGGAAGTCTCTCTATTTGTCTACTGATAACGTTTTATTTTGAAAAGAAAATCAGAAGAGTGTAAAATACAGTACCAAGAATTGTGTATTGTTCATCCCAGTTCATCAACTATTTACACCTTACTGGGCTTCCCTGGTGGCTCAGTTGGGAAAGAATCCACCTGCAATGCGGAAGACCTGGGTTTGATCCCTGTGTTGGGAAGATCCCCTGGAGAAAGGAATGACTACCCACTCCAGTATTCTGGCCTGGAGAATTCCATGGACTGTATAGTCCATGGGGCCTCAAAGAGTTGGACACAACTGAGCAACTTTCACTTTCACTTACACCCTACCACATTTGCTTTATGTCTCCATTTTTTCTGAGCCATTGGGAAACAAACACAGACAATGTGTCCTTTTAAACCCAGGAATTTTTCTGTGTATTTTCAGAACAAGGACATTTCTTACAGAGCCAAAGTACAATGATCAAACTCAGGAAATGTGACGGTGGTTGCAATACTATTATCTAATAAACGGTCCGTATTCAGTTATTTGCGAATCGTCTCAGTGATGCCTATTTAGCACGGTCTCTTTCGTCTCTTCAAATCTGAAACAGTTCCTCAATCTATCTTTGTTGTCTATGACGCTGATGTATTTGAAGGATACAGGCCAACTTGTTCTGCAGAACTGTCCCTCCATTTGGGCATGTCTGATGTGTCCTCACGTTTAGATTCAGGCTACGCATTTCTGGCAGGACTATCACAGAGGTGATGTTATTTTTACTTCGTGCCTTGCGTCAGGAGACAGAGGCTGGCAGTCATTACGGAAATGCTAAACTGACCACTTGGTTAAGCACTTGGCTCCGTCTTCTAAGAGTCTAGGGTTCTGTGGGATTCTCCTGGCAGCTCTGACAAAGACTTCTTTGATCACCTACAGCAAATCGTTTAATGCAGTTCTCCCCATAACCATCTGCCAGGGTCCACTCCTACTCATCCTTCAGATCTTAGCTTAAAGTTCACTTCCTCAGGGAGACTCTCCCAGATCCTTCTGTAAGTTTCCTCCCTAAAACCGTTTACCACAATAATCCCTGGAGGCCAGGGACCATGCCTGCCTTATTATCCACTTTACACCAAATGTTTGCCCACTCTATAGCAATTGTCCACTTTACAGCAAAGGTTTGGCACAAAGCAGATGCTCAACAAACACTTAGCAAAAAGACTCACACTCATATAATTTTGCAATAATCCCTTTAACACCTGTCTCACTCCAATATTTGCCCTATGCTGGCAAGGGCCCATGTGGGTCTCATTTATTGCTGCACTGGCCTAACCAGGAGCCTGTGTTCAGTCATTCCCAAGATCCCGCCTGGAGTTTTTGCGACTTTGTGTTCCCCTTACCTCTGACCTAATTTCAGATTAAAGGTCTTAAAATTAAAAGTTGGGGAGGTATGGAGCTTCAGATATCGTCTCATCCAGCTGACTTGTTTAATGGATGAGAAGTCTGGAGTCAGACTTGAGAGGGGCTTGCCCAAAGTCACCAAGGCATCAGAGCAGAGCTTCCTGGACTTCACACGCACAGATATAAGAGTCCCACTGGGTCCTCTTTTTGACTTGGGTTCCTTTTTTGAAAAAAATTCATTCATTCATTATTTGGCTGTACCAGGTCTTAGTGATGGCACGAAGGATCCTCTAGTATGGCATGGGAAAATCTTTAGTTGGGGCTGGCAAACTCTTAGCTGCAGCACATGGGATTTATTTTCCTGACCAGGGATCAAACCCTGGCCCCCTGCACTGGGAGGGCAGAGTCTTAGCTACTGGACCACTAGTGAGTCCCTTGAATTTCTTGGCAAGATGAAAGGCACAGACATGGGCCTTTGTGGAACCTGGTTTTCTTTGAAGTATGCTGGGCTAGATCTCCTATGGGGTTCCTCTCTCCTTGGCCCTCCTAGGGTAAGGGTAATTCTGCACCCTGGGAACTTTCCTGAGGACTCATTCAACTGAACTGGAGTCTGTTCTCCCTTCAACTCTCTCTAGACTTCAACTGTAGCCAACATGGGTTGTCACAGTCTTATAACTGATTATCCCTGTTTTACAGATGATGAAATCTTTTCTCAGTCACACAGAAAGCAGCAGAACAGGGATTTGAATTCAGGCACTCTGACTGGTGCCGTGCCCTTCACTGCTCTGCTGTTCTCTACCTCCTCCTGGCCTATAAAATGAGTGCATTAAACTTAGTGCAGTGTACAAGAAAAGGTTGTTTCAAATTATGTGGTAGAAAATTGAGATGTTAAGCTTTGAGGTCAGATCTGGGTGTGAATCAAGACTCCCTTTCTAATAACATGGCCTTGGCAAACTGTTTAGTTTGTTTGGGCTCACTTCCTAATTTGTAAAATAGAGAGAGAAAACCTAGCTTCTCTAAGTGTTGTTGTAGGATAAAATGAGAGAATTCTTTCTCCTCTAGCAAAGTTCTTAGTGCATGGTTTAGGCTCTTACTGGCAGCTTCTCCTCCTTGTTAATATTACTACTACTTTGTTGTTGCTGTTAAGGAATTTATTCTATGGAATAGATTCTGGACCACGTCTGTGTGGGGCTTGGAGAGGAATCCAGTCTTGCCTTTCTGAAACTTTCAGTTTAGATTCTGTGTGTGGGACAAACGGAGAACAGAGGTGCTGAAAGCTTCTGTGGATCCTGGTATTGAGGCACTGAGGATTTAAGTAGACCCTCTGATCCTAAAATATCCCTAAGAGTTTGCTGAGCCCCTGCACTGAAGGACAGCCTGCTGTTTCTTTGTCAGCCCCACAGTTCACCCTGGACAGGATGACTGTGTTCCCGGGAAGCTTTTGGGCCCGGCAGCCCCCTTGGTGTGTGCTTCAGGCCTGGAGTGATGTCAGTTCAGGTCAGCAAGCCTGTGTCCTTCAGTTGTATATATCTTCCTCCTTGAGATGTAATACTCTGTTGGGGTCTGTGGATAGACACTGGGAGCTGGATGGAGAAGAAGCAGGGATATGGTGTAGACTGAGGTGTGGGTGGTCCCTGACCCACTAATAAGTGATACTCTTAGCCTTCGGCACTCTTCCCATCAGCCCCCACCAAAACCTGAAAGCGGTTGTAATTCAGTTCAGTTCAGTTCAGCCTCTCAGTCGTGTCCGACTCTTTGCGACCCCATGAACCACAGCACGCCAGGCCTCCCTGTCCATCAGCAACTTCTGGAGTTTACCCAAACCCAAGTCCATTGAGTCGGCTGTAATTACTGCATTGAAAAATGTGAAGCCACGAATGGAGTTTCCCATGGTTGTAATGTGGCTCCCATGCTCTGACACATTCTTACTTATCCTTGGGATCTTCTTGGGGGTAACTTGTCATTAGGGCTGCCAGATATAATGTAAGCTGCCCAGCTGAATTTGAATCTGAGATAAACAAAGAGTACTTTTTTTTTTTTTTTTTGGCTGAGTTGCATGGCATGTGGGATCTTAGTTCCCCAAGCAGGGACTGAATCTATGCCTCCTGCAATGAAAGTGTGGAATCCATGCCTCCTGCAGTCAAAGTATGAATATTAACCACTGGACCACCAGGGAAGCCCCAGAGAATTATTTAGTATGTGTTTTGTGCCAATAACTGTTAAACTGTCAATAATTAGTGCTGTGACTAGACAAGCCCTTGTGGTTCTTATGATGAATGCTAGATATCCTTTAGCACTAGTGATCAGGAAACTGAAAAAACAAAAGCTTATTACTTATAAGACCTGGAAATTACATTGCATACCTGGGGCCACACAAGGAGGTCTCAGGTTAGAGAAGGAGTGGGCTCTGGCCTAGGACTTTCATACAGGTCAAGGGTTTCACAGGCTCACTCTTTATTAGCAAATTTAAAACATAAGAGCATAAATTCAAATCTTGGTAAGAGCAAATAGAGAGCAAAAAGTAGCTCCAAATGATCAGTCATCAGAATCAACCAAGATCTTTAAAACAAAGGAGCCTCAGTGGGAGGAGGTGGCATGGCGCTTTATCTAGTGTGTGGCTGACTGTTTATTTGAGATAGCCAGATAGCCATCTTTGAGAGGGATGTCAGCAATCAAAGCCTAAGTTATGCACTTACATTACAAAAATGAAAACAAACAACTACCAAGAGTGTCCAGCTCACACTAGCAATATATAATGTACTAAAAAATTGTTTACCTGAAATTCAAATTTAATCAATCCTGTGTTTATCTGCTAAATCTGGCAACCCTACTTGACATTTAGTATATGTCTGTGTATTTATTCTTTACCCTTTCTCCTTGGGAAAGCCCACAAGGCCTGTCTGTTCCCATGTATCTTATTCATCACTATTGGTCCCCAGACCTAGCCCAGGGCCTGGGACAGAGTATTACATTACAGTTTATTGAGTGAATTAATAAGTGATAGCCCTTTCCCAGTGGGCTGTGATATTGTGATTTATAAAAAGAAATATTTATTTGGTCTTTGTCCTGGTTCCTGACACAGAACTGACACTTGTAATTTCCTGAGTGATAGAACTATCTGACATAAAGCTCCTAAATTCTTTGGAGTTTCCTGAGTGGTAGGTGGTCTTTTGTTCAAATGAGGGGACTCTTGGTGGGCCCCTGGATGGGGACCAGAAAGATCAAGCCTTGATTAGACACTTGAAACCTTCAGTCTATCCCCTGTTCTCTTAAGAGGGCTTCCCAGGTGGCGCTAGTGGTAAAGAACTCGCCTGCCAATGCAGGAGGACATAAGATATGCAGGTTCAATCCCTGGGTTGCGAAGATCTCCTGGAGGAGGGCATGCAATCCACTCCAGTACTGTTGCCTGGAGAATCCCATGGACAGAGGAGCATGGTAGGCTATCGTCCATAGGGTTGCAAAGAGTTGGACACGACTGAAGTGACTTAGCATGCAAGCACCAATGCGAGAGACTCAGGTTCAATCCCTGGGTCAGCAAGATCCCTAGAGAAGGAAATGGCAACGTACTCCAGTATTCTTGCCTGGGAAATCCCATGGATAGAAGAGCCTGGCGGACTACAGTCCAGGGGCTTGCAAAAAAGTTGGACGTGACTTAGCAACTAAACAACTTGTAAGAGGGGAGAGGGGCTGGAAATGGGGTTAATAACTGATTATGCCTTTGTGATTAAACTGTCATAAAACACCTCAGAAGTACAGGGTTCAGAGAGCTTCTGGGCTGGAGAACACATGCATGTGCCGGGAGGGCAGTGTTCACCCCAACTCCAGGGGACAGAATCTTTGGCACACAGGACCTTTCTGGATCTCACCTTATAATCTCTTTATCTGACACTTCATCAGTACCCTTATTCTATTCTAAGACTGTAAATGTAAATACTTTCCTGAGTTCTGTGAGCTTTTCTGGCAAATAATCAAACCCAAGGAATGAGTCACTGGAACCTCGATTTACAGTCAGTCTGGCAGAAGTCCAGATGGCAACCTATGACTTGACATTGGCATCTGCAGCAGGGGCAGTCTTGAGGGACTGAACCCTTCAGCTGTAGGTTCCTGTACTCCAGGTAAACAGTGTCAGAACCGAACTGCATTGCTGGATACTCAGCTAGTGTCAGAGAACTGGTCGGTGTGGGAAAAAAACATCTACATATCTGGTTTGCAAAGTGTTGTGAATATGGTAGTTATGTGAAGGTAAAGGGAAGCAGTGAGTTTCTTCTAAATAGTGACAATCCCATTTCCGAAGACTGAACCTGAAAGCACTGTCATTCCCAGAGGCTCTTACATTGGTTGTCCTGCTCTCCTTCCCAGAGAGCATGCCAGGCCAGAAAGAAACCTCAGAGAGGACCTGGTCTGACACTGTGATTTTACCGAAGCTGAGGCTCGAGAGGTTTCAACTACTGACAGGCTCATGAAGCCACTCAGAGAACAAGTTACTGCTTCCTGGGGCCCCAGGATACCATCAATCCTTTGGGTACTTTCTTCACAGTATGGCTTGAATTGTGAGTTCATGCTTTACATGATGTCCCCACTGTACAGTGATAACCTACTGAGGACAACCTCACCTTTCTTACTGGTCTTGGCAGACCCAGTGCCTCTCACAGAGCCAGTGCTCAGTAAATATAAGTGGATGAATGAATCAATCAATGAGCTGATCAGTGTATCAGCGAATGAATGAATGAGTGCAGTGGCTGTGCCATTTACAAGTAGGAGAATTGTCTATAAAACAGGGGAGGAGAGAGTTCTATGGGACAGGGAAGATGTGAGAGTTAATGAATTGTTTGGCTCTGGGCCTAACAATTTCAATTTCATTGAAAGTGAAAGTCATTCAATAAATTGATCTCATCATGGGACACACTGGAGCTTGGCACAGAGGAGGTTTGAAAAGAGAAACTGGGTTTCCAGGAATGAGAATCAGTCTTGAATTACATTGGAATAAAATCTAAGCTCTTCCAATGGCCTCCAAGGCCCTGTCACATAAGGCCTCTGCCCATCTTTCTGAGGGGCCTCCCTGGTGGCTCAGATGGAAAAGACTCTGCCTTCAATGTGGGAGACCTGGGTTTGATTCCTGAGTTGGGAAGATCCCCTGGAGAAGGAAATGGTTACCCACTCCAGTATTCTTGCCTGGAGAATCCCTTGGATAGAGGAGCCTGGGTGGCTATAGCTCAAAGAGTCAGACACAACTGAAGCAGCTTAGCATGCATGTAGGCACGCATGCCACATCTCTGACTTCCTTGCAGGAAGGAATCTTCCCTCACTAAGCAGGTCTTCTTCCTGTT
Source organism: Antilocapra americana (assembly GCA_007570785.1). Classification (NCBI taxonomy): domain Eukaryota; kingdom Metazoa; phylum Chordata; class Mammalia; order Artiodactyla; family Antilocapridae; genus Antilocapra; species Antilocapra americana. Next base: position 2,937,934 of record ML661893.1, read on the forward strand.
TTTCAGATCAGTCAGTTCACTGCCCCCTGTTCCTTGGCATCTTCTGTGCCCTCTGCTTGGAACACACTTCTGTCTGGCTGGCTCTTCTGAGCCTTCACTTTCTGCATTACCTCTTAGAGAAGCCTCCCTACCCACCAGGACTGACCAGAGCAGCTTCAACCTACCCCCACTTCCATCACTTTCTATAGCATCATCCAATTTCTCTTCTTCAAAGCAGCTGTTGACTTGCTTTTTGTCTGTCCACCCCATCAGAGTGGAAGCTTTACTAGGGAAAGATATTCATCTATCCTGTTCACTGTCTAAACTGCCTAACATACATTAAAGGCTCTCTGTTAATGCCAACTGAATGACTGACTTTGAGCTTTCCTCCGCTCAACGTCTGATTCCTGGGCTTTAAAACAGTTAGGTTAGTGACTTCCCTGGTGGTCTAATGGTTAAGACTGTGTTCCCAATGCAGGGGGCCCAGGTTCAATCCTTGATCAGGAAACTAGATCCAACATGCTGCAACTAAGAGTTCGAATGCCACAACTAAAGAAAAAGATCCCTCATGCAGCAACTAACACCAGGCACAGCCAAACAAAAAACAAATAAACAAAATAGTTTTAGCAAAGTTGCCTTTAAGGCCCCTCCACCACTGATAAGTTGAGGTTCTATGACACAGTTGAGAACACTGTATATGTTGAAAATATAAGGATGCCAGTGATTGTACAGACACCAGTCAATTAGCAGCTGTGCTATTTGTGAGAAAGTTCTAGGGCTGAGAACTCACTGGGAGAGAAGATATCGGTGGCTTTAGTAACATTTGCCTCAATGCAGGTTAGGCCCAAGTACTGCTTTCCTTGACAGAAGTGAATACTGAAAGACTGAACTGACTTGATGAAATGAATCTGGGCATGTCCCACTCAGGCTTGTATTTAGGGATTCATCAGTTGTCCTTAGAGAGTGATGTGGAAAACCCTTGCGGTTAATACCTCTTTAGAGATTTTGCTTAATCCTCCAACACTAATTCAAGTTGAGCACTACAGGCTTCTCTTAATTCCTTTACCCTTCACCTGGTTTGAGACAGCTTCATGGACAACAGGACCTGTTTATTTAATCACACTCCAACTGGAAGAATCCACAGATGCAGAGTACCACCCTCTGAAATTCTGCCTTGTGTGAAAGTACTAGCTCTAGCACAGCTCTGTGAACTGGCTCTGCACAATACATTTCGGTCTCAGAACAGCAGGAACTGCACACATCTCAGCTGGCTTGCGTTCCCAGCAACGCTGACTGTTGGGAAACCTCACAGTGCGACCAGGAAACAGAAAGGTGGATTCTTTTGGATTTAAGACCACAACTCCGGCTCTGTCCCCACTTTCTGACCACCCAGACTGTACTGCCCTATACTGGCCTCCAAGTTTGCCTTCAGGGTGGGGAGTAGGGGTATGTGCTCCTCTGCGCTCCCACTGCTTTGAGCCAACCCTTATGTCCTGTCTTACTATTAACACAGGACATCTGTGTGAATTCTGTTAATTCTGTGTGATTCATCTGTGTGCTGGCCTGAAGTCTTCCCTCTATCCCCAGTGCTTAGCATAAGGCCTGATACAGAGTGGGGCTTCCATTACAATTTGTGGATGGGGGTATCCATTGGACTGGCTGTGTGGTGCTAGAACTGAATCGCAAAAAAAGTTGAAAGCGGACTTCCCTGGTGGTACAGTGGATAAGAACCTGCCTGCCAGTGCAGGGGTACAGGTTCAGTCCCAGTCTGGGAAGATTCCACATGCCCCAGAGCAATTAAGCCTGTGAGCCAGAGCTACTGAGCCCAGGCTCTAAAGCTCACGAACCACAACTACTGAGACCGTGTGCTGCAACTATTGACGCCTGAATGCCTACAGCCTGTGCTTCACAAGAGAAACCACCACAATGAGAAGGCCATGAACCACAGTGAAGAGCAACCCCCACTCGCCACAACTAGAGAAAGCCCGCATGCAGCAACAAAGACCCAATGCAGCCAATAAATAAATAAATAAAGGCTGGAAGTAACAAGTTCTTTGATTCAATGACCCACACCCAGGTCTACCCTTAACAGGGCTTCCCTGAAATGAAGCTTCCCTGGATGAAGCAGCAGAGCTGAGGGCAGTTTTTCGAATCACATACACACACATGTAATAAGTAGTGTTAATCTTGAGTTTCAGTTTCCCCCTTTGTAAGATGAACTATGAATGGTCCCATCTCTTGGGTTGTTGGGAAGAATACAGTGAGCTGATGCAGGCAAAGAGCCACACGCAACACCTGCTAGCAACTGTGATGACTGTATTCACTAAGGTCTTTTCCTCACTCAAGTTTCTGTTTTATGTTTAACTGTCATCAACGGAAGAGAGCCTTCTCAAAATTTTCCTCCACAGACAAAGCTAACCCTCCACCCCCAGTCTTAGGTCCCTCCAGTGCTTTGCTCACATCTCCATAACCCTTAGTAAGCTGTATTTCAGACTTTCTTTTACTGGATTTTGGAGGCTTCCAGGGCAAAAACCATCTCTAATTGCCTTGTCCCTGATGAAGGGGAGTAGATGGAACTGGCTTCATTCTTTTGTCAACAAGAGAATGGGGAGTCTGCTTACCCCACCTCTACAACAAGCTGTGGAAAATTCTTAAAGAGATGGGAATACTAGACCACCTTACTTGTCTCCCAGGAAACCTGTATGCAGGTCAAAAAGCAACACTTAGAACTGGACATAGAACAACAGACTGGTTCCAAATTGGGAAAGGAGTACAACAATGCTATATATTGTTGCCCTGCTTATTCAACTTCTATGCAGAGTACATCATGAGAAATGCTGGGCTGGATGAAGCACAAGCTGGAATCAAGATTTCCAGGAGAAATATCAGTAACCTCAGATACGCAGATGTCACAACCCTAATGGCAGAAGGCAAAGAGGAACTAAAGAGCCTCTTGATGAAAGTGAAAGGGGAGAGTGAAAAAGCTGGCTTAAAACTCAACATTCAAAAAACATAAAAATGGCTAACAAACACAGAAAAAGATGCTCAACATCACTCATTATCAGAGAGATGCAAATCAAAACCACAATGAGGTACCACTTTACACCAGTCAGAATGGCTGCCACCCAAAAATCTACAAGCAATAAATACTGGAGACAATGTGGAGAAAAGGGAACCCTCTTACACTGTTGGTGAGAATGCAAACTAATACAGCCATTATGGAGAACAGTGTGGAGATTCCTTAAAAAACTAGAAATAGAACTGTCATATGACCCAGCAATCCCACTGCTGAGCATACACACCGAGGAAACCAGAACTGAAAGAGACACGTGTACCCCAATGTTCATCACTGCATTGTTTACAATAGCCAAGACATGGAAGCAACCTAGATGCCCATCAACTGACGAATGGATAAGAAAGCTGTGGTACATATACACAATAGAATATTACTCAGTCATTAAAAAGAATACATTTGAATTAGTTCTACTGAGGTGGACGAAACTGGAGCCTATTATACAGAGCGAAGTCAGCCAGAAGGAAAAACAACAATACAGTATACTAACGCATATATATGGAATTTAGAAAGACGGTAATGAAAACCCTGTATGCGAGACAGCAAAAGAGACACAGATGTATAGAACAGTCTTTTGGACTCTATGGGAGAGGGCAAGGGTGGGATGATATGGGAGAATGGCATTGAAACATTTAAATTATCGTATTTGAAATCAATCTCCAGCCCAGGTTTGATGCTTGATACAGGGTGCTCAGGGCTGGTGTACTGGGATGACCAAGAGAGATGGAATTGTGAGGGAGGTGGGAGGAGGGTTCTGAAAGGGGAACACATGTATACCCATGGTGGATTCATGTCAATGTATGGCAAAACCAACACGATAATGTAAAGCAAATAAATAAAATTTAAAAAAGAAAGAAAAAAAAAACAAAGATCATGGCATCTGGTCCCATCACTTCATGCCAAGTAGATGGGGAAACAATGGAAACAGTGAGATTTTATTTTCTCGGGCTCCAAAATCACTGCAAATAGACTGTAGCCATGAGATTAAAAGATGCTTGCTCCTTGGAAGAAAAGTTATGATCAACCTATATAGCTTATTAAAAAGGAGAGACATTACTTTGCTGACAAAGGTCCATCTGGTCAAAGCTATGGTTTTTCCAGTAGTCATGTATGGATGTGAGGGTTGGACCATGAAGAAGGCTGAGTGTCGAAGAATTGATGCTTTTGAACTGTGGTGCTGGAGAAGACTCTTGAGAGTCCCTTGGACTGCAAGGAGATCCAACCAGTCAATCCTAAAGGAAATAAACCCTGAATATTCATTGGAAGGACTGATGCTGAAGCCGAAACTCCAATATTTTGGCCACCTGATGTGAAGAGCCAACTCATTAGAAAAGACCCTGATGCTGGGAAAGATTGAAGGGAAGAGGAGAAGGGGACGACAGAGGATGAGATGGTTGGATGGCATCACTGACTCAATGGTCACGAATGTGAGCAAGCTCCAGAAGACAGCGAAGGTCAGGGTTGCCTGGTGTGCTGCAGTCCACGGGGTTGCAAAGAGTCAGACATGACTGAGTGACTGAGCAACAGCAGCAACCATGGACACCTGGGGCTCTGGGTTGCTTTCCTGTCTGCTCTTCCTCTGCCCACTCATGCTTGTCTTTATCTTCCTTCAGGATGAGCATTTCTGTGACTTTGTGGACACGCTCACAGAGTACCAGACTAAGAACATCTTGGCTTCTCCCATAATGAATGGGAAGGATGTGGTGGCCATTATCATGGCTGTGAATAAAGTGGATGGGCCCCACTTCACCCTGAATGATGAAGAGGTAAGAGTGCTTAGAAATTGCTGGGCTGGCCATGCCAGCACATTCTCCCAGCTCACAAATCCTCTGAACCTTGCTATTTGCCCTGACCTTGGCTTCCCCCTCTGTAAGACAAGGAAGTTAGTGGTCTGATGATCTGTGAGGGAGGCAGGACAGGATAATCATTAAGATGTTGGACTTTGGAGATCAGAATGTAGGGATAATGGTTCTAGTTCTGCTAATACCTGTTTGACTTGGGTGCGTTTTATAATTTTTCTAAACCTCAAATTTCTTATTTGTAAAATGGGGATGATTTTATAGTATCTTTTATAGAGAGTACCTATAGTATCTCTTCAGGTCATTTGTGGCCATCAAGATAACATACATACATGACTTATCATGGGGCCTGCAAACTCAATGAACAGTAGCAATTTCTCGTGAATACACTCCTATTAAAACATTGACATTCTACATTCTGTGAGTTTTACCCCCTCATAAGGCAACATTTTATGAGTCAGCTTTCCATGATCCATCTGCTCAAACTGTCTTGGATCAAACTTTGAAAATGTTCAGACTTATCGGCTGATGGTAGAAGTAGCCAGAAGAGGAATTTCTCCTTCTCATCTGTTTCTCCTCATGCTGTTTGATTTTCAGATTCTTCTCAAGTACCTCAATTTTGCAAATCTAATCATGAAAGTGTTCCACCTGAGTTACCTACACAACTGTGAGACTCGGCGTGGCCAGGTAAAGGGCTTGGCTTGAGGGAATGGACTGGACTGAATGTGTCCTCTTTCTGAAGCACTGATGTGCTCAACTGGAAGGCAGGAGTAACAGGAGTGCCTGGGAAGCATCGCACAGCCTCTCCCAGCATCCCTGGGGTGCATGAGTAGCGGATGTCTGTAAAACTGTAACCCAGGGCGACTGCATGTATATGCTTTCATGTCAGGCAGCTTGTATTTGAATTCCTGCTAAGCCATTTACCAGTTCTAAGACCCTGAGCAAATCACTTAACCTCGCCAAGCTTCAGCCTCCTCTTTTGAAAAATGGGGCTAATTATGGGATAAAGCATGTAGGGTACTTGAGCTCTGTCAATGTTTGTTATCATCATTGTTATTAACAACCTAGGAGATAAAAGAAATGGAAAGAGTTGGACCCAATAGAAGCTGCCTTGTTATTCACCTCTCTGAACTTCAGTTTCTCCACCTACAAAACAGGGACAGTTGTTCTTGATTATTGTGAGCTGCTAATTCTGTGCCTCAGGAACACTGACTATGTTTTTGTATTTCTTCAGATACTGTTGTGGTCTGGGAGCAAAGTCTTTGAAGAGCTTACAGACATTGAGAGGCAGTTCCACAAAGCCCTTTACACAGTCCGCGCCTTCCTCAACTGTGACAGATACTCCGTGGGACTCTTAGACATGACCAAGCAGAAGGTGAGAAGATGTAAGAGTAGACATTTCCAAGAACAGGTTAAATATATACCAGCTATATACCAGGTGGAACCCAGAATTGCATCATGAATTCAGTTGCACAGGGAAATGGCTGGCAAGAGGTGGATGGTTATGAAAGGTTTTTCATAGGTCTTTTACATTGAGGAGAGGAGTACCAGCTTTTACAGAGGAAAAGTCATTCCAGGGAACAGGGGAGGAATAATAACCTGAATCTTCCCTAGTCCATAGGGAAAAAATGAGCTGTGAGAAGGTGTGTTGAGGTGGTAAAGGTGAGTGATAAAGAAGTTTCCATGCAGTACACAGCCCAGTGGAGACCCTCCAAATATTTGGTTGAATGAATAAATGAATTACAGAATCTGGGGTTTGAAAAGACCTTAGGTCTAGTCCAGAGGCTCCCAAATGTGACAGTAAATTAGAATCTTCTGAGAACAGTGTCAAAATTGCTGGGTTAATCATCAAAAAGTCTACAAATAATAAATGTTGGAGAGGGTGTGGAAAAAAGGAAACCCTCCTACTCTGTTGGTGGGAATGTAAATTGGTATAGTCACTATGGAGAATAGCATAGAGGTTCCTCAGAAAACTAAAAATAGAATTACCATATGATCCAGTAATCTTATCCATGGATATATATCCAGACAAACCTGTAATTCAAAAAGATACATGTATCCCTATGTTCACAGCAGCACTATTCACAACAGTCAAGACATGGAAATAAGATGTTATGGGAAAACTCAAAAGAATTTTTTGGCCAACCCAATATATATAATGGAATATTACTTGGCAGAAAAAGAATGCAATAATGCCATTTGCGGCAACATGGAGGGTCCTAAAGATTATCATGCTGACTGAAGTAACCCAGACAGACAAAGGCAAATATCATATGATATCACTTATACATGGAATCTACAAAAAATGATAAACTTATACACAAACAGAAACAGACTCACAGATTTTGAAAACGAACTTATGGTTACTGGAGAGGAAATGTGAAGGGGAGGGATAAATTAGGAGTTTGGGATTAACATATACACACTAATAAATATATGAAATAATCAACAAGGACCTACTGTATAGCACAGGGAAATCTACTCAGGGAAAAGAATCTAAAAAAAGAATGGATAATGTATTTATATAACTGAATCACTTAGCCAGTACACCTGAAAATATCGCAACATTGTAAATCAACTATACTTCACTAGGAAATAAAATTTAGGACTTCCCTGGTGGTCCAGTGGTTAAGATTCTGTACTTCCCCTACAGAGGCATGCGTTTGATCCCTGGTCAGGGAACTAAGAGTCCACATGCTGCGTGGTGCAGCCAAAGTAATAATTATTGTAAAAAATAAAAATTAAATGAAAAAGAGTAAATAGAAAATATTACTAGATGTATAACAAATAAAGAGATAGAGTTGGTAATTTATATAAAAAAAAACTTCCTACAAAGAAAAGCCCACAGTCAAATATTTTCACTGATAAATTCCACCAAGTGTTTAAAGAAAAAATAGTACAAATACTTCACAAACTCTTACAAAAATAGAAGAGGATGAAACATTTCCCTACTCATTCTATGAGGCCAGTATTACCCTGATACCAAATGTATCACAAGAAAAAATCCTACTGATCAATATATTGTCTGAATACAGAGGCAAAATATCTTCAACAAAATACTAGCAAACCACATATAAAAATTGTGGTCACATATAAAAACGATGTTCAACTGATTTTCAACTAGGGTGCCAAGACCATTCAAAGGCAAAAGAATAGTAGTCCTTTTAACACATGGCACTGGAACAACTGGATAGCCACATACAGAAGAATGAATCTGGGGCCCTATTTCACATCACATACAAAAATTAACTCAAAATGGACCACAGACCTTAAACTATAAAAACTCTTAAAAGAAAATATAGATGTAAAACAAGTGGGACCTAATTAAACTTAAAAGCTTTTGCATAGCAAAGGAAACTATAAACAAGGTAAAAAGACAACCCTCAGAATGGGAGAAAATTATAGCAAATGAAATAACTGACAAAGGATTAATTTCCAAAATATACAAGCTGCTCATACAAGTTAATACCAGAAAAACAAACAACCCAATCAAAAAGTTGGAAAAAGACCTAAACAGACATTTCTCCAAAGAAGACATACAGATGGCTTACAAAACATGAAAAGATGCTCAACATTGCTCATTATTATAGACATGCAAATCAAAATGCCAATGAGATACCACCTCATACCGATCAGAATGGCCATCATCAAGAGGTCCACAAACAATTAATGCTGAAGAGGGTGAAGATAAAATGGAAACCTCTTGCACTGTTGGTGGGAATGTAAATTGATATAGCCACTACAGAAGATGGTATGAAGATTCCTTAAAAAACTAGAAATAAAACCATCATATGACCCAGCAATCCCATTCCTAGGCATATACCCTGAGGAAACCAAAATTGAAAAAGACACATGTACCCCAATGTTCATTGCAACACTATTTACAATAGCTAGAACATGGAAGCAACCTAGATGTCCACTGATAGATGAATGGATAAAGAATCTGTGGTACATATATATATATATATATGATGGAATATTACTCAGCCATTAAAAGGAACACATTTGAGTCAGTTCTAATGTGGTGGATGAACTTAGAGCCTATTATACAGAGTGAAGTAAGTCAGAGAAAGGAAGATAAATATTGTGTACTATTGTAATATTGTCCATCCCTGGTGGCCCATTGGGTAGGACTTGGAGCTTTCATTGACCAGGGCCTAGGTTCAATCCCTGGTTGGGGAACCAAGAGCCTGAAAGCCATGTGATACAGCCAAAAAGACAAACAAGGAATCTAGAAATATGGTATCTATGAATTTATCTGCAGAGCAGCAACAGGGAGGACACAGGGTTGGGGGCAGGGAAGAGACGGTGAGATGTATGGAGAGAGTAACATGGAAACTTCTATTACTTTATGTAAAATAGATAGCTAATGGGAATCTGTTATATGACTCAGGGAACTCAAACAGGGGCTCTGTATCAACCTAGAGGGGTGGGATGGGGAGGGAGATGGGAAGGAGGTTCACGAGTGAGAGCACATAGGTATAACTCTGGCTGATTCATGTTGATGCTTGACAGAAAACAACAAAATTCTGTACAGCAATTGTCCTTCAATTAAAAAATAAATAAATTTTTTTAAAAAAGAAAATATATATGTAAATCTCTGTGGCCCTGGATAAGGCAATGGTTTCTTGGATATGACATCAAAAGCACAAGTAACAAAGGAAAAACAGATAAATTTGGCTTCATAAAAATTTAAAACTTTTGTGCTTGAAAGGACAGTAATGAAGAAAGCTTTTGAAAAGACAAGTATGTAAAATATAAAAAGAACTCTTAAAATTAGGAGTATAGGATTAACAATACAAACTATTATATATAAAATAGACAAGCAACAAGAATTTACTATATAGCACAGGGAACTATACTCAGTATCTTGTAATAACCTACAATGGAAAGTGGCCCAGTGGCTAAGACTCTGTGGTCCCAATGCAGGGGGCCCAGGTTTGATCCTTGGTCGGGATCTAGATCCCATATACTGCAGCTAAAAGTTTGCATACCACAGCAAAAGATCAAAGATCCTGTGCACTGCAATGAAGACCAGGTGCAGTCAAATAGACAAATATTTTAAATAAATAAATAAAATAGTCATGATACATTTGTTAGTTTAAAAAATAATGGAATATATATATATATAATAATCACTTTGCTGTACAGCTGAAACTAACACAATATTGTAAATCAATTATACCTCCATCTTTTTTTTAAGTTTGATGTTTGCTCATGAAGGGGAAAACAAAAATCTCTTACTACTTAACAATAAAAAGATAACCCAATTTAAAAAATAAAATTAATCGCTGGGCAACACAATAATCTGCCTCTTTTACATAATGCTCTACAAACATAATTCCATAGTAGTACATGTGGATTTTTAAATAATATATGTACATATAACAAACACATAGAGAAAAGCACTATTACAGGAAAATAGTTCAGTCAATTACCACAAAGTGAACATCCCACATAATGATCACCAAGTTTAAGAAATAGAACATTACTGGCCCCTCAAAAGCCCCCTTTTTACCTCTCTCCAGTAACTCCTATTTGTTCTTCCCAAAAGGTAACCACTCTCTGACCTTTAAAGCTATGTTAGTTTTTCCTAATTTTGAAATTCATATAAATGGAATTATACTCTTTTGTGTCTGACTTCTTTTGATCAACATTTGGGTTGTAAGATTCATTCTTATTGCTCATCATAGTCATCAATTTTCATTAATTAGTTTATTAATTTTCATTCTTCTAGAATATTCCATTATATGAGTAATCCACAAAGTATTTATTTATTCTACCATCGATAAACATTTGATTTTCCACTTTGGGCTTTTATGAATATTGCTATCATGAACACTTTAGTACATATTTTTTTGGTACACATATATATTCTATGGTTCCTCTTTCTATAATCTGCTTTATTTCTTGATTTTTCAGTTAATCCTTATCTTGTACATGCCCATTTATTTTTGTTTGAACACTAGAAATCTGTATAAAATGTTTTAGAGATGATTTGAAACTCTTGCCAATGTTATATTCCTCCAAAGGGGATTTATTTTACATCTGGTTATAAGTTGAGACAAAGGCAGAATATCTGAATCCAATTAAGGATTGAGCCAATCTGAAGCTTGTCTTCAGTTTTTGTGAGGGTTATTCTGTTTCTGATTCACTTTTACTTCTAGAGTATAAATCTTTAGGAAGGACCAGCTAAAAACCTGGGTTGTTTTCAAGGATCCCTCCTTTTTGGCAGGCCCTGAATTTCAACCTAGTCCTACTAGCCAAGTAGGTCTACTGAAAGCTTTGCACACCTTTCCAGCTGCTCCACAACATCTTTGGTATCAGTAAGAGGAAAAGTTGAATCAGGTACCAGGCTTATATCTCTGGGCTTCCCTTCTCTGTGAGATCTTGGCCCCTCTAATTCTTGCTGTCTTGCTAGGACTATGATTCCTTCTCATAAATGTTTATATACATACACATACATATACACAGCCCAGATTTCATGATAATTCTCAGTTGGAGGATTGGTTTGAAACAGACTGGCTTCCATTGATAGTAGCAGAAATCCTCTTTCTTTGTTCTTAAGTCCACATAGAATTACTTCATTTTTAAAAATAGTATGGGTATACTATACTTAATTTAGCCTTTCCCCTATTTCTGGGCATTTAAATCATTTCTAGATAGTATTGCAATTAAAGGCAATACTGTAATGAACAACCTTGGAGTTAAATTCCTGCCCACTCAACAGAGACTATCTATAGGACAAAGGTGTGGAAGTAGATTACTAAGAAAAAATTTTTATTTCGCTTTCCCCAAAATTTCCCTCTAAAGGCTAAATCATTTTATACTCCTACTTGCACTGCATGAGAGTTCCCTTTCTGCAAACTCCTGCCCCCAATTCTGTGTATCATAAATCTTTTTTATTTTTCCTACTTAAACAGGCAAAAAATGTTGTTATTCTCTTTTTCTAATTGTTTTTTCACTGATTATCATAGAAGGGTAAATACATTTTATATATTTATTTGTAATTTAACTTTTCTTTTTACATATATTGCCCAAGTTTTTCTGTGCAATATATTGCCCCCTTTTCCACCTTTATAATTGAATTCTTTGTCTATTTCTTATTAAAATATGAGTGCTTTATATATAGATTATATATCTGTCACCTAGCTGCAACCATATTTTCCCTTTCTGTGGATTATATTTTAACTTTGTCTATGACATCTTTCATCATACAGAAGATTTAAATTTTATGGCTTCTGTGTTTTGAATTCTGTTTAAGAAAGACTTCCTCAACCTTAATATTATAGTCTGAAATAAACTGATGTGTTTAGATTAATATATTTTCATCTTCTACTCATCTTGAAATTATTAGTATGTTATTAGGTAGGGATAAATTTTGTGATCTCCTCATAATTTCCCATTTAAAGAATAGTCTACCCTTTCTCTATTGTTTTGAAATATCGCCTTTTTGATACACCATTTTACAATATACCAGATTTTTATATATTCACGGGTTTATTATTCTGATTTTTGACTTTAAAATAGCTCCCTAAGTGACTGGTACAGTTGAGTCATATACTGATTTCAGGGAACTTCTGGTTTTAGAGAAACCGTCCATTTGATTTTGGTAAATTCCTGAATCAAATATTTTGCCAAACATGGCTAAATCCAGCATTAACACTCTGATACTCCTTCAGAAAGCACTAAATGAATTCATATAAATGAATGGTTCTTTTTTAAAAATTAATTTACCTTTCATTGAAGGATAATTGGTTTACAGAATTTTGATGTTTTCTGTCAAATCAGCCATAGTTACACATATATTCCCTCCCTTTTGAGCCTCCCTCCCATCTCCCATCCCATCCCACCCCTTTAGGTTGATACACAGCCCCTGTTTGAGTTTCCTGAGCCATACAGCAAATTCCAGTTGGCTGTCTATTTTACATATGGAAATGTGAGTTTCAGTGTTACTCTTTCCATGCATCGCACCCACTCCTCCCCTCTCCCCATGTCTATAAGTCTATTCTCTATGACTGTTTCTCCACTGCTGCCCTATAAATAAATTCTTCAGTACCATTTTTCTAGATTCCGTATATATGTGTTAGAAAACAATATTTATCTTTCTCTTTCTGACTCACTTCACCCTGTATAATAGGTTCTAGGTTCATCCACTTCATCAGAACTGACTCAAATACATTCTTTTTATGGCTGAGTAATATTCCATTGTGTATATATACCACCTCTTCTTTATCCATTCATCTGTTGATGGACATCTAGGTTGCTTCCATGTTTTAACTATTGTAAATAGTGCTGCAATGAACAATGGGATGCATGTGTCTTTTTCAATTTTGGTTTCCTCAGGGTACATGCCTAGGAATGGGATTACTGTGTCATATGGTGGTTTTATTCCTAGTTTTTTAAGGACTCTCTCTACATCTTCCATAGTGGGAATGGTTCTTTTTTAAATCAGAAGAATTTCTGAGTAGTTGAATTCAAGAGTCCATTTTTAAGGTGCTCAGTTTGTATCTTAAAAGATCAAAACACAGCTCCGAGCTGCAGTGTTCTGCCCTCTGTTTCTTTTGAACTCCCACTCAAAAGGGAAAGTCACATTTAAGTGAGAATATCCTGCTTTAGTCATCCCCAATAGATGGAACAATCTAGCAATTAGAAGTGGGCTGGGTTGCCTATAATCACTCCAAGAACTGGTTCTCTTTCCCCTCCCCGCCCCCTTGCCCTACCTGGATAGCTAAATTCTTAACTGGAGTATTGACATTATGAAAAATGTCAATAAAGCCACTGAATTGTACACTTAAACTGGGCGAATCACATGGCGCATGAATTATATCTCATGAAGGCTGTTTAGAAATAAAAGAGAGAGAGAGATGGAGACAGAGGAAGGCAGGCACAAACATGCCCCACATTCCAGCCCACCCTTTGTTGACATCTGCTTCTCCTCAGGACAATCTTCAAAACCATTCAGTGTTTGAGCTTGACAGTGTCAGCCCGACATCCTTCTTCTGGTCTCCTCTAACATTTGTGTTCTTTTTAAATTACTGTTTTGATTCTTACCCTGGCTACCTTACTAAAGTCACTCAAGGGCTTAGTTGTCTCCTCCATGAGACAGTCGATTCCTCTGGGCATGAACTGTACCTTGTCTCTTTCTAGCACGAAGCATGTTGTGGAGCTTAGGTAGGTCCCCAGCTCTCATTTTCACCCAGAACTGAATTGTTTCCTGTTGTTGATAGTCAAGAGGAAGAGCCCAACTGGACAGAAGGGTGAGGACATGAAATGTGAATTTCACGTGGACTTCACTTCCCATCTGCTTGCCCTCTGGATGATATGAGAGGAGACAAACCTCCACGACAAATATGTTCAAACAAGAGAGAGAGAGAGGGCAAGCGGCTTGACAGCATGCCCATGATAACCCAGAGTGAGCGGATCGCTGTCTCGAAACACAGCAGATAAGTGAACAGAGAGGCAGTGGAGGACAGAGGCCTCCTCCTCAGGCCCAGATTTGGCCAACCCAAGTGTGCAGCAGCACGTGCTGTAGAAACACCAGTGGAGAAGCAGCACGGAAGCCTGTGTGGCATCCCAGTCAGTTTCTTCTCCTGGGGCTGCGTGACCATGCAGAGCCTTTGCTGACCCTTTTCTCTCCCCTCTCTGCCCCTGTCTTTGCCAGTTATCTTACAGGCATAATCTTTCCCTGTTGAACCTCAGATAAATGTCTATCTGTCCATATTTGGCACCATTGCTTCTCCTTCCTTATTTGGAAAAAAATTTTTTTTATTTATTATGAAAGCCATACATTTTATTAAGGAAGAATTACTAAATAATCTCATTCCAATCCTCCTGAGAAAATCAATTGTTACTGCTTTGTTGTGAATTCTTTGAGAGCATTTTCCATACAGAGTTAAACCATTGGGATCACATGATCTATGTATCTTTATCATTTTACATTTTTTACTCATTGATGTATCATGGACAGCTTTTTAATCAATACATACACATTTGTAATATGCTTGTTACTATATGTACCATAATTGATTTAATAAGTCTCCTCCTCTTGGATACTTTGTGCTCAGTCACTAAGTCATATCCATCTCTTTGAACCCATGGACTGCAGCCCTCCAGGCTCCTCTGTCCCAGGGGCTCTCCAGGCAAGAATACTGGAGTGGGTTGCCATTTCCTATTCCATGGGACTCTTCTCGACCTAGGGATCAAACCCATGTTTCCTGCATTGTAGGCAGATTCTTTACCACTGTGCCATCTTAGGTTCTTTCCAATTTTTCACCACTATAAATGATACTGCAAGAAACTGTTCTAGCTAAACATTTGATCACATGTTTAGCAGGTATGTAAGGTAAATTTCTTGGCCACAGAGTCCCCTTTTTCCTTCTCCTGTCCGACAGCAGAGGAAGTATGCGGTTGCTCCAGCTTAGCTCCCTATTCTTGGTTATTGATTAGACAGATCCAGTTCTGATGATACTGATATATCTCAAAGCACAGACATAATTGACTTTTTCCAAGTCTAGTGAATCTTGCAGCCCTGCCAAGCTTAGGTTCCACTGAGTTCTTCCCATCTTCCAAATTTCAGTGATAAATAACTCATCCAGGTGAGTCTTCTTTTCTTAATCTCCTTTTCTGATCTGCTTTTAAGACATATAATTATTGTTTTTCTCAATCCTAGGAATTTTTTGACGTGTGGCCAGTCCTGATGGGTGAGGCTCCACCCTACGCTGGTCCCAGGACTCCGGATGGAAGGGTAGGTCTCTTTCTGGCCTGTTTAGTATGAATAAATGTTTAATGAAATATAATGTAAGGCACTGTAGGCCATGCTGAAGTTTCTCTACCACTTAGGTATTTATCTCTTCTGGGTTGGGTCATCACCTTTGAAATTATGGTAATTTCTCTCGAATGCTCAAGCCCTGTAATTTGCAAGGTGTTTTTATATCTTACTGGAGTTTCATAACAACCTGGTGGGACTGACAGAAGAGGAAAAATATTCTTATTCCATAAATGAGGAAAGAACTCCAGAATGATCAAGCAACCTGCTCAAGGATTCACTTGGCAGAAGTGTAGACTATTAAAGCTGTAAATAATCTCAAAATCTAATCTAGATGTACACATTGATAGCCGGAAGGTCATTTCCAGTCAATAGACAAATATGTTTAGCTATGAAAGTTTTTTAATTCTTTATTTCCAATAAATGTCTAGATTCTCAGATTCTTTTGAAAAGGTGGCAGATCATTTAAAACTGCACCCCCATCCCACAGGGTAAATTTGATTGGAGCTGAGTAGCAGCTGCCTCTTTGCAACCTGGCCTGAGCTCCCTAGTTTGCCACAGTCCCTCTGACTCCCTCTTGTGTACCCCTGGCTGCCTCCTCTCATCTATGTTTCTATCAGGTTTCCCTTGACATTTCAGTTCATGACCTCTGGCCTCCTACTATTGCTACATTTTAAAGATGAGACATAAACACTTTAGAGAAGCTGTAATGAAATACGTGGGGATGCAAAGATGAAGCAGGGTAGACAGACCTGGCACTCAAATGGCCTATAGAACCTGTAGAATGACTTTAGCTGAGGCCACATAGAATAAGTAAGCGGCATAGTTATGTCCTGAATTGAGCTTTAGTCCAGTAATCTTCTCACAAAATCTTCCAGGCTGTCTGAAATGGTATATCATTTCTGCTAGGAGGCCTGATTCCCCCCAGCCAACACTAACCCTACCCAAAATAAAGGAGTGTGTGTGTGTGAGTGTGTGAGTGAGTGAGTGACAGGCTTTATTTGACCTTAATTCAAACTCTAGGTATTCAGAATTAACACACTGGCTGTGAGCTTCATATACACACCAGAAAAGATTTCAACCTTGGAATAGACAATGTCTGCTGTGCTTTATCCAAAATGACCTTTATAATCTGCCTCTGTCCAGTTTCAAACTACTATTTTGCCCACACAGTTTCATGTTTTCATTTTGGAGGACTAAGTCTGCAAGGCTAACATCATGTGCTGCTGTCAGAAAACTGTTTGGGGACATTTTTCCTTTTTAAGTACAGCTTGCTGTATTGCCATAGTTGAGATGTTACTACTGAGTTTTCGTCGAATTCACATATGAGCTGGTTTTGTTTCTTCCAGAAATTTAGAATTTTGGGAACAAGGGTAGAGATCACTCTAGCTTTCAGACTGCACCAACCTCAATTAATTTCAATTTCCTGGGCTGCTTTAATATTCAGCTCTCTGAGCTGAGCCCTGTGATCAGAGACCATCTCCAACTCCAGAAGGCCTAGAGAAATATCAGGCCCTACCTAACTTGTCTGGTTCTTCACTCTTGAGGATCTCTATCTTCAAGATTGAACTGAAGATAGGGGAGAAGACATATTTACATGTATGACTGAGGCCCAACTGTCCAGTTGAAACTATTACAACATTGTTAATCGGCTATACTTCAATATAAAATAAAAGTTTTTTTTTAAAGATTGAACAGGAGAGGACATTTTCTCACTAATCTCCAGCCTAAAAGGGATGCTCATCATCTGATCACCTCAGAAGCTTTAGTTTCACAGAGGTGACAAGCACACTCATGGGTAAAACTTTTCTTCCCCAAACCCTCCTCCACCTCATGCAGCAATGACTCATTCCTTCAAGAGTGTGAGACGTTAGGTTGCGATGGAAAAAAACAGAAGACAAAGAACTTCGGTCTTAGTAGGTTGCTAGCCTATAGGATGAGCTTGGTCAAATAACCCCTTAGGGCCTCCACTTTCTCTTCTATGGAATGCTGTCACCGAATTTATCTCCAAAGGCAGTTTGATGTTTAGGACACAGCTGGTGAGGAACACACACAGAGGCCTGAGCTGGGGCCCAGACACAGCAGGACAGGACCGGACAAAAGCAGATCTTCTGGAAAGAGCATAGGTTTGAAGGAGGAAAGACTAAATTCAGGTCCCTGCTCCAGCAGCTGGCTGTGTGGCCTTGGGCACCTCTCTGAGCCTCCCCTTCCTCATCTGGAACACCCAGGTTATCAAGCTGACCTAGGCAGGCCATGGTAGCTAAAGCGAATCACACTGACTTGGTAGGTACTCCAACAACCAGGGCAAAGTAAGTCTCACTCTCTGCTGGGCACTTCACCAGGAGTCTGTCAAATCCTCTTCTCATCAGTTTATGAAAGAGGTATCCAGGTAGCTCAGTGGTAAAGAATCTGCCTGACAAGCGGGAGACATGGGTTCAACCCCTGGGTCAGGAAGATCCCTTGGAGAAGAAAATGGCAACCTACTCCAGTATTCTTGCCTGGGAAATCCCCTGGACAGAGCAGCCTGGCAGGCTGTACAGTCCATGGGGTTGCAAGAGTTGGATACGACTGAGCGACTAAACATCAACAACATTCTCTTTATGTTTATTGGATAGTAGAGGACATTAAAGGCTTGAAGGGGAAAAATCATTTACACAGTTTTAAACCCTGGATGCTTTTCTTTCAGGTAACTTTCACTGCAATCATGCTGCTTAACATCCCCTGTTGCCTTCTAACATCACTCTCACAATTGATCTGCCATATTCACGCTAGAAACACACTTTCTGTCTGGATTTTGACCAATTAACCTCCCCGAATCTTGGGCCTGAAGCTCTCCCAAAGCAGTGATAACTTACTTCATCTCCTTTTAAAAATAAAGCATTATATGTGTGTGCACTTTCGTTATGAGAAACAGCTATGTAGGCTTCATGAAAAAAATAAAAATGGCACTTCTTTTAAAACTGGTATATTTCTATGCATGATGATCTGGCTCTGGCTATATCTGGCTCTTTCAAAGACCCTGTGTTACAGTGTCAGCTGCTTAGGTGCAAGGTGACAAAGGCACTCATTGATGTCTTGGTTTTGATTTTCCAAAAGTGGGTGGACTCCTACATGAATATGGCCTTGAAAGCAACTTGGCTGAGCTACAGTGTGTGGAAAAAGTTCTATTTATCTAGAGAACACTGATTTTTCTGTTGCTCTCTGTGAAGGGAAAACTGAGTCTCTTGTAAGTTTAAAAGAAAAAAGTCCATCTCTCATCTTTCTAAAGGAGCCGGGGAGAGACCTCTGGGTAGGGCAGTCTACCAGGCCCAGAGGGCCAGCAGCTTGCCTAGGGGAGCAGTGAACAGCCCAGGCCCAAGGACAGATGACCCTGAAGCAAGAAAGCCATCTCCCTGGCCAGGAGGAAACAGCTCTGCCAAAGGCCCAACAGATTTCTAGAACTGCCCATAGGATATGACTTCATAGTTTTAAAATGTTCTCAGCAAAATTTGTTTATATTTACTGAAAAAGTAATACATGAGAACAGAGAAGAGCTCACACCATACAAAAGGGCACAGCACAGAAATCTAGCCTGCCTTGAGGCAGCTAGGCAGCCACTATGAGTGGTCTATCTTTCTCAAATGTCTATGGATACTCCTGTATGCACATTTACAAGTTGGGTTTAGAAAAGGCAGAGGAACCAGAGATCAAATTCCCAGCATTCATTGGATAATAGGGATTCCCAGGTGGTGCTAGTGGTAAAGAATCTGCTTGCCAAAGTAGGAGACATAAGAGACAAGGGTTTGATCCCTGTGTCAGGAAGATCCCCTGAGGGAGGGCATAGCAACCCACTCCAGTATTCTTGCCTGGAGAATCTCATGGACAGATGAGCCTGGAGGGCTATAGTCTATTGGGTTGAAAAGAGTTGGACATGACTGAGGCGACTTAGCACTGGATCATAGAGAAAGCAAAGGAATTCCAAGAAAACATCTACTTCTGCTTCATTGACTACACTTAAGCCTTTTTCTATGTAGATCACAACAAACTGTGGAAAATTCTTTAAGAGATGGGAATACCAGACCACCTTACCTGCCTCCTGAGAAATCTGTATGCAGGTCAAGAAGCAACAGTTAGAAATGGACACGGAGCAACAGACTGATTTACAATTGGGAAAGGAGTACATTAAGGCTATATACTGTCACCCTGCTTATTTAACTTTTAGGCAGAGTAATCCTAGGCTGGATGAATCACAAGCTGGAATCAAGACTGCTCGAAGAAATATCAACAACCTTAAATATGCAGATGATATATATATATATAATGGCAGAAAGTGATGAGGAACTGAAGAGCCTCTTGATAAGGGTAATAGAGGAGAGCAAAAAAGTTGGCTTAAGACTCAACATACAAAAAACTAAAATCATGGTATCTGGTCCCATCATTTCATGGCAAGTAGAAGGGGAAAAAGTAGAAGCAGTGACAAAGTTTATTTTCTTGGGCTCCAAAATCACTTCAGATGTTGACTGCAGCCATGAAATTAAAAGACGCTTGCTCCTTGAAAGAAAAGCTATGACCAACCTAGACAATATATTTAAAAGCAGAGACATTACTTTGCTGACAAAGGTCCATATAGTCAAAGCTATGGTTTTACCAGTAGTTATATATGGATGCGAGAGTTGGACCATAAAGAAGGTTGAACAACAAAGAACTGATGCTTTCAAATTACAGTGCTGGAGAAGACTCTTGACAGTCCCTTGGACAGCAAGGAGATCATTCCAGGGAATCCTAAAGGAAATCAACCTTGAATATTCATTGAAAGGACTGATGCTGAAGCTGAAGCCCCAGTACTTTGGCCACCTGATACAAAAAGCCAACTCACTGGAAAAGATCCTGATGCTAAGAAAGATTGAAGGCAAAAAGAAAAGAGGGCAACAGTGGATGAGATGGTTAGATAGCATCACTGACTTGGTGGTCATGAATCTGAGCAAAATCCAGGAGATAGTGAAGGACAGGGAAGCCTGGTGTGCTGCAGTCCATGGGGGTCTCAAAGAGCTGAACATAACTTAGTGACTGAACAACAACAAATGTATGTATTCCACCACCACCCCCCTTGACAAATGTGATGATTCTATTTTGTGCCTTACTTTCCCACCTGAGAATATTTGGCATATTTCCCTATCAGCAAGTACCCACTACATGCAAGCACTGTGTTTTAATCATCTCCAAGGGATGAACATCAGCTATCTCTAGGCTTTTTAAAGCAGTCTGGCTGAGAGCCCTAGGTGGGAAAAACAATGCTTTTACCTATGTTTGGGTATATATCTATAGGATTTATTAACATATGTCGAATTACTGAGTCAAAGATTATGTGCATTTTAATCTATAAGAGCCTATATATGCTTACTATCCACCCACAATCTTAGAAGCAAAGCTAGAATGGGCTTAATAGATTCCCCAGTTTAGTGTTTTAAATTCCCAGATTATCTTTAGAATCTTAGGTTTCCACAGTGGCTGCCTCAGCCAGGGGTGAATGGGGCAGTAGAGGACAGGAAAGGGAGTGAGGGAGAATGCAGAGATGCAGGATCTCAAGGCACCAGACTCTGCTCCCATCAGGGTGGTGTTACTTTCCTCTGCTTTCTAGGAATAGGGCCCATGCTTTGTGAGGAGAATGAGTTCTGCTACTTGATACTGACAATAAACAAACACCACTCATCAAAGATGCTTAATCCTTGGAAGGAAAGTTATGACCAACCTAGATAGCATATTAAAAAGCAGAGACATTATTTTGTCAACAAAGGTCCGTCTAGTCAAGGCTATGGTTTTTCCAGTGGTCATGTATGGATGTGAGAGTTGGACAGTGAAGAAAGCTGAGCACCAAAGAATTGATGCTTTTGAACTGTGGTGTTGGAGAATACTCTTGAGAGTCCCTTGGACTGCAAGGAGATCCAACCAGTCCATCCTAAAGATTAGTCCTGGGTGTTCACTGGAAGGACTGATGTTGAAGCTGAAACTCCGATACTCTGGCCACCTCATGCGAGGAGCTGACTCATTGGAAAAGACCCTGATGCTGGGAAGAATTGGGGGCAGGAGGAGAAGGGGACGACAGAGGATGAGATGGCTGGATGGCATCACCGACTCAATGGACATGAGTTTGGGTGGACTTCAGGAGTTGGTGATGGACAGGGAGGCCTGGTGTGCTGCAGTTCATGGGGTTGCAAAGAGTTGGACACAACTGAGTAACTGAATTGAACTGAACTGAACCCATATTACAGCTGGGGCCCAGAGAGGACACCAACTGGAACCAAGACCAGAGCCTGAGTGTTTGCGCTGTAGATCTATTCCTGACTCAATTTCATCATGCTGCGAGGGGTACCTGGCGTCCTCTTGCATGCTTCCTGCTGCAGGGAGTTCCTACCTATGCTGGAGCAGCCATGGGTGCTCTGAAAGGGTTCAGTCACTGTAGCTGCTTCAAACACTGAGCATTGAGGGGCAGAGTCTCTCCTCCCTCGTGATCCTGCAGGTCACAGTTGCCTCTTGATTAGGCACCTTGACTAGAAGAGGAATTTCTATTTGTGGAGGTTTTGGGTCAGGTGGCCTTGGTGGGCTCAGATATCTACATTTTAAAGTCTAGGGCGATACTTCTCAAAATGCCTGTGTTAAGGAACAATTTTTAAAAATTTTCAATTCATTTTGGACTAATACTTTTCAAGATATGATTAAAATTGAAATATTGATCATATTGAAAATATTGTCTTCTAAAAATTTTAGAAGACACAGAAAATGTTGTTTTTAAAAAATTATTAGTTTCAGCAGATATAACCTAACTCAGTCAAACTGCTATAAAAGTTTCTAAACATTGACTGCCAATTTCTGTTTTTATCTCATCACGGAATAGTAATAGTGTACAGACTGGTACCAATCCAGGGACCACACTTTGAGTAACCCTGTTCTAGGTGAGGGTGATATAGAGAGGAACACACTATTTAAGCTGATGAACCTTAAGTGACACAGCAGAAAGAACTCTCAGCCTGGAGTCAAGAGCCTAGGTTCTGATCCTGGTTCACTGTCTCATAATAAGTGTGTCCTTTCCTCTCTCTGGGTCTCAGTTTTCGTATTTGTAAAATGCTAACATGCCCATCACATGTAGGTGTTTAGACATTTTAATAAGGTCATGGATTTTCTCCAATTACATTTGTCATGTAATTGAACAGATCTACTGTAAGAGAATGGGGGTTTTAATGGTGCAAGGAGGTAGGAGGGATGGAGGAGGTGGAAAGTGAGTGGGACGCATGGGGCATGATTAGGAAGGCAAGTCTGAAAGAGCTGACGAAGTAGAGAGAAAGGCTGAGTGGAGGAGGAAGGGGCCGTGACCATGAAGCTGACTCCGCCTGGAGGACAGCTGGGTTGACGATGATGCTAATGGGACAGGAGCCCCCTTCCATCTTCCTCTCACTAGACTCCAGCAGAAATCTTTTCTCCTTGTACTGAACCCCCAGGTCCCCTCGGAACACTTCCTACTCCTGAAAGCCCCCAGATCCCAGCCCCCTGCCTGGCCACTGTGAGCTGGCTCCAAGGAAGAGCGGGATGAAATCTTGAGACTCAGCTGACAGTGAGCTCCAGGGGCACTGGGACACGCCCTCAGAGGATCAGGCCAGTGCTTCTGGAAAACCACAGGGCACAGGGGAAAGAACAAAGCCTTTCGCAAGGACACACTCCTGCTGGAGTTCTGTCTGAGACTCTGAAAGTATATATTTCTTTCTCTTCTGCCTAGGAAATCAACTTTTACAAGGTCATTGACTACATCCTGCATGGCAAAGAAGACATCAAAGTCATCCCGTAAGTCTCTTCTCCAAATGCGCAGAATTGCAGGTGCATTAGTGTCCATAACACACTCATTCAAAAATCAACACTAACCAAACACAAGAAGGCCACACACCCAGGAGGGCAACAAGGAGATAATGCGGAAGGGTGGGAAAGAACATGCAGGCTGGAAAATGAAGCTGGATTCTTAGTCAGCTGCTGTGGATTCAAGCTCCAAGTCCAGTTTAGTAAGTGGCCTCTCTATGGAATGAGACCATGGATCTGATCAGGGCTTTTCAATGGTTTCCTGTGGAGGCACATCTGGAGCCAGAGGCAGAGGGTGAGGCAAAGGCAGGAAGTTATCAAAGGAAGTAACCCAGGCCCCAAGGAAAGCTTATGCTCTAGTGTCTTTTTTTTCCCTGGTTGCACCATATGGGATCTTCGTTCCCCAGGGATTGAACCTGCACCCTCAGCAGTGAGCGATCAGAGTTCTGACCACTAGATCACCAGGAATTCCCCTCTAATGTCTCACCTGATCAAGGAGGATAATAAAAACGCTGGACTCCCAGAGCTGAGGTCTGCCCGCAGGTGGTGGGGCCTCACAGGCCATTTTAGGATTCCAGCAGTCAAGAATGTTTTGCGTATAAGCTTGAACTTTTTGGCCAGGAGAGCAGGCCCCAAAACTCAGTTGTCTTTTTTATCTATTCAAATCCTCTGTGGGTGCCAGGAGCCACGCCCACAGTTCTGTTTGAGGCTTGGCTCTTTCCCAAGTGAACTTCAGACTCCTTGAGGCCAGAATCAGCCTCTGTGGAGAGCCTCACCTTTCCTCCCATTTCTGGTTCAAATGAAAGAGATTTACTGCAGGTCACCTCAATCCTTAAACAGTGGGTGTGAGAGGCCTCAACTGTTGCCAAAGAATTTTGATAATGCTGTCACTCAGATAACCCAGTTCTCTGGTTTATCTTTTCCTGATGAGGGATGAGAGATTGCTTTAAGTTCCTGAGTTTCTGGGTTTTTTCTGTTCAGCCCTGTTTACACAACGACTAAGTCTTTGCTAAACTCATTTCTTTTTCTTTTTTTTCCCTTGTCAATGGCATACTCTACCCCCATCCTGCTTTCTGACCACTTCTCTGGAGGTGCCGGTTTACCAGACTCACTGTGTTTAGAGTTATCACAGGTCACAGCGTTCCCCACCTCACCACTTCTCACCAAGCATCACATCCTCTAGTCTCTGGTAGCATCCACCTCGCTGCCTTCCACAGTGGGGCTGTATCCACACTGAATTTAATATAAATTCCCAGCAGTAACTTCAAGAGATTATACTATGATGCAACACCAAGACAAAAAGCAGCTTTGAATGGCACAACGAGACAGGAGAAAGATGCAGGATCTGACAAAAATCTAAACCTAAATGCTAAGAGAGCTCTGTCAATATTCGTAAATAATTTTAAGGTCAAAAAGCTCTGTATTACAGATTAACTGGCAGAATATTATCTTTCTCAGGTGCGTATAAGAAACAGTTCTTGGGAATTTCCTGGAAGTCCAGTGGTGAGGACCCCACACTTGCACTGCAGGGGTCAGGCAGTTAAGATCCCACAGGCTGGGTTCCTCTAAGAACTGATGAGTTCCAAGATATATTGATATATGAAGAAATACCATATATCCTGTTTACAAGAGACCTATCTAAAAGATCATACAGAGAAAATGAAAGAATGAACAAAAGATATGCCTCGCAAATGATAATCAAAAGAAAACTGATGTAACTATGTTACTATCAGATAAAAATAGGTGTCAAGGTGCACATTAGTAAAGATAGTCACTTCTTAATGATAAAGGGGTCAATTCAACTTGACTTTCTGGAAAGAATTTACAAATGTGTATATGCTTAATAATGTGGCCTCAAAGAGAAAGCAAAAACTGACAGAAACTTAGGAATGTATAGATAAATTCATGTTTGTTAATTGATACAGCAGACTAAAATAAACAGAGTAGAGAATATTTAAATAAGATAATTACCAATCTAATAGATATATACATTAATAGAACATGACATCGCATACACAAACCACAGAACACTCAGTCTTTTCAAGAATACCTGTGCATTTATGATAACTGGTGCTATAACAGACCATAAAACAAACCTCAAATGATTGGAATCATACAGAGATGTCCTCTAGTCATAATGAAAATATGCTAGAAACTAATAACAAAGAGCTAATTAGAAAAAAAATCTTCATATGCTTAGAAACTAGAAACTACTTTTATGAAAAAAAAAAAGGAATACACTTCCCTATGATCCATGGGTAAAAGAAAGACATGATGGAAATTATTATATTTTCTGAACTGAAAAGAATGACAATATCACCTGATATGTGATAAAAACCAATGTGATGCAGTGAAATCATACCTAAGGTGAAATTTACCGAATTATACTTTCATACTAGAAAATAATAAAAAATAAAGTAATAAACTGTGTACCAAAATTATACCAGCCAGGGTCCCAACAGATACTAGGTGTCACATTTAAATTAGGGTATTTCAGGACTTCCCTGGTGGTCCAGTGGCTCAGACTACGCTCCCAATGCAGGGGGCCTGGGTTTGATCCTGGTCGGGGTACTAGAGCCCACATTCCGCAACTAAGAGTTTGAATGCTGTAACTAAAGATTCTGTGTACCACCAAGACCCAGCACAGTCATAGAAATATTTTTTTTTTAAATCAGAGCAAATCAAGAAGGGTTTATTTACAAAGAGATGAATTACAGAGATGTGTATGGGTGGAATGAAGGAAACCAACCACAAGAGAATATTTTAGTAGTTAAGTTGTAAGCACTTCTGAGCCCAAGGAAATTTCTAGAATGTGGTGAGGAGAAACAGTCATGTAGAGCAGGGCACCATTAGAGAAGTGCAAACAAAACAAACTCAGAGCAACGCTGCCAGGGGGAACCCAAGGAAATTAATAGCCTGACCTTCTTGTTCTACTGCCCTGTAGTTTTGGCCAGGTCTCTCCTTCAGTCCAAACTCAGTCAGAAGCTAGCAAGCCAAATACCCTGTTGATGGAATCCACACAGACTGGCCTCCCATGACAGGGAGGAGCAGGTTGGAAGTGGCTTTGGAGGGACAAATAGGAGCTATCCATCAATCACATCACCTCAAGAAACTAACGACAAACAAGCATACCCTTCCAAAATAATAAAGATAAGCCCAGAAATTAATTAAATATCAACAAAATATTGAACAAATGCCAAAAGTTGGTTTCTTGGACAGATTAATAAAATTGATGAATTTCTGGCAAGACTGAGCAAGAAAAATAGGAAATCAAATGAGCTGTACCAGGAAGGAAAAGGGGAATAACCACAATCATACAGACACTAACAGGATACAATAAGAGGATATTATGCCCAGAATATATTAAATCTAGATGAAAGAGGCAAATTCCTATAAAAATGAAACCTACTAAATATAAATCACGAAGAAATAAAAATCACACTAGTCTTATAGCAGTAAAATACATTAAAACCCTTCCCCAAAGACATTTAAGGCTCATATTTCTTCAGAGATGAGTTTTACTAAATATTTAAGGAAGAAATAACACAATTCTCATACAAATTATCCAAGAGAATAGAGAAAAAAAAGTGACTAGTATAAACTTGACACCAAAACTCAATAAAGTCTGTATGAAAGAGGAAAATTCATACCAACCTTACTTGTGAACCTAGATGCAAAGATCCTAAATAAAATTTTAGCAGATAATAACTAAAAAGGATTATACATCATGACCCAATTGAGTTTATTCCAGGAATGCAAGGCTAACAATATAACAATCAATCTATAAAATCTGTCACATTAACAGAAACATGTTATAATTATTTCCATAGAGAACTTTATTAATCTAAAAATATATTTTTTAATGTCTGAAAATACTTAAGCATTGACAGAGACATGGAGCAAAGGCAACTCTAATATACCACCAATGGTAGTGCAAATTGGATTTTAGAAAACAGTTTGGCTTTCTTGAGTAAAGTTGAAGATATGCACATCTTATGATCCAGTATTTCTACTCCAGAAATACCACATGGAACTGAGAGCATGCATACACCAGAATGTTGGAAGCAGCAATACTCATATTAGCCTCATACTAAGGGGAATGTCCATCAACAGTTGAATGCATAAATTATATATAGTCTTACAAGGAAAATTGGTTGGAGTCTGTCAAACAAATGAATTACAGCAACATGAAAAAGAAGTCCAACAAAATAATGCATGTACATTGAGTGATTCTACCTGAATGAAGTTGAAAAATATGTGAAACAGGGTACAGGAAACCAGGTGGTAAAACTCCACAGAAAAGCAAGAATCATAAAGTTGGGACAACCGTTCCCTTTGGGGTTAAGGAGAAGGTTGTGAGTGGGAAGCAGGTTAGGGATTTCCAAGGTGCCAGCAGGTTGTTAGAGTTTCATAGGTGTAGTTCCATAGGTGCTCACTTTCAAACAACTGAAGTTCTTAATACATTTTCTGTGTATTTTTAGCAATAAACAAGTAAAAATATACCATATAAAATAAATATATAAATCTAAATTGTGATATTGCTGTGAATGTTAGTCACTCAGTCCTGTCTGACTCTTTGCAATCCCATGGACTGTAGCCTGCCAGTTTCCTCTGTCCATGGAATTTTCCAACCAAGAATACTGGAATCAGGTGACATTCCGTTCTCCATGGGATCTTTCTGACCCAGGAATCAAACCCGGGTCTCCAGCATTGCAGGCAGATGCTTTACCATCTGAGTCACTTGGGAATGAGGGATAAATAAGTATGTAAAGCGCCTAGCTTAGTGCTTGGCATGTGGTAGGAGCTCATCCTAGGTGAGTTTCCCTCACTCTACACAGTATTGAGCAAGTCACCCTACATAAGGACTGGTGGAGGAAAATGATGGCATCTGGTTTTGCTCAGCAGCCAATAACCATCTGTTGGATCAATTTTGTCTCTTAGAGAGCATGAAATCCATAAAACTGATTTATGAGTTTTTTCTCAATGTCTACATTTGGACATTAAGATGCTTAGCCAAAATTTGGGGCTTGATCTTGGGGGGGTACTTGGAGCCACCAGAGAGAAGAGGGAGAGTAAAATCCAGTTAGAAGTTTTTAGTCCATCTGTCCCCACCTCAAAAGTCACCCCTGTCTTTGGTCTTGACAGGAATCCACCTCCAGATCACTGGGCTTTGGTGAGCGGTCTCCCCACTTATGTTGCTCAAAACGGCCTGGTAAGTAATATAACACTGAACGGGGGGAGTTTTGAATTAGTTTTTGAATCACTTTTCTTAACGCTGAAAAGTGAAGGGATTTCAGATCAAGAGAATGGGAAGAACTATGGGAAGTATGGATCTCTCAAAGCCTGGTTCTCTCGTTTCTCAACTCACTTGATGGCTGGTCCAAGGGGATGTGCAGAGAATTGACATTTGAAGAAACATGAGACAGAGAAGTGTAAGTCTCCCTGACAACCAAAGATACTTATGCAAACAACAAGGACAATGTCATGACTGGCTGGTCCATGAGGCTCACCACAGAGTAAGACCTGGTTGCCCCTCCCAAGCCCCCACAGCTGCCACATCTCTAACCACACAGCAGAGCTCAAATGCTGTGTCTCCCACATGCCCTTCCCACAGGGTCCAGGGTAGAGCATCCTTGCCCTTGAGAGAAGGGCCGTGGGTATTAGCAGCACATCACCCCTGAATTTGAGGCCGCTCATCTCTGTATCCTTTCCTAGGCACACACTACACAGTGCTGTTCACATATCAGGCTGTTTATTTATTGGGCATTCTCTGTGTGCCAGGTGCTGTAGTTGGCTGTGGGGACACAAAGATAGATGAGTCAAATAATTTCTGTCCTGAAGTTCATCATCAAATGGGAGGTATCTTTATGAACAGATACTTATAATGCAATAGAATCACAATAGAGATGTACATAGTATATTCTAGAAACACAAAGTGGGGGGGGGCATCTAAGCCAGCCTTTACTTTCCAGGGTGTTTTGGTATGAGTTGAGTTTTAAAACAAATAGGGGTAAGGCAGGTAGGGACCAGGAAGCAACACGGTGGAGAAAACAACACGGGCCAACAACTCTAGCTTGGAGATTGGGAGCAACATGGTGTGTGCAGTTTGGAGTAGCTGGAATGTTAGGTTTGAGACAGGAAGATGGCAAGAGATGAGGCTTGAGAGGGAAAAAGGGAGGGGCCAGATCACAGCAGCTTTGGATGCTAGATCAAGAGGGTGGAACTTTAATTCACAGGTGATAGGTTTTTAAGTAAGAGGTTGACACAATAAATTTCATTTTAGAAAGAAAATTTTGAAAGCTCCCTGGAAAACAGATCTGAAGAGACTTAGGGTTGGTAGCAGAGGGAAAAGTATGTTGTCACAAACAAGAGATGATGAACATCTCAACAAAGGCAGAGGCAGTAAAGAACACTAACAACCACAGGGTGCTTATGATAAGCCAGGCAGTAAATACATTTGGTCATTTAATACTCACGACTCAAACAAAGACGAGGTGGAGAGAGGAAGATCAGAACTCAGATCTAACAGTGAGAGGGCTTTGTGACTGCTTGTGAGAAGAGAGACAGGGAGAGAAGAGTCAAAGCCAGTTTCAGATTTCTAGACTGGATGGATAATGCTGCCACCAGGTTGGATGTTACCTGATGAGATCAGTTTCAGATAAGGTGTGACAGAGACTTTTTTCAGGAGTAGGTATCCAGCAAGTAGCTCAAGAGATGACTCTGCCACTGTGGAGCTAGATAAGGGATGGAGATGGAGATTTGTGTCAACAAAAGGTAGAGATTCATACTGGCTACAATGCAGAAGATATTATAGTATAGAAAATATTATAATCCTTGACCATTTTGCTCCTAGTAGCAGATGGTACTTGAAACCATGAATGTGGATAAAGTTACCAGGGAGAGTGAGAGGGACTCAAGTAAGATATTGGAGGATGCCAATATTTAAAGATTGGGGGGTGAAAGAAGAGTGTGTGAAGGAAAACTGGTAGAAGGGTTCAGAAGTGTCTGGAGACCCAGGAGTGGGTAGTGTCATGGAAACCAAGGAAGTGGAAAATTTCAATAAAGAGAGAGGATACCAAATGCAACAAAAGTGATCCAGTGAGATAAGAACTGAAAATCCCCATTGGGTTTGGCAATTAGGAGGTCACTGATGTCCCTAATGAGAACAGGCTTGGTGGTAAGGTGGCGGGATAGGGGGGTGGGGGGACAGAGACCAGCAGGTGGTCTTCTGGGGTGTGGGTGGGTAATGAGAAGGTAGAGAATGCAAGAGAAGAAAGAGAAAACCTAGATGGGTACTACTGGGTAGGCCAAGAAGTTCATTTGGATTTTCTGCAACATGTTATGGGAAAATCTGAACAGTGGCCCCATGGACAGGGCTCTGGAGGGATCAGATAAGCATCACTGGTGCAGCAGAGTAAACTGGCCTAGCTGTCAGGAGAGAAATTTTGCAATATGCAACCAGAGCTACAGCACTTTTTATTTCCTCATCTGCTGTGACATTTATACTACAAGGAAAAAGTCTTGCCCTGCAAAACAAATATAATCATTTCAAACATGTTTACAGCAGCATTATTTATATTAATTTAAAAAAAAAACTGTACATAATCCAATCCTGAACAAAAGGGGGGGAAAATGGGCCACCTTACTATAAAGCTACAGTAACCAAAACAGTATGGTGTCAGTACAAACACAGACTTATAAATCAATGGAACAGGATAACAAGTCCAGAAATACACCCACAAGCTATGGCCAATTAGTCCACAACAAAGGAGGCAAAAATATACAATGGAGAAAAGACAGCTTCTTCAATAAGTGGTGCTGGGAAACTGGACAGCTATGTGTAAAAGAGTGAAATTAGAACATTCTCCAACACCATGTACAAAAATAAACTCAGAATGAATTAAAGACCTAAATGTAGAACCAGACTCTATAAAACTCCTAGAGGAAAACAGAGGCAGAACACTCTGACATAAATCACACCAATATCTTTTTAGATCCACCTCCTAGAGAAATGCAAATAAAAGCAAAAATAAACAAATGAGACCTAATTAAACTTAAAAGCTTTTGCGTAGCTAAGGTAACCACAAACAGAACAAAAAGGCAACCCACAGAATGGAGAAAATATTTGCAAAGTAACCAACAAAGGATTAATCTCCAAAATTTACAAAAAGTTCATACAGATCTATATCCAAAAAAAAGGACAACCCAGTAAAAAACTAGGCAGAAGATTCTCATTAGATATTTCTCCAAAGAAAGCATGCAGATGGCCAAAAACATATGCTCAACATGACTAATTATTAGATATATGCAAATCAAAACTACAATGAGGTTATCACCTCACACTGGTCAGAACAGCCATTATCAAAAAGTTTACAAACAATAAATTAGATTCCACATTTAAGCGATTGTATGTGATATCTACAAAGTACATGCTATCAGATATGTATGGAATCTAAAGAAAAAGACACAAATGAACTTATATACAAAACAGAAACAGACTCACAGACTTAGAAAATAAACTTACTGTTACCTAAAGGGAAAGGTAGTGGGGGTGGAGAGGAGGGATAAATTTGGAGGTTCAGATTAATATATATACTCTACTATATATAAAATATATAATCAACAATGATCTACTGTATAGCACAGGGAACTCTACACATACTCTGTAATAACCTATATGGGAAAAGCATCTGCAAAAGAATAGGTGTATGGATATGTATAACTTAAAAAAATGAAATATGAAGAAAAGCTAATGTAAAAAAAGAAAATGGGACACTATACAGCTATTTAAAATGACAAATTGTAGCCTTAACTTTCTCAAAGCTTAGAAATGACTCGGAAGTAAAGCAAAGGGTAAGAAGTCATGTTTATAAGGCAGCTTTCCTGTTCGGTAACCTCAGTTAATAATTCAAAACCATCTTGAGCGAGTCTGCCTAATGAAAAGGATATGAATGCCATGGGCAAGAATGTGGTATTTTTGAAAATAGCATGCCCAGTGCCCTTAATGTGTACTCTACCGAGTCTAATCAAAACTCCATTATTCCTCTCCATGGCTTTCAGATTTGCAACATCATGAATGCGCCTGCGGAGGACTTTTTTGCATTCCAGGTAAGTCATTTTTCATTTGCTCTCTTAGTTATATGGTATTTTTCCCCTCAAGGAGGATTAGAATACATTAGAATCTATCTACTTTATTGGGAAGCAATCTCAATAAAGTGAAAATGTGAGTGGAAAAAAGTCATGTGCCAATGAAAGTGGGGAGAGAATTAATTTGGTAAATGCCAGGGTTCCATTTGGTTTTAAGGTTTATAGCCTTTGCTTTCTGGCCTCGGGACCTTTGCTTATGCAGTTCTCTCTCTCACCACTATCTCTTGCCCAGATGCCCTCTGCCCTTCAGTGACAGACTCAATGCTATGAAACTTCTATGAAGTTTTATTCTGCTTCCCCTGGCTGAGTATCATTTCTGTCTCCATAAGATGATCACAAAATCTTGTTTAGTATTCCATTTGATGTTGTCTGTGTCTTTTTAAAAAAATGTTTGTGGAGGGCACAGTCTGGTCCAGCATCGGCACAATGGTACACTGGCTACAGAGGTGGACCAGGCAGGCATCGTCTAGGTTTGCCAGGAGCTCATGATCTCATGGGGAGAGAGACGTGTGGAGTGCTGGCCAGGAGAAGGGTAGAGGAGGGAATCTCAGAGGGGCTTGAGTTCACCTGGAAGGAATCAAGGAATGTGAAATTACGTTTGGGCAGTAAAAAATGGAGAGAGGATTGCAGGAGAGAGAAGGCTTGTGGAAGGAACAGGAGTAGACCAATGAGCCTGAGGGGAGAGAGTGGCAGGAGGAAATTCTAGAGAGGGAGACAGAGGCCAGGTCACACAGGGCCTGGAAGGCCATGCCAAGGAGTTTGTCTGTGTCACTCCATTTCCCTTACCTCATATTTTATGTTCCTTCCTTGCCTTTTAGACTAATTCTTCTTGGCAAAGTATTGGCTTCCTGAAATCAAGGGTTGTGACTTATCTTTCTTAACATCTTCAGGTGCAGGTGCCCTGTCAATATTTTGAGTTGAGCATGCTAGGTATACAGAAAACAAATCATGAGTGGTCAGAAAATAATGAAGAAGGAAATAAAAATGACTCATATAAAAATTAGTGGCTTATGTGTTTACTCCTTAAAGAACATTATGAAAGACCTTAGAGAGAATATCCTTCCAAGGTTAAAACTGTGTCTTGTGTTGTGATGTTGACCATATTAGTATGACAAGGCAGACTGTTGCTGAGAGTTGCTACCATGATTATAACCAAAAGAGAACTTGGTCTTTACCCAAGTCATCTGATTACAGTTTACTCATATTCATAAATCAAATCTGATCTTGTTTTTAGATCATAATCTTCTATCTCCACAAAGTAGCCCAAGTGATGTTTTAAAAAACCATAGGCTGTCTCAAGTAACTTCTCTCCCTAAAAATCTTTGACGCTTTCCCATTTCACTCTTGATAAAATCTGCCTCCTTATCAGGGCCTTCAGAGGGAAGGGTCTCCCCCAAGGTGAGGAAGAGAGTGGGGAGGAAGGCAGACCTTAAACCCAAGTTTCCTGACTGACAGCCCTGCGCCCTTTGGACTATGTTCTGCATCCCTCTGGAGTCACTTTCCTGCCAGGTGCTAATTTCCAGTGTTATAGAAATAGTAATAACCATCATCTTGCAACCTTCAAAACCTTAGAACATCTGAGCTGGAAGACTCTGACTCCAGGAAACCTTTCTTTACTTCTTTCCCTTCCCTGGTTCCCATAGTACCTTAGAGAACTTCCTGCATGCCATCTGATGGCCTCCTTACCTTCCAGATGGTGGGCAACTTGAGAACGACACCTGTGCCTTACTTGCCTTGGTTTCCTCAGATTCTAGCTCTTGCATGTTGTAAAACACTTGACAAATCTTTAATGAATCAGTGGGAAAAGAGCCTAGACAGTGTCTAGTCTAGTTATCCCCATTTTTATAGATGATGGAAGTGAGGCTCAAATAGGAAAGGACTCACAAAAAGCACCTTCTAATTGACCAAGAAATTTCACCTGTTTTTGCATTTGTCCCATTAGGCACATATTCTTACTACTGTCCCCATGTATAGATGAGAAAACTGAGGCCCATGGAGATAAAATGACATGCCAAAAGAAACACAGACAGGCAGATTGGCAGTCAAAAGGTGCAGGTTATATCTACCTGATGAGTTCAAAGTTACAAGGGCCCCTGCTAAGACAGTCCTCCACAGTCAGCTCCTGTATCGAAAGGGAAACACTGCCTCCCTGTACTGTTTGTGGGCATCCTTAGAGCCAGCAACACACAACTCACTGCCTGGCACACAATGGCGCTGAGATCTTAGGAATGAAAATGGTATAGCTATTTGGCTTATGGAGCTCCCACCAGATGGGCAAACTGCTCGTGGCGTTTGGTGACTAAAACAAGGCATAATCCGACAAGGTCTAACCTCCTGCCACCACCTCAGCCAAGCAAGGACACAACACAGCCTGAAATCCATCATGGATGTCTCTGCAGCTTGGTCCCTGGGCAACTTATTCTGGCTCTTCTCTTGCAGAAAGAGCCCCTGGATGAGTCCGGATGGACGATTAAAAATGTCCTTTCTATGCCAATTGTGAACAAGAAGGAAGAAATTGTTGGGGTGGCCACGTTTTACAATCGCAAAGATGGAAAACCCTTTGATGAAATGGATGAGACCCTCATGGAGGTATGGTTTTTGAGGAGGCCTCTGGACGTGGGATTTCCAGAGCCACGTGGTGGGGACCTAGCATGATGCTTGCCCCAGCCCAGGAGGGATGGGGGCTCATCTTGTAGATACTTTCCTGATTCAACATTTGTTTAGCTCTCCTCCTGCACTGCCTCGGTTGCCAAAGAAATCTATATTCCCTTCTTTAAAAATTAACAAACTTTACCTTTTAGAGAAGCTTTAGGTTCACAGCAAAGGTGAGCAGAAAGCACAGAGTTCATTTATATCCTCTGTCCCCACATAGGGACAACACATTCCCCTTTTGTGAAGTTGTTATGCATGAGGATGGCACTTTGAGCTAGAGCTTTACTCAGAGTGTAGTTTCATCCATCATTTCATCTTATCCTCACAGCATCCCTTTGAGGAGGCCAGCACACAGCTAACTACACCTGCTTTATAGCTGAGAAGATGGAGGCTTAGAGTGTTTCCCCAAGTTACAGAGAAAGGACCAGACCAGAATGTTCTCCCTCTGATTCTTCTTTTCTTTCCTTTCAGTCTTTGGCTCAGTTCCTGGGCTGGTCTGTCTTAAATCCTGACACTTACGAGTTGATGAACAAGCTTGAAAACAGGAAGGATATTTTCCAAGACATGGTGAAATACCACGTGAAGTGTGACAATGAAGAAATCCAGACAATCTTGGTGGGTAGCGGTTTTTTCCTGTTTCTCCTCAAGAAAAGGCTGTTCTGGGAACAGCTGTCCCAGCCAAGGGGACCTCAGTCTTAAAACCATGCCTTGGCTTAACAGCTCTAGAAACTCTATTTTCCTCTGTGCTCAGGGATGACTTGGTTGGTACTAGAGATGGAGTCACCAACCACAATTCCCACTCTGAGAGGAAGCTCTATCTGACCAGACCAATGGACAATGCTCAGTTGCTCAGAGCCTCCCTCCTTGAGGTCAGCTAACCACACCTACTTTAGAGCTGAGAAGATGGAGGGTCAGAGAGTTTTGCTCTAAATTACAGAGGCAGGATCTGACCTGCCTTAGAAGGTCAAACTTTCTGAGCAAAGAAATAATTCAGAGGGTAGGGTCAGATGTTGGCAGGAAACCATCACATAGCTTCATCACTAGAGAGTATATCTGGTATTTCATACTTATGATGCTTACAATAGCCCAATAAGATGGGCAGGGTAAGGATTTTCACCCTACTATAGACATGAAGAAATTGAGGCCCAGAAGAGGGAAGGAAGTTATCCCCAAAGCACCCAGCTCACTAAATAGGTCTCATTTAACAACTTATCAGGATAATGAGCAAATTATCAGTTAATAAAGGGCTTCCTTGGAAGGTAGCGAGCACCCTGTCATGGGAAATATTGCAACACAGACTAGATGATCACATATCAAGGATGCTATAGAGGAGAGTCCCACGTGGGTGGGAAATGGGATGACAGGCTTTCCAAGATATGTGAGAATCAGCGATCCACCATTCCTAGAATTTTGGACTCAAAAAGATCAAGATTTTAGAAGCAAACTGAATTAACCAAAGAGCATTAGATATGATGTCCAGCTGAGTTTCCAAGACTTGTTGGGTTTACACACTGCACAAGTTGAAACAATATAAGCCAATGTGTTCAGAGGACATTTCTTAAGCTGGAAAGGTATCACAACAAATTGGATCATTTTGATCCCAATAACTGAGAAATTCAAAGAAGAAAATATCTAGTTTGGATGAACTGGTTAATGGTTTGCTTGTCTCAGTCCACAATTTTAAGCCACATGATGGATATGTAGACCCTATGGAGGCATAGTGAACTAGTTAAAAGTAGGTAGACTCTGCTCTAGATCAAGAAATCTGGAACAAGTTATTGGGTCTAGGTTCCTCTCCGCCTGTAGCACTGGGGAAATAGGACCAGAAGGGAAGGAACTTGGCTCAAGTCACATAGTTAGAGGAAAAGCCAGGGCCATGAGCAAGACCTCCAGACTCTCAGTTAGTAATAAAAACAATATCAGCAGCATTATTTAATCCTAGCACTCACTATATACCAAGCACTGTTCTCAGTGATTTACATGCATTATTTTAATTGCATATACATTTTAAAAAATGACTTTAGATAACCTAATTTTAATCTTCCAGTTAAGTACTTTTATTATCCCCATTTTGCAGATGAGGAATGGGGATCCAATTGGCAGAGTCTGAATTTGCACGCAGGACTCCATGACTCCAAATCCCATGACCTTGAATTTACTTGTCAATAAACACTGAATAGCAGCCTCTCTGAGTTGGTGGCTCTGTTGCAAGAACTTTGGAGGAAGAAGAAAAAAGGAAATGGAAAAGTAGAGACATACTTTGACCTCAGATGTAGTAAACTAATGTTTTTCTCTGCTCTTTTGGGCCCTGGCAGAAAACCAGAGAGGTGTATGGGAAGGAGCCATGCGAATGCGAAGAAGAAGAACTGGCTGAGATCCTGGTGAGTTGGGCAGCAGCGCGGGTCCTGACCTGTTACAAGCGCAGGGTGTGCATGCCCCCAGCATGTGTGGGGAGCATCTCTGCCAAGTGTGACCCTTGCCACTCTGCTCTGATCCTTCCAGCAGACGCAGATCAGGGGCAGGGCTGGTGCGGGGCGGGGTGAGGGAGGGACCAAGGAATTCCTCAGGTGCCCCAGTCACTTGACTCCATGTTTCTTACAGCAAGGAGAGCTGCCAGATGCAGACAAATATGAAATTAATAAATTCCACTTCAGCGACCTGCCCCTGACGGAACTGGAGCTGGTGAAATGTGGAATACAGATGTACTATGAGCTCAAAGTGGTGGATAAATTTCACATTCCTCAGGAGGTGAGGTTGAAACAAACCTTTGGTTTCCCTTTTTTCCCCTTTCTTTCTTGCTTGCTTAAAAAAAAAAACAAAAAACACCTCAATCTGTAAACTGCCTTAGAAAGAGTGTACTCTCAGCTTTTAAGATTTAAAGCATTAGTCACATCACACAGATGAGTCATTTACCAGAAAAGAGACACATGGTTCCTCTGAACTGTGATGTTTCTTAAAGTAGGTTCTGAGACACTGAGTTCTGAAGGTTGTGGATAAATGTGATGCAAAAAAAAAAAAAGTTCCTACAGTTCAACAGGGTGGGAAATGAATGTGTGTTAAATCCATGTAGCTAGGCCTTTTTCCTAGCAGGATTCCTTAGGTATGCTGTGCATCTAGAGGCATGGGGGTGGACAGAAAAGGTGGAGCTGGGGGTGTATTGTGTGCAGAATTTCCCAGACTTCTTTGATTAAAGCAGCAGTCCTAACTGTGCTTTAAACCACATCAGTATCACCTGAAAATGGATCAGTGCCGGGTCGGGTCCACCAACACCCACACCTACATGCTCTCTCTCCCCCTCCTCTCTCCACTGGCTGTGAGGAATCAGAAATTGTTTTAACAAGACCTTCCCACACCCCCAGCGATGCAGACATACACTCAAGTTTGAGAACCACTGATTTCAACACGCCTTTGGTTTTCTCTCCTACAGTTCCTGCAAGCTTCTCCCAGGGCCTTGTTTCATAACCATGTCCATTGTCTTAGTATCCGGCCGTTTGAAAGTGCCCTCACAGTCTTAGCGCATCTATTGCTAGCTCCCACTTGTGGTCCTGTGGGGATTGGAACGTGGGGGGCTCAGCCAGGCAGGCCCCTCCTCCCGCCCCAGCGCGGGGTTGCTGCTTCACCATGTGCTGTGTGTGTGTTCGCAGGCCCTGGTGCGCTTCATGTATTCCCTGAGTAAGGGCTACCGCAGGATCACCTACCACAACTGGCGGCACGGCTTCAACGTGGGGCAGACCATGTTCTCCTTGTTGGTGGTACGAGAAGAGCGGGACCCAGCGGCGTGGTGGGAGGGACCTCGGGCTGCTAGGGGCTTCCACTACCCCGGACACCTCAGTGCAGCTCCCCAGGCAGCAGCGGCATCATTCTATTTATCGCCTTTTTAAAAAATAGACAACAAGAGTACATGCTTAGCATAAATGAATTCCAAGAAGAGAGAAGTATATAAAAGAAAAAGTGAAAGAAAGCCAGCATTCTACTCCCACCCCCACCCAAACCAGTATTTGGAGAAAAACCATGGCACAGCTCCTTCCAGATTTCCTTCTAGAAGCATCGAGATAGATTTGTTCACATACACATGCACAAAATATATTTTACTTATAACCAATTAAATAATATGATTCTATAATATGCTTTTTTTATTTGAAAATATATAAATATATCAATCACATTTTTATATATGTATTTTTTATTGTGGTAAAACATATATAACCTAAAATTTAGCATTTAAGCCATTTTTAGGTGCGCAGTTCAGTGGCATCAAGGACGTTCACAGTATTGTGCAACCATCACTACTCTCCATCTCAAGGACTTTTCCAACTTCCCAGACACCCTGTCGCCATTAAACAACATTAATACAACTCCCCATTTCCTCAGTCTCCAGCCCCTGGGGACTAGCATTCTACTTTTTCAGTCTCTATGAATTTCCTTTCTTATAGGTACCTCACCTAAGTAGAATCATACAGTATTTATCCTTTTGTGTCTGATTAATTTCACTTAGCATAATGTCTTCAAGGCTTATCCATGATCTAATTTTGTGACTTCATAGTATTTTGCATTGTTTAAGTAGACAACGATTTCTTTACCTAGCTCCCCTATTGTTGACGTGAGGATTACTTTTGATCTTTCACTATTATAAACAACGCTATTATGTCCTTGGATGGACATACCTATGTGTATATGTGTGTCATTTTGTCTCAGAAGGTATGGAGTTTTTATATTTCATTTAAAACTGTTTTCCCCATCAGGTTATGACACAAATCTTTGCCCTTGCCCAGTGTCCCCATCCTCATTCCTTTCCCTCGTGGCTGGAATGGTCAGGCCAGAGAAAGCACTGTGGCCTGGAGGCAGGAATTCTAGCCAGGCTGCCTCTGAAGGTGAAAAACATACCGCTTAGATGTGATTTATTTCTTAGCGTCACGAGTTCAGCGGCACCTCCTCAGGGCTCTTTCCACCCTTGACTCCAACACCCAGCACAAACAAGGAGTTAAGTCAGGACACCCAGGGAAAAATTCTTCTGAGATGTGTTTGAACCAGCAGACCAGGTTTGGAAGGTTTGTCTTACCAATCTGGGCATGTTCAAACACCCTCTGAGTCCTCAGAGTCCACGGCTGTCTGTTTCTCAGCAATCATCCAGTCTGACGCTCTCCACTTTAAGGCCCAGAGAGAGGTGGGACCAGCTAAGGACCCACCATCACCTTTGCCTGGACTGTCCCAGCTCTAGTACAGAAAGTCCCATATCCCACATCTCAGTCCTGGCAAACGTCTGGTCATCCTATGGTTCCAGGGGTCGAGCCAAGATCAGACCTTTGTTTCCAAGCTCCAGGCCCTCCCCCTTACTCCTGCTCTCTCAGTCCTGCTCCCAAGCCCCACACAAAAGGAGTAAGTAGCATCTCTGACTGCCCTTCCAGACCGGAAAGCTGAAGCGATACTTCACAGACCTGGAAGCCTTGGCCATGGTCACCGCCGCCTTCTGCCATGACATTGACCACAGAGGCACCAACAATCTCTACCAGATGAAGTGAGTCAGCCTTTACTGGCCCTTCTCTCTATCTCCTGCCTCGGGGATTGATTACCTAGATCTGAATGGTTCTTAGACAGACTCACTTGCCGTGGGGAATTCCCACAGTCCACAGCTTCCCATTTCCTCCTACCCTTTGGTTCTGGGTAAACTCCTATGACAGAATAATGAAGCTCAAATATGTCCACACCCCAGTGCCTGGGGCCTGGGGGTACGTTGCCTTACATTCAAAAGAAACTTCATA
Source organism: Antilocapra americana (assembly GCA_007570785.1). Taxonomy (NCBI): domain Eukaryota; kingdom Metazoa; phylum Chordata; class Mammalia; order Artiodactyla; family Antilocapridae; genus Antilocapra; species Antilocapra americana. The sequence continues at coordinate 2,978,932 of ML661893.1, forward strand.
AACATGATTAAGGATGTTGAAATAAAGGGATTATCTTGGGTTATCCAAGTGGGCCCCAACTAGTTACAAGGGTCCCTGTAGGAAGGAGGTAGGAACTCAGGGAGGACAGAAGATGCTACACTGTTGGCTTTGAAGATGGAGGATGGGCCACAAGCCAAGCAATTAGGGGCCTCTAGAAGCTAGAAACGGCAAGGAAACATTCTCCTCTAGAACCTCCAGAAGCAGCTCTTCAGACCGTTTTAGACTTCTGAACTCCAGAAGATACTAAATTTTTATTGTTTTAAACCATTAAGTTTGTGGTAATTTTTTAGAGCAGCAACAAGAAACTAATATATTAAACTTTCTCACTCTGCTCCTTCCTCTCCTCCCTGCTGAACTAATTTAAGCCAAGATGTTAGTAACTGCTAATGATTCATTTATTCACCTTGGGTTTATAATGCTCAAAAGGCCAGTGTGGTAGGCCCTATGTTAGGCAAAGGAGGTTCCATGGTGAACAAACCAGACACAGTTCCTGACCTCACAGAGCTTATATTCTAGACAGTCTCTAAAGTAGGGGCCATCAACCATGGTCTCAGGGGACCCTCATGACCACCATGTGGACTGGGCAGAGCAGGGACTAGTGTCATACCCAGGCTCTGCCCAGGGCCCACACACTGTAAGTCATGCTTCTGTGAGTCTTTTCAGTTTCTGCCTGCTGCTCCAAGGTTAGAGATTATGTTAACATTTTACCTTGTAGAAGACAAAGTACCGATCTCAGTGCTTGGCACACAACAAGGGCTCAGCAAATATTTATTGAACAAAGAAGTGAATAAATATGTTGCTTGTGGGAATCCGGTGACTTCTCAGAATCAGTCTTGGAAGATCTGGGGCTTGGCGATCTTTAAAGTACTGGCCCAGTGCCAGTGTCCACGGATGGCTATGGGGATGGGCTTGTAAAACTGCACGTGGCATCGTATTTGTGTCTTTTTCTGGGAATAAGGGTCCACACTTCTAGGGAGGCCATGTCCCCAAAGAGGCCCAGAGTTAGTTATGGAGAAAGTTAAAGGATGAGAGCCAGGATACCTGCTCTCTAGTCCTACTTGTCACCATCATACTGTGTGACAAGTCCCTTCTTATTCCTGCACTTCAGCCTCTCTGCCTGCAGAATTAGGAGGTGACAGGAATGGATGATGCCTTTACCCTTCCTCTCAGCCATTCCATGTTAATCCTCTCTCTTTGTGTGTGTCTCTCTCTTTCCTGTTCAGGTCCCAGAACCCATTGGCCAAGCTCCATGGGTCCTCCATCTTGGAAAGACACCACTTGGAGTTTGGTAAAACACTGCTGAGAGATGAGGTAGGACGAGGGCCCTCTGCACTGGCTCTGGGGCCTGAGAAGGAGTCCCCATCTCATAAGAAGCCTGAGTGTAGCCAGGCACTGGTCTGGGCTGTCTCTCTGGTCACCTGGGGCAGCCATCGGGAATTGAATGACTTTGCTGTCAGCATCACTTCTCCCTTCTCTCCTTCTCACATCACTTCTATCCCTCCATTTTCTCTTTAGAGCCTAAATATCTTTCAGAACCTCAATCGCAGGCAGCACGAGCATGCAATCCACATGATGGACATCGCGATCATTGCTACAGATCTTGCCTTGTATTTCAAGTTGGTGTTTCTTCTCATTTTAAGAATAAAAATGATTACGGAATTCCCTGCCAGTCCAGTGGTTAAGACTTGGGGATTTTTACTGCCATGGGCCCAGGTTCTGTCCCTAGTAGGGGAAATAAGATCCTGCAAGCTGCAAGGCATGGACAAACAAAAAAAATACTGATGATTATAAAAGTAATGAACACCACAGTTCTAATTGATTTAGAAAGTATTCTGTGCCAGGTACCACACTTGAGCTATGGACGCATCCATTCTCACCACAGCTCTGAGTTAGATAGTCTTACCCTGTTATACAGATGGGGAAACTGAGCTGGGGGGAAGATTAGCTAAGATCAGATAATAAACCCATGGTAGAGTCTGCGTTAGAACCTAGGTCTTCACTCCCAGGCACTGGTTCTTTTTAAAAATTACATTGCCGTAATTAGCCTCTGAAACACCCAATGTTAGAAGGCCAGGGGTTGCCTTATTCTAATATGTGCTTCTTTAACAAACTGGTGTTTTTTTGTAGGAAAAGGACAATGTTCCAAAAGATCGTGGATCAGTCTAAGACATACGAAACTCAACAGGAGTGGACACAGTACATGATGCTGGATCAGACACGGAAGGAAATTGTTATGTGAGTTGAGACACAGGACTTAAACCCTGATTCCCTTAAGCCCAGGGTCACAAGGCAAGATGCTATACTGGCAGGCCTCTCTGTCTTCAAGAGAGCCCTGCAAAACTTTTCATTCTGGAGGCCTCTGACACACAAAACAAAGAAGTTATGCCAAAACAGCACTTCAGAAATGATATGTTTACTCTTTATTCTAGCACAAAAATATAAGACGGTACCTGTGGCTCAATAAGTAAAGAATCTGCCTCCAATACAGGAGACCACTTGTAATGCAGGAGACATGGGTTCAATCACTAGGTGGGGAAGATACCTTGGAGAAGAAAATGGCAGCCCACTCCAGTATTCTTGCCTGGACAATCCCACGGACAGAGGAGCCCAGTGGGCTACAGTCCATGGGGTTGCAAAGGGTCAGACAGGAGTGAGTGACTGAGAATGCATGCATACATACCTCTCTGTATACAAAAAGTACAAGATTTGAAGTACTTCTATGCTAAAATGCAGAATTTTGATGGTAAAGTGATATAACTTTTGGTGATAAAGTTTTTGATAAAACACAGGGCATTAAACCAATTACGGTTTGAGTGATAGCTAAGTGTCACTCAGAATATATGGGCTTAATCTCTTTAGTGTTCCTTTATACATGGCAAAAAGCAGGCATGCAATTCACTAACCATGCAAGTTAGTTCCCTGGTTTGTGTGACATTCGTAGTGCTTTGTCAGCAGGAGGTCTGGTAATGTGACTCAAAGTTTTCTGGTGAAATCTTCTTTTAGTTTTGCAGTATGCTTCCATGGTTCACCTCAGGTGATGATGGGGTGAGAAATGCAAATTTGAGTCCTTTCATGACTCTGTGGCCCAAGCCAATGGGTCCCCTGGCTTCCCTGTGACAGGTCCTGGGTGATATCAAAGGAGACAATGCCCAAGCCAGAGAACTGTTGTAAACAATAAGCATCCTGAGATGCTTCTGCAGAGGTGAGGTTTAATCAAGTCATGGATTTTGCAAATCCAGAGGAAAGTCCTTCTGGGACAGGCTCAGGGAAGATGGGGCAAGTGGCCAGTTGTCTTTCCCTCAGCTGTGAAGTTGTCCAACCAGGCCTCCCCAAAGGTCCTCCCACCCTGGGGAGCAGTGTGACCCAGGCATGGGTCAGTGAGGCATGCTCTAGCTATAGCTGAGCAGTGAGGCATGCTCTAGCTATAGCTGCCCCCAGGCAGACCAGGAGCTGCTCCGTGACATTTCAAAATCGTGCTGCAGAAGGACTGAATGAGTGGAAAGAACCCTAAGTTCTTGGAGAGGGGGGCTTATTATTACAAAGTTGTCTATTCTCCCTATTATTTATTTAAAGTGATTCCAAAGAAAATGTCAACTTTATTTTATGGAGAATTAGGAAGCCAATTCCAAAATCCATATGAGAATTAAGTATGCAAGAAGAGCCAGAAAATTCTGAGAAAAAAAGGAAATAACAGGGGCCAGCAGAACTGAAGATAGTTCAGTCCTAGGTATGAGCAGGAGAGGTCAGTAGACAGACTCAAAAGACAACACCTGTGTTAAAAGTTGATTTTCTGCCAGTGGAGAAGGATAATTTCAGAAATGGTGTTCGGACCATGAGGTGATCTGATAGGTATTCCCCCCCCCCGACCCCCGCAAGACCAGCAAGCAGTTCTCCAGTTCTCAGTGAACACTGACAGGCTGTCCTACAAATTTAACTCAAATCTCACACTATCTACCTGGAGATAGCGTCAGACCGCACAGACTAAGGGCTCAGCCTCACAAGACTGGCTTCCTTTCGGATGAAGCCAGTCCAGGTTGCCTGTGCTTCTGATTGCCCAGCTATAAATTGGAAGTTGCTGTGAACTCCTCCTTGGGTTTGATTAATTTGTTAGCATGGTCCACAGAGCTCAGAGAAGCATTTACTTACATTACTAGTTTAGTATAAGGATTATTACAAAGAATACAGAAGAAGAGCCAAAGAGGTACAAAGGTAAGGCCAGAGAGTCCTGAATGCATGGGCTTCCATTACTATGGAACTAGGGTGTGTTCATCAACGCTGATGCTTATTAAGTCTTTGTTCAAGAGTTTTTACAAAGCTTAACCTGCAGCTCTCCCCATCCCTTTCCCAGAGACCAGCGGGTGGGGCTGAAAGTCCATCCCTCTATTCTCTTGGTCTTTCAGGTAGGCCTGACCCCATTGAGGGACCCTACCCTCGGTCACTCTAAGTCACTTGATTAGCATAAATCCAAAGGGGGCTTCTTGGGAAGGACAAGACACTTGTATCACTAGGGAAATCCCAAGGGCTTTAGGAGCTCTATGTGAGGAACCAGGGACAAAGGAGAAATATATTTCAGATTCTGCCATAGGTGGTCACAGAGCCAGACCCCTATTTCACTCCTATAGCAAATACATTCAAGATGAATCAAGGATTTTAAAATAGTGAGAAAATAAACTAAGAATATGGAGAGAGGAAACAAGCTTGGGAGAATTAAAAAGAGTAAGCTTTTCTAAGTGTGACATAAAATTCAAAAGTCATAAAGAGATTGATAAATTTGACTACATGAAACTTTAGAGATTACTGGACAACACCCACAAGAACTCAGAGCTAAAGTCAGAATTTAAATGATACACTGGGGGGAAATATGTGCAATGCTCCTGACAGAAAAGGAGCTAGTTTCCACAGTAGTGTTAATATAATTCAAGAAAAAGACTAATCCCACAGAAAAATGAGCAAAAGGTGTGAGCAAACATTTCCCAGAAAAGGAATTACAGTGGGATGTAAACATATGAAAAGATGATGACCTTAGCCATAGTGAGACAAATGAAAAAATAAAACTACTTTGGGATATAGCTGTTCATCCGTCCTATTGGCAAAGATGAAATGTTTGCTAACAGGTGGTGTCGGGCAGTGAGAGGCAACAGGCAATCGTATTCACTGTGGTGGGAATGTAAATAGGGGCAGCTTTTGTTCCACTGTTTTTCAGTGCTGGCTTATACTTTTTTTGGCCACGAGATCTCAGTACCCTGACCACCCGGGGCCGTGGCAGTGAAAGCACCAAGTCCTAACCCCCGGATGGCCAGGTAACTCTCCAATAGGTGCAGTTTTACGAAGGGCAATGCCTATCAAAATTGAAACCAGCCATACTCTGACCCAGCAAATCTCAGATCTAGGATTTACCCTACAGAGTTTCTCCCACCTGTGCTATAAGAAGTATGCATAGAGTTATTCATTGCAACATCACTTGTAATCACAAAAAATATTGGAAAAAAAAAAACTTAAAAGACCATCATGCAGGACCAAGTTAAATACATTAGATTATTTTCACACAGTGTGGTGTCATGCAGTTTACAAAGATATGACATGAAAGGTTTCAAGAAAAAAAAGCCAGAGGCAAGACTTCTTGAATCTTTGTAAAAGCCAATGTAGTCTTAAGCAGAAGTCTTCAGACTGCACATATAGCCCTTGCAAAGCCTTCCAAGACAAACACAGGCTTGGATGACCTCAAGGGAATCCGTATTCTCTCTCTTTACATTATCTTCCGGAGAAAGCACAGTAGGTGAGGCACGGTCATTTCCTCACTCTTACCCCCTGTGACAAAATAAAGACAAACCTGCCCTTTCTTGAAGTCTATAGTGTGAAGACCCCTGGGGCATCAAACAGAGGGACAATAACTATTAGCGTTTTCAAAGCTCCTTTTAATCATGGGCTTTGGACCTTCCCTGTCTTATGTACTTATTTTGTTAGGGCGTTAGAAGTGGAGAGCTTTGTCCTTTGATTGCACAGTGGGGCAGCAGGAGCTGAGCATCTCTGATTTAGCACTCTACTTTCTTCAGAGAATGAACCACATTCTCTGCTGTCAGGGACGGCCCCCTGCTATCAAAAAGGTAGCAGTACTTGATTTCACTGATGTTTCTGTCTGTCTATCTGTCAATCTATCTAGTCTACCTGCATACCTATCCATCTATTAATACCTCTGGCTTTCTTAGAATTAAGAATACAAAATAAGGTGGGTGTCAGCAGAATGCATTCTGATAACATGCTTATATGAAATGAAAAATAAGGTTCAGATTCTTTCTGAAACAAGTCTTATTTGCAGGCTTTAGTTGACAATAAAAGACTGGCTTTTCCAGTTATGCTACATGGCAGACATATCCAGAAATAAATGAGTCAAATCTGAAGGTTCAAAGTTTTGATGAAAATATAGCTAAATGTTGTGGTAAGATAAAAGCACTTTATAAAAAATACAGCACTGGGAAGGAGAGGGATAAATTGGGAGTTTGAGATGACATATATACACTACTATATTTAAAACAGATAACCAGCAAGGACATAGTGTACAGCACAGGGAACTCTGCTCACTATTCTGTAATAACCTAAATGGGAAAAGAAGTTTTAAAAAGAATAGATACATGTATAACTGAATCACTTGCTGTACACTTGAAGCTAATGCAACATTATTAATCAAATCGTTCCAATGTAAAAAAAAATGTTAAAAAATATAAAACTGGAAGATATATTGAAATGAATAGTGTTTTAATTGACCTAGCATATTCTGAGTATCTTGGGTTAACCAAAGTGTCGCACAGTGTCTGGGGTACAATTAATAGTCATATGAGGAATCTTAGTCAAATCTTTATGGCACACTTCCCAGAAACTGAGGAAGTGAAGGACTCTAATGTTTGCTTTAGACAAACTTAAAGGAGAACCTAATTAAACTGTCAACTGGTAATGTGGAAGAATTTAAAGAATGGAATGACATTGTAACAAAACTTTTCCCATTCCCAGGGTTTCTAATTATTGCATCTAATCAGTCTTGCAGTATGAAATATTCACTAACTCATTTTTTGGCCACGTCACATGGCTCATGGGATCTTAGTTCCCCAACCAGGGATTGAACTCTCGCCTTGGCAGTGAAAGCTCAGAGTTCTAACCACTAGACTGCTAGGGAATTCCCAAGCATTAACTGATTTTTTTAAAAAAAAAATAGTCCCATCCTCTCTATCAATAGATGAACTTCCAAAAATATTTGAGTTTTTAGTAATTTCTAAAAAATGGGTAATTTATTTTATTGTATTGGTTAATCATGTAATAACAGTAATTCAATCCAGAAAAAAAGTTTTCTATACTTGGCGATCTATGGTCTTAAGTTACACATGTCAATTAATGAACATATTTGGTTAAAAATCAGTATGAAAAAGTGATCAACACATTTCATATATATATATCTGTGATATATATACAGTTATACACATATATAGATACACATACACATGCATACATACATATAAAACCTTAGGATAAACTCTGTAGGGGAAGTTAACTGGAAATACATGGTTATGGAGAAAAAAAGAATAGAAAGTTCCAGACTTTTTTTTCAATTGAAGCATAGTTGATGTACAATATTATAAAACTTTTAGGTGTATAATGTGGTGATTCACAATTTTTAAAGGTTATACTACATTTATAGTTATTATAAAATATTGGCTATATTCTGTGTTGTACAATTCATCCTTGTAGCTTATTTTGTACATAGTAATTTGTATCTCTTAATTTCTTATGTTTTTCCTCATTTCCCTCTCCCTTCTGGTAACCACTGTATCTCTAGTTTGTCCTTCATATCTGTGAGTCTGCTGCTGCTTCTCTTATCATGTTCGCTAGTTAATTGTATTTTTTAGATTCCATGTTTAAATGACGTCATATAGTATTTGCCTTCCTCTGACTGATTTCACTTAGCATAATACCATCCATGGAGAAGGAAATGGCAACCCACTCCAGTGTTCTTGCCTAGAGAATCCTGTGGACAGAGGAGCCTGGTGGGCTGCCGTCTATGGGGTCGCACAGAGTAGGACAT